>JAJJWW010016153.1:0-409071 GCA_023531295.1 Papaver armeniacum
CTTAAGATCTATTAGATATGTCTTTACGTATGAGTTTATCATGAAGTCATTCTTGATTCAAAATTGCTTTGAATTTTACTCCATATGACAGATTTTGGATAACTTTTTAGTTTGAATTCTTCGTTAATATTTGTCTAGAAAATTTCTCACATTTGAGGTTTTTATTTGCGGGGAGGGTGTTAGTATTGAAAACTAAACCGTATGTGTTGTTTTTGTGTATAGAAATACTTAGACTACAATCCCATGTCATATTAATAGCTTTTGATAAAGATATTAATAGGTTCAATACTTGATGTGGAATCTGATTACTTTGGTGCAAAAGGAATCGTTTTAGAGTAATATTCTTCATGCATTTCGTTTTGAGGAATGAGTCGAAACTTAGATAGTTGTGGAAAGTTAAGTAAGGTTATGGTGTGTTTGCGAATATATTGCTAGAGGACAAGAAATGCAAGCGGTTGTAGTGTGAAAGGAAAAAGGGATTATGCCGTTAATGAGTTAAGGAATACATTTATGCAGTTTTACTAAATTTTTAATCCTACAATCGAAAACGTTACAACATATGAATGCTAACAAATTATGAATGCAGATCTGCGTACTTTATCGCTTGATACTATTGGCGTCATATAAAACGGTGTATAAAAATATAGTAACTAACATGAAGTAAATTTGTCTTGCATCATAGGCAAGTGACATGAACATAGTTTCTGTAAGTCACAGCCTTAGGTTGCTAGGTTGATATTTAGGTCATGTACACGTAGATTCACAATAGCATATTTTGCACATTTTAACAGGATTATCATCGCATGTAAACTTAGTTCATCTACAATGGGTGAGTAGTCATTTACATAGTGATTGTATATATTTATGCAATCAGTTAATAAGAGCAAACTGTTGTTCGTTGTTGCTTGGTATACTATATGATACTCTCTATGGCATGACAGTCCATTTGATATAAGATACAAATGGTGAGTTCTCCTTAGTATATGTCTTATATGAGAAGTTCTCATTTTATGTCGGTTCTTCTTAGTATATGTCGTATTCGAACGCAGAGATGTAAATTTTATGAAAATATGAATCCAATTCTGTCATTGATAATCAGTCCTTCTCTAATGCATCGTGCAGGTTTGTACATGATGTACAAAAAAAAAAATCAATTGTGACTTCGTTTGGCTTCATTAACTTTCTTTTAGTTATCTTCCTATAAAAAAAAAGCCATAGAGGTCTTGCGCAAGTGTGAGTCTATCGCTGATGGGGCTTAAATTGGGTCTCACAGATGCACATACTGGTGACCAGGAGTTGATCACTATTAATGGAGGTCAACCTACCTCAACTACAGGTGCGCCAAATTTTGGGTTAACAATAATAAGATTTAATGACCAAAACGAAATGTTGAAAAGAAAAAGAATGCTTATCGTATGCGGATACTTAAAAAAGGTAGAAAGGAAAACAAAGATGGAGAGAAAGCAACACAAGTAGTGGTGAGGTGACTGTGTTTATTCCTATTAATGTTGCACATACTTTTAGGTATAGAGATTGATTGATTTTGTGAATAGCAAATTGGTCTTTCTAAAGTGATTGATTTTGTGCAATTACATTGTCGCTTATTTTAGATGACTAAGGTATTAAATTTTTGCGTCGCCAATTTCTGTAGCAATGGTTTCAAAACTAATGTTAGTACTTTCATCGTGGTTTTGAAAAACGAGCGGCAGGCGCATCGCGCGTGCGTGTTATACTAGTTATCAATAACTAAAAGTAAATTAATGTAATCTATTTTCTAGGATGTAATTAAGCTCTGGGTTCCCTGTTCCATGACCTGATTTAATTTTTCTTAAATTTGGTTGATAGTGTAATCCCATGAGTACAAGCCACCGGCACCCTGTATAAAGTTTTTCTAAATTCGGGTGATGCAAGTGAGATGAATATGAAAATGTCCCAGTGCGGGGCATTCTCCTTTTTCCTCGTCTGCATGACGTACTGTTCGCATTTTTTTTAATATAAAAACTTAGACAAAAGTCTAAGAACCATACAAAAAGTCAGCAGTGCTTGTGCCAAGCCTGCTTTCATTGTTCTTACAAGAGATAGCTAGATTAAGAGTATCCAAATTTTGAAGTCCATGGATAAATTTAAGAGTAGTTAACACAAAAGATATTGGTTTAATTCTTGAGTAATTGTCTTCCCAATTGTTTCTTGAGTCTTCATAGTGACTGAGGTTGAATCTTCCCTTGATTGCCTGGTAATATAGTTTCTGAAACCTTAATAGAATTTCCCTGGATTCAGCATGTACTTCAATGTTCATGTGATGCTTTTCCTTGACCCAGCTGAAAGCTAGATATGCTCCTCCTGTTGCTCCCCATTCTCCAACATGGCCTGGGTGTCCTCTGCTATCAATGTTGTTTCCTGTAGCATCCAATATAGTTAGTGCATAGAAATATTTAAAGTTTTCAGGATCCTGTATAGTGCATATTCTGATGATAATGCCAAACTCTTGTGGAGAATGTTGGTTTAGATCAAATGGAACTGTAATGTACTGTACAGTGTCAGACTCTGCGCCATTGAGAGAGAAATTATTTAGGACATGGGTTGGCAGGTTGTGAACTCTGTTATAGTCACATAGGTGTTGCTTAATGCAAAGAGCTGTGTGCTTGGCATTAGGCTTGGTGTGATTGAAAACTATATCACACCTAGCCTTCCAAATATCTACCGAGGTAGTAGCATAAGTGTTAGTGTTTTCAACAGTATCTCCAGGGATGAACCAGGAGTTGAACCAATCCATAAAGTTTATGGTATTATCAAACTTGCCATGGGAGGTTCCAAGAATTTCATGCCAAACTTCAGTTGTTGCAGGGCAGTTTAAGAAGAGATGTGTCATTGTTTCCTCCCCATTACTGCATACTTGACAGATAGGGTCAATATAATGCAGAATGCTTGCAGTCTTTGCATTTGTGGGAAGTATTTCATGAGCACATTTTCGAGATAAAGATCACGGACAACTGGGGCAATGCTCAGTTTCCAGATAGCTTCCCAACTTCTTGTTAGGGTATCATTTTTGTACAAGTAATCTATCTTTGCCCTGTAGATGGCTTTGACAAAAAACTTGCCAGTTTCATTTAAGTTCCACTAGTATAGCACACATGTGCGATGCGCCTGCCGGTACATTCGTGCAGTAATCAACGGTCAAAGTCAACACTCAGTCAACGGTGAACGCCAAGTGGTGAAAACTCATTTCATATTAATGTGCAAAAGTCCTTTTATAATAATAAATTTGAATTTTTCATTTAATAATAATAATTTTTCAATCATAAATGTCCTTTTACATCAAGAATTTGTATTCATGACTCGTATTTTTCTAAGACAAAAAGACTTCTTTATACACAACATTCTTTGTGTACGTTCCCTTCTTCTTTGCAATGGTGCCTTTAACCACTAATACTTTCGTGTTGCTACTTGACACTCCTCTCGAGAGAGCAACGTACAGTTGACCATGGCTGAACACATGTTCAGGGAAAAAGATACATGTGTTTTCGATCGTCTGCCCCTGCGCCTTGTTGACTGTAAAGGAGAAACACAAACGGATCGGAAACTGTTTACGTTTAAACTTGTACGGGAGCTTCAGATTCTCAGGTGGCTCCAGTGGCATCCTGTGAATGAAGACTCGCGTACCTATGTAGTTCCCACTGATAATTACAGCATCAATGCAGTTTGGGAAGAATTCTTTGATTATTAGCCTTGTACCATTACATAGACCATTTTTTGCATCAACATTACGCAACAACATAATAGGCGCACCAATCTTCAATTTCAAAATGTATGATGGCAAACCTCCTGGAGCAATGTTGTTCAGGTATTCTTGTTGGTAAAGACCATGAGTATCGTCATCCACATAATCAAATGAGTAGAATAGAACCTCTTTTCCAGGAAAGATTCTAAGTACTCGGTCATTAAGCTTCTCGACGTACTCGTTTAATGGTGTGATCATGCCCTATTGACCATGTAGTCTATGTCTCTAGCATTTACACCAAGTTTGGAAATGTTACATCTATAAGTTGATACAAAGAAGCATCACTAACCCATGGTATGACCATCTCTTCCGGAACCTTTATCATCTCATTAGCAACGCAAGGTTCAACTAAAATCACCAACACGAATCAAAAACTTAGAGTAAGATGCATCCCGATCTGCACGCATGTTCTTCTTCAGACGCAAAACATGTACACTTTCCCACAAATGTGACCTGTGAAGAATGTAATGTAACTCAATATCATTTCGAATTATTCTCCTAAAAGTTAATTAAATACCAAAGTTTAAGAAACATTAAGTATCAATATAAAATATTATTTTTTTATCTTGAAATTGAAAGAAAAAAATATGCAATGTACACCTGCTAAGACATGCATCCAATGTCCGTCCCCTTGTACTCCTTGGAATCCTTTGGTAGTACACTGACGAAAATCACCTCCCATGATTAGAATCTTTCCACCAAATGGCTCGGCAATCCCGGTGACATCTCTCATCGTCCGATCAAATGCTTCTAAGGAATAGCGATGCGCCATTGTAGCTTCATCCCACATGAGGACGGTAGCATGCCTCAAAGTTTAGCTTCCTCGGTTTGTTTCTTCGTACGACATGTTGAAGTTGATGTCGGTGTCATCGGAAGTTGAAACCTTGAGTGTCTTTGTCCGCCCACCGGTGGTAGCATAGTAGCGGCAATTCCCGACGTGGTACATTGCTATGCAATACCACCATTTTTCCTGACAGTCGCCAGAATAACACGATAGAGATATGTCTTCCCCGTACCTCTCGGACCATCTATGAAGAAGACTTTACTTTCCTTTCTCTCAATTGCTCCCATGATTGTATTGTAGGCCCTAGATTGGTCTTCATTCAACTTTTGGGCCAGAGAAGAAAGGTCTTCGTCGGATATAGGGATCGACAACTCCTCTTGAATCAGACTCGAAATCTCAACTTCCTCACCCAATGTGCTAACAATCGGCGGTAGATCATACATGGATACATCTTTATCGTGTTGCTTAAGTATCAAATTCAACTCACGAAGAAGACGATCTGATAAGAATGTGGAGCTTGTATTGCTTGAACTCGAGTAATCCTCAACCATGTTGTTGAAAAATTCATCCCATAATTCTCTCACGCCCGTCGGATTACAAAAGTGCAAGATGGAGGCGAATTGTCTTCTCAGAGCATACGGCATCTTGACTGTTGCTGCTTCAGCCAAAGACGCTCTCGCACTCTGATCATTCTCTAAGAGTCCCAGTTTTTCGGCAGCTCTCTTGAATGTCCGACATCTCTCTCCATTAACAAACAATAGATCATCAAAAGAAGTCGGACCTATAACGTGGTTCAGAATGTGCCTTAAGAACCACACCTCTCCTGCACATGAAGGTACCGTATAAACTCTTCCTATTGACTTTTGTGTACTTCGTCTTCTTCTCCCACTCTTTTGTTTTTGTATCCCAACAATAAGATTCGGGAAATTCACGGTACAACAACTTTCTCGCTCTAGGATCGCGAGCATTTGTCCTAAAGAATCTGTCAAAGTTGTTCTCAAATTCCTCTCATCGAGATAAAATTTCATCCAACGTTTGGTAATCATAGTACCTGACTCTTGTTGGTTGGGAAGGTGTATTTGTAATCTCACTACAGGAAGGATAGACCTTGTAAAGAGGAAAGCTAAAGATCTTCCACATTGCCTCTTGAGCACAAACCCATCTTGCATTTTTATACCTTTGTTATCTCGTCATGGTCTCTTTGGTTGTACTCAAAGATACATAATCCAGGACCCTTGTACACATACTTGTAAAGGTATTTAACACTCTCATCAAGCTACAAATTTCTACGTTTATATGACAACAATCGTAATAACCAAGGGTTATAAGGCACGACCATCCTATTATCTACTTCAAAACGTTCACTCTTATGTATGCGTCGTCCATCATTACGTCTCCTGTAAACAGGGTATGCATCTTTTCCTTGCACAGTACACTCAGAAAACTCTTTCGGAAAATTTCTCTTACATTTACCATCTCTCATGCACTTACTACCACATGGACCGTGAATCATCCACTTTTTCACACACTCGTGTAGTTCTGGCTCTTCCTCAGGGTTAGGTATTTCTGCTCTCACTATCTTATCATAATCATCGGGACCTTGTAATTTGTCTTCGTCCCTCAATATAATTAACATATGAACATGAGGAAGACCCCTTTTTTGAAACTCAACAACATGCACATGGGCAGCTACTCTGCCAAATATTGACTTGGTAAAAAGATCTTCCTTTAGCTCTTCAAGCTTTGCACGGAACACCCTTGTAGTCAGATCGGGTCTATCCGATGCAGATTGACCCGGTCCTAGGTTGGACACGATTTCTTCCCACAGTGGGTTGCAAGTCATTGTAATGAACAAATCGGGCTTACCGTATTTTTGCACCAATGCCATTGCATCCTGATACCGCTGGTACATGTCACGGGGGCTACCCATGTATGAGGAAGGAAGCACTTTCCTTTGACCAAAATTCTCTGTCATGACAAAAAAAAAAACGGATTTAATGAAGTAATTTCCTTCATATCGTATAACATCTCACAATAAATATCTAAAGATAAAGAATAAAATAAATTTAGCTAGGCTTAATTGGCACTGTGGGCCAAAAAGAAAGTGATTATCTATTAACTTACTTGCACTTTGGTTTCGCCGGCCATTCATGCATCTTGTAGACCTTGATGCAATTCAGCTCTTATCTCCTCTTGATGATCCCATAACCATCTAAGTCTAGACGAATCAATCTTCACCCAGTTATCCACGGCATATTGTTGTAGTAGTCTTAGCCTCGAAGAAGAAGCGAGGCGTCATTATTTCGAATCTGTTAAACAATAGCGGCAGCAAATATATAAATTATTTATATTATTTGTGTCAACATAATATGTGTAAGTTCAATGGTAAAGTGTAGCTGTTAAACATTTATATCATATATACCTTTAGCATGTAGGAGTAGTACTCGAGGCATGTAAACTGTCTGCCGTTCTCATCCATACTATTCAGATCCCATCCATAACTCCCATATGGTAGCAAAAGTGTATATTGAAGAGGATCATAACAACCCGATGTTTCATTGATAAATAACAGCTTTCCTTCCGTTGTTCGGACTACAATGTCTCGCTCTCTAGGTTTTTCAGACCCGTCTCCTTCAACTACAATTGCGGCGACTTGTGAAGCAGTTGGAAGCGTGTACTGCTTCTCGGTCTTAGGTTGCTCTTTAATCACCAGCTTGCACCTTTGGATGTCTTCTCGTTGTGCAAGCGGCCTGATTACATGCACGAACCTATTATGTGTATCTAGAATTATCCTCAACTTCTCCATTACCTCTCTGTTTAGATCTTCACCACCTTCTTCCATTCTCCAATTAATCTCGTTATCTGTATCATAAATATACATCGTGTACATATCGGGACGATTTGTTGTTGGAGGATCTATTTCATTTTCAACCACGGAGGTAGAAGGCTGCCTATTACGTGGTAGATGTCACCTTGAACACGGAATGTGTCACCTTGAATCATCATCAAGTTTTCAAAATAGCTTCATTTTGATAGCTTTAGGAACACGGTTTACTCATCATATCTTATTATCATCTGGGATTCCACTTGCCGGAGTTTTCTTAAAGAAAAAATTTTCATGGTAACTAGTGTTCATGGTCGGTTTTTTGATAGCTTTATTGAAACCAAACAATCCATTAACCGTTTTAGGTTTCCAAATGGTTCCATCCGGTTTCGGTTTTCAGTGGTTTATGGTTAACCAATAATTATGTCAAACAAAAAAAAAAAAATTAGACTAATTTGAGAAAAAAATAGTATTGGGTTAAAAAATAAATAAAAAAGAATATCAAGAGTATTCTTACTCTAAATCCGAGATCAAAAGAAGATTTAACTAATGTGACATCTCTAATGAAAATTTAATCAATGATTTTTTTTAAAGAATTTAACCATTGGTTATTGGAGTTTCTTATCATACCAAAACCAAAATTAATCTGGCATTTTCTAAATAATCATTAGTTAATGGTTCGGTTTTCTCCCTAATCGGTTTGGTTTGGTTTGGTTTCTCAATTATCAATTGGTAACAAAATTATAGCATTGTCAATAATCATTTCAATTATTGTTAAGACTCTTACAAATTGTATTAAATGCGTTGTCGGACTCTCTCCATGATTCTTGGGCTTCTACGGTGTGTTATTTGATCGTGCTTGCGAAGATTCTTGATTTTGTGCAAGGTCGCTAAGTCTGGGACTTCGACGAAGGATTACATTGGCTGCTGTCACTGAACTTGGTTGTCTAACCACATGAATTTGTTGGTTTGCTGCATCCAATACAGAATTGAGTCATCAATGTTATTACTTATTATCCATCACTTCACTGCATTTTTTAAATTGCCAAAAAAAGTGAAATGCCAATAGAGAAACAAAAGTATATATATTCTAGTTGACTCAATTAAACTTTTAAATTTTCATGAAAAAAACAGTAAATCAACACACTTAGTTGATTATACCTCTGTCAATTTGGGAAGTAGATGTTGTAGATGTCGAAGCTCCGGTAGTAGTACTTGGTCCTGGTTCATCCATTCTATCTCGGTCGAGGGACCTGGAGCTTCGACAAATATTTCTGAATCTGGTGGGCAGGGCCCCCTCAACTTGATCAGGTACACTTACAACAGCAATGTTCACGTTGACTTGCTCACGCATCTCATAATGTTCGCCATCATCAGAGCTGCTATCACTATCATCTATTGACTTATTGTTCTTGTTGCCTCCAATAACTATACTTCCCACAGCGTTTATGTCAGGAAAATAACTGTTTTCTCGGCGTCGTTTCTGTCAATAAAAATGTGGCCAGTGGAGTTATCAGGTGGAACAATAGTTCTAATCATGAAACAATAACACAAATGTAATCTCAGAAGTCTAAATTCACATCAATTTTTAGTTAATCCTAAAACTGAAAGAGGAACCTATTTTGCTAAGTCTCGTACATAAACATGTAGTACCCTACAAACTTCTCATTAAGAAACTACATAAATACACCACTCGGTATATTACACATTCCCAACAACAAAGAAAGCGTGTGTATTTGCTAGAGAAATGCGAAACGAGAATCAACGGATGGCATACCGTGCGCATCAATGGTCATCATCGAAAAGAGTAATTCGGAAACATCAACACTTGGAACCCCAACGAGAGATAACATGATCAAGATATATAGTGAACTACGTTTCTAAATACGGAAGAAACATGTTCGGGAATTCATAATCATAATTGAAACATGGCAAATTGTGAACTACGTTTCATAAGTACACATACGATATGGTGCAAGCGATTTTCCCTTTATCTTTCTTGATGTCTCTGCGGCATCCTCATCTGCAGCTGAACTTGCTCTAAAATTCTAGGACTTCGACGCGGAATGAGTATTCTTTGCATTATTTTGAGAGAGATTACTGCGTCCGGTTCACGATAGTCATCTATTTCTTTCTCGATACCCATTTTCTTTGACCACTTGTACTTGCTGCGAGATTCTTGGGCTTCGACGGGGAAGGACTACGTTTGCGGCGAGCTACTCACATATCTTTGTCTTTCATTCTCTTGCCATTGAACTCCGTCTTGCCCTTTGTGCAGCAAGGCGCATTTCTAACCTCATAAAAACAAACAAAATCATCCACAAATATATAATTTTCTTTGGAATTCCCACAACTACTTATAACTCATGACCTGACTTGGAATTTATGTCTGATATGTTGATATTTATAAAGAAAAATCAACACTTACCACTACTTGTTTCTGATTCATGGCAGCGTTTCTTGCCTCTTTCTTTCTCAATATCAGCAAAATTCTCCTGGACCGGAACTTTCGGCAATTTTAGGGCTTCGGCAAGGAATGAATATAGCATTGCCACTAATTAGCAAGTATCTTGAGAACCGATGCTTCCCTCACCACTCGATCCAAGTTCACCTACATTAGTTACGACATCAAATTGTTCGTTTACTTTGCATAAGAGAAATAAAAAAAAAAAAATTTATAACCTATTATTTTTCCTATGTGTATAATTGTGCACCGTGGGCAACTTGTACCATAAATTAAAATATAAAAAAAATTAAATTAAAACATTAGCTCAATACAAAATTTGAATTACATCGTTACTCTGCCATTGACCCTCACCATCATACCACAACACGAAGCTACCTAAGCGTCCACAAAATCTAATCCTGCAAAGCTATCCAGTTGAGCTAAATTTGTTGCATTCAGATGACTAAATGACTATGGAACCAATCCAACCAAACACTTCAATAGCCGGTCTGGACTAACAAAGAATTTATGTATGATATGTATGTTGACATCTAATAAAGAAATATCAACACGTACCACTACTTGTTCCTGCTCTGTCCTGATTATTAGTTCTTTTTTTCACTTGATAATTTGTACGTCGTTTTTCCAGGATCCGCTCTCTTTCATTCTTAGCAATTGAATTCCGTCTTGCCCTTTGTGCGACACGGGCGCATTTCTTGCCTCACTAATTCTTGATCCCGATCTTGGTCAACAAATCAGGACTTCTCAGGTATTAACCTTTCTTTTCCACTCCTATCCGGTTCACCAACATCATCTTGACCTTGAATTTGGCCAACAAATTTGGGGCTTCGCCGGGGTACGAAGCTGTCTTTGCCGCTGGCTTTTCCACTCGTATCCAGTTCACCAACATCATCTTGATCTTGAATTTGGCCAAAAAATGCGGGGCTTCGCGGGTCTGAAAGTTTGTCTTTGCCACTTGGCTTTACCACTCTATCCGGTTCACCAACATCGGTTAGATAGTATATTGTTCGATTCTTGCATCGAGAAAATTAATCATCACAAAAATTATAATCAGGTGCACCTAAACAGTAAACTTGGTGCATAAGCAAGCATTATTGGGTCATTGGATTTAACATGGATGATAAGCATTCCCAAAGACATACTTAGCAAACAATATTAACTTATTAAGGTGCAGGTGGTCACTTTAATAGGACCAAAGTTCCAAAGGTTAAATAACCATATAAGGTAAGAGGGAATCATGGAGAACCACGTCAATCGTCACAGGAGGATAGAAACCTCAAGATCCCATAATCATCTTGCTTAAGGTTGATGCTAAATATCCAAAATGCACGATAATCAAACAGCGATAGCTTATTGGAACTTGCAAAAACATTATACAATAAACGATACATGATACACTAACATACGTGCATGACCGAAATATGACAGATGACATCATCACCATCAGGATCTTTTAGCCATTCAATTTATATTTTGAACTCATTCCTTCATAAAAACTCAAATCATGGTTGATACGCATTCTCTAGTTTTAGTTGATATGTGGCGACAACATTAGACATTAAAGTATATATGGAGATATGGTGGTTATATAAGTTGGTAAGCAAGATAGGCAATCATTGTGAACATATGGGGATCATCAAGAAGTATAAGGAGGTACCTTTATTACATGTGAACATTGAAATATACTATCAAAAGCAATCTTGAGCTAAAAATTGGCCCTAAGCTAAACCTAGAATTTGAAATTACACACAATCAAAAGAAACTTTCACCCACAAATTGGCCCTAAAGTAACCCTAGAATTTGATATTAAACAATCGAGGAAATTTTTAGCGACAAATTGGCCCTAAACTAACCTTAGAATTTGAAATTAAACAGTCGAAAAGAAAAATTCAGCCACAATTAGATCATCTCTAACACTTACTTGGGAAGTCTCTTCGAAGTGTCGTCGTTTTTTCTTGTGCATCTGCTACCACCTTTGTCATGGATGATTGGCGAGAGGGAAAAAAAAAACCAAATCTTCGTTTTGATTTATTGTTGTTTCGGTGATACGAAGAGGAGGGATGTTCTCATATATTTTTATTTCTCAATTTCATAGTTAATCGAGGAGAACGAAGAAGATTCTATCATGGATGAACTACCCTATTTCTCACTGAAGAAGAAGAAGTTTTTATTTTCTTAGATACGAAAGAAAAAGAAGATGCAAAAAATGGGAAGGAAAAAAATTGTGGATGGCAGGATTCGAACTCGGAGTCGTTATGTCAACATTTTACTGACCTAACCTCCGTACATTTCGTTTTTTACGAAACTTTATAAGGAAAATGAAAAATCAGGAGGGGTATTTTCGTGATGTGAAAAAGCTTCACCAAACAATTACCTCTTTTCTTTATATTAGTATAAGATAAGATAAGATAAGATTGGATTGTGTCTTCTTCCCCTGGATGAGTATTCAGAGCCAGAATGGCTTGAACAATTTTATGATTGAAGATGTGATGGATAAGTTGAATGTTCCAGTTCCCATTTGGCTGCATGAGGTGTGTCAGCAATTCTATTTGTTGTGGACAATGAGTAGATTTGATGAGCTTAGCTGTTGAGTTTGGGATCCAGAGGTCTTCCCAAATTTTGATTCTCATCCCATTGCCAATCTTCCGATCACAGTGTTGTCGTATGTTCTGTATACCTTCAAGAATTCCTTTCCAGATCCAAGAATCTCCATCTTTTGCTTTTGTATCCATATTTAGAACATTTCTTCCCAGGAGATACTTGGCATCCATTAGTTGATACCATAGTGAGTCTTTGTCTTGTTCAAGTCTCCAGCCAATTTTTGTGATCATAGAGCTATTGAAGAGTTCCATGTTCATGAAGCCTAATCCACCCATTTCCTTTGGTTTGCATATTGCGGCCCAAGCCTTAGGATAGTAGCCTTTGGGATTTTCCAGATTTTTACCCCAAAAGAAGTCTCTTTGAAGCTTGTTTAAGTCCTGACGGTTTTTTAGGAATTACGAAGCGATTCATTTGGTAGATGCTATTTGTTAAAGTAACATTTTTGATTAGGATTTCCCTTCCAGTGAGGGTTTAGAGGAACAATTTTCCAACTGGATAATCTCAATTTTAGCTTATCAACCCCTGGTTTGAAAGACTTGATTTTGCTTCTGTGAGCAAAGAGAGGAGAACCTAGATATTTATCATCCAATTGTAGAACTTGAACTCCCATAATGTTGCTGATGATGGGGATGAGATTAGGATCTGTATTTTTGCTAAAGAACACTCCAGATTTGTTGAAGTTGATGAGTTGGCCAGAAGTATCACCAAAAATGTTGAGGATGTCCATGAGGTTCTGAGCTTCCACCTTGTTAGCTTTGCAGAAGACCATGCAATCATCATCAAAAAGAAGATGGTTAATGGAGGGAGCACCTCTACAAATTTTTATTCCAGTAATGATGCCCAAGTCCTCAGCATGTATAAGAGTTCTAGAAAGAGCTTCCATGCAGAAGAGAAATAGATATGGGTATAAGGGGTCTCCATGTATTAAACCTCTTGAAGGATTAAAGAAAGAGTATGGAGATCCATTTATAAGGACAGCTGAGGTAGTTGTAGTGATTCATTGCATGATTTTTTGGCACCATTGATCATTGAAACCCATCTTTGTCATAATAATATTGAGGAATTTCCAATAAACTCTATCAAAAGCTTTTGCCATGTCAATCTTTATTCCCATACTCCCATTCATACCTTTAACACCTCTTTTGGATCTCATAGAGTGGATGAGTTCATGAGCAATAGCAATATTGTCAGATATTTGCCTTCCAGGTATGAAAGCAGATTGGTAAGGGGATATTATTTTGTTGAGATAAGGTTTCATTCTCTGGGCTATGAGTTTGGATATGATTTTATAGGTTGTATTGCAGAGACTTATAGGTCTAAATTGGCTTGGGGAGGTGGGATTTTCCACTTTAGGAATAAGAGAGATAAAGGCTGAATTCATCTATTTTAGCATATGGCCAGATATGAAGAAATGTTGCACCATCTTTACAATGTCTTCTCCAAGTATTTCCCAATTGGCTTGGAAGAAATTAGGTGGGAAGCCATCAGGTCCAGGAGCTTTGTCTTTGCATACTGAAAAGAATGGCTTTAATTTCATTGTGATTTGGGGTTTTGTTGAGTATACATTATCGGTTGTGGTGATGGTGGTGGGGATTAGTGTGATAATTTAAGGTTAATGAGTGTGTTTTTCAGTAGCCATTCTGGAGAAATGTTGAGTGAAGCAGTTCTTTAGTTCTTGATAGTCAATAATCCAGTTTCCTTTACTGTCTTGGATGGCATCAATCTTGTTTCTTCTTGTTTTGCACTTAGTAGCTCTATAGAAGTAGCTTGTGTTTTGATCTCCAAGTTTTATGAATTGATCCCTGCTTTTAGTCTTCCAAAATTTTTCTTCAATATCTTGCCAATCCCTAAGGTTCTGTCTGGCTAATTTTACAGCTTGACTTCTGTCATCTCTGAAGTAGTTATTGTGTAACCAAAGGAAATGCTGCTTGCATTCTTCAATGTTAGTCTTAATGTTACCATAGACTTCCTTGTTCCACTTTCTGAGATGTAGTTTGATATCATTAAGTTTCTGGCTATGAGAAAAGCCTTTGGAGCCGGTGAGATTCTTTCTCAACACTCGGATATGATCTTCCTGCAATCCTTATGATCAGGACAAGGACCAAAGAATTTAAAAGGAATTTTACCAGTTTGCCGAGAATGATTGGAATTAAGGAGGATGGGATGGTGATCAGATCCAATAACAAGCATGTTGGATATAGTTGTATTGGGATATAGAAGAAGCCAACTTTCTCTTGCCAATCCTCTATCCAATCTTTGTTCAGTAAGTGCATTTCCACTTCTTTTATTGGACTAAGTGAATGGACAGCCAGTGATGCCCAAGTCAACTAGATCCAAATCAAGAATTTTGTTGCTAAATATAGAAGCTTAATTAATATCAATAGGTTGGGCACTGAATTTTTCATGAGATTTAGATCTTCAATGACCAACCAAGGTAAATTTTAATGGCAACAGTATTTTCCAAGAATTTAGTTTACTATTAGTATCATAAGGACTACCATAGTAACCAGTGTATAACCAAGGAGTGCCACTGGCAGGCTTGACTATAACATTGATATGGTTTAAGGAGAAGTTAATAATCTCAATATTAAGGTTATTCTTCCATATCAAAGCTAAGCCACCAGCAGTGCCACTAGCCCCTCCTGGGTTGACAAACCAATAATTTTGAACATTGACCTCATTCATGGTTTTCTTGAGCTTTTCTTGTTTTTGTTTGGTTTCAGAGATAAATATGATATCAGGGTTTAGCTTATTCAACATATCATTAAGGTATCTTTTAGCATCCTTTGTACCCAAACCTTGACAATTCCATGCCAAAGTGGTAAAGAATTGCCAAAAGTAGGACACAATATGATACTTTGAAGAAAGTCTTCTAGCAATGGTGTCATAAATGGTAAGTAAACTCAAATGGAGAAACAGCGAGTATAAGTAATAATAAAAGCGGTGGTGGTATAGAGTGCGGGGTGTACCATAGTTTCAGATGAAGAGTTTCCTAAGTCACCATTAGCCATCAAAGAGATTGTTGGAGTCCGAGGAGGTACCGCAGAGACATCATCTGGTCTTTGAATCTTTTGAGGCGGTCGAGTCAAAGGAGTTGGTGTCAATGCCATTCTCATCTTGGAGGGGTTTCTTTCTTTTGGTCTCCATCATAGTAGGCGGGGAGTTGGTGAAGTAGGTTGCTCAAACACATGCTGCTTTCTTCTTTGCCTTCCATGCTTCCTTTTTCTTTTTAGCTTTGTTTAGCCTCCATTCTTTCCTTAATTGGAGCTAGTGTTAGAAGGGTCTTTGAAGGGGAAGGGTTCTGGTAGGGGAGAGGTTGGAAAATGCCATCGGGATCCACGGTTTGATGTTGGTCATTTTTTGAGGTGCTAGCATTTTTGGTTCTTGCAGCGCCTTCATTCTTGGGAGGTTTTTCTTGTAGTTTCCTGACAATTTTCTCGGAGAGCTCCGGCTTTTTGTTCTGATTTGGCAAGCTAAGACATCTGGGTGAGGTGTATCTGCTTCCATAGTAGTTGATGGTTGAGCTCCAAAAATGCTTGGATCTTTTGAAGAAGAGGCAAGGTTTGCAAATGCTTTTTCAAGCTCCAAGTTTTTACAATTTCCATTTTTATCTCAAATTAATTTCTTTGACATCGAGTATGGCCTATGAATGATATTCTTTCCAGCTTGCATATTTTTTTGTTCTTTGAGTTCTTGGGGGGTTGGGGGGGGGGGGGCTTGGGTGATCCAGAATTCTCTGAGACTTTACAAAACTTTATTCCATTAAGAGCATAGGAAAACTCAAGCCAGTGTGAAGTAGTGGTAGTTTCAAAGGCTTCAATATGAAATTTAAGAGGTCTGGTAATATCAATAGTAAGTTTTACCTCCAGGTTCTTTACAAATTTGTCCCTCCCATAGGCCTTTTTAGCAGCTTGGTAAACTCCAATTGGTCTGAGGATGCCTTGAATGTCAGGGATGATGGGTGTTGGTATTCTTTTAATGAGTAACCAAATCATCACCTTTTTGAATAGTTCTTCATCTATCAAGTCAGGACCTCCTATAGGAACACCAACTAAGACCATAAGCTTGTCAAAGACTCCTCTTGTTCTCTATTTCTCAAGGTTGAATAATCTTCTTCATGAGTGAGTCTGAGTATGTAGTAGTTTCTTCTCTTGTTCCAGTTTTCCACTTCCACTCTACTTTGAAGTTCCCAGTGAGTATTGATGAATGTGCTGACTCTAGAGGTCTGGGCAGATGTTGCTACAGAGTTTTCCAATGAAGCACCATTTCCGGTCTAGAGATTGTTTTGGTTACGATATTTTCGAGAATTGATGAAGACTTTAGGGAATAGATCCTCAGGGATAGTAAGAGCAGTGTTCATCTTGTTTACAAGGTTATCAATGCTAGGTGAAGGTGTGTTTGAAGAAGATGCCATAATATAGTAGAATTCAGTTTTGCAGAGTATGATGAAAATGGAGTAATGTTCACTAATTTGAAAAGGGTGAGTATGAGAGCTGGTGAAATGGGGGGAAGAATTGTAGGCTTTAATTTGAAATTGATTCACGGGTTCATAGTTTTGTTTGCCATCAACTTTTGTTTGACTGAGTAAGTCATTGGATCATGTGTAGATTTGTTGAAGCTTAAGTATGATGATGTTGAAATAGCAGATGTGATTTCTGTTGGCTGATTGGGGCCGTACAACTTTCACATGTGGCGATGTGGACTCATGCTTAAGAAGGTGTTGGATGGCTAATGGTGCTTGGTGGCTTGCCCTATGATAACAGAGATGGTTAGCATAGAGAGACAGAGTTTGTTTGTTACCTGTGACAGCTTTGGTGTTGTTGGATTGTAGTGTGGCAATCTTTTGACTAGAAGTATAGCAACGACCTAGGAGATATTGGCTTCCTATTAGAGGATGTTGTTTGTACTTCTGAGTACTGGGCCCCCCATAAATTTATCATTCGGATATGGATCAGGCATCCCTCCCATAGGAGAGTAATTTGAGACCGGACCCATACCCGATAAAGAGAAAGTTTTGCATTTGCCAAGTGGCTGGCACCGCTCTGCATGAGCCAATAGAGATATTGCATAGGAAAAATTCCATGCCCTTGAGCCAATAGACTTGAAAGAACACAGTTGCGTCTGATCAAATTGTCTAGTGCAGTGGATCGTAATAAAAATATATTGGGTATGTTCAATCAACGGCTGCGATGATAAGATAGTTGCTCTTCCATAGCATAAAATATGCAGAAAAGAGAGAAACCTTTTCATTTTCTCATTCAGTTTCTTCAGAGCAGAAACACAAAAGAGAACAGTTTCCATAGTCAGAGAAAGGAAAGAAACATGCCTCGAGTGTTGTATTGTGAAGGTAGTATCATAGAGGAAACATCAGAGATTCTGATGGATCATACTCTGGATTGGTACAATCCTAATATCCCCATCACCAGTTTGCCATATGGAATTGCCTTCCCAAATGGCAGAGAAGCAATTAACTACACCCGCAACTTCAATTGGCATTGGGCGAACTTGCATCATAATCGAAGAGTGAAGATGGAGCAACTGTATGAGCAAATCTCTCCAGGGCATGGATATGTTGTGAAGAGGCCAAGATTTAACCTGCCTTATTCCAGACAGGTAAGCGGTTTTAACATGCGTGATTTTGATAATCCTTAAGTTGTTTTGATTATAATTGTTGAAATGAAAGATGGGTTCAAACGTGATTAGGTAAATGTTGATGATTCCACCATTCCACCAAAGGCCAAAGTGTTGTTTGGTGATGAAGATGGGGTTGCTCCTGAGCAAAGTGGAGAGATGCATGTGTTCCAAAATAGTGTTAATGAAGTTAGGAGTGGAAGTGGAGGTGGGGGTAGTTCTAATGTTAGGGATGAGGCAATTCCCTCTTTGGTGGAGGCCAAAGAGAACAAGAACACGCTCCATTTCCAAATGGTGATAGAGTATGGGGCGTAGATGATGGTTGGGTTGTGTTTGCTACTCATCCCGGACGTGGTCGATTTGTGGTGAATGAAGGTGTTGTCTTTGGTGGGTGATCGATATGTGGTGTGTGGTGGAGTGCGGCAGGGCTTCTATGCAGTTACAATGCCTGTACCTGTCAGAGCAGCAATTCGAGAGAATGCAAATATTCTCATTCCTCCTCATTCTCGTGATATTCCCTAGTTTGGATATGCTTAGCTTTGTAATTGGTGAATTGCTAATGAAGTGGCCGCCATCGCAAAATGCGGGGTATGGGGAAGGTAATCCTCCTCATGATGAGCCAGAGCCAGCACTATTACTAGCACAGAGCCGAGCCTACTCATCCTAATCCAACTGAAGGTAGTACAGAAATCCATATGCACTGTCCCTCGCAAATGATTCTACGAGATGCACGGACAAAGACTAGCTCTGTCTAAGTTGGTAAGAATTGCAACAAATTGCAGAGAGGAGTTAGGCTTTTCCATTTTGCACATTAAATTACTGCCTCTGTGAATGTTTCTTGGAAGACTGGTTGTTCTATTTATTCTAGTATAGTAGTGATTTCATGCTTACGTTGATGCATGAAAGTTAAGGACAAGTAAACCATTTCAAGTTTAATGGGTATGTTTGTGAATTTTATTTTGAACATGGCCTTGCATTTTATCCAAAATTTGAAATCATACTTGTTAGAGAGACTAATATTTCCTTGATCACATAACCAGTAATTTAATATAATATATATTAGATCATGTTTCATGGAAATAGAAATAAAAAGAAGGTTGTTAGGATTTAATCTATTGATGGATGAGCAATGGAGATGGATGAGAGGCGAGGAATATATAACATAGTCTGCAGTAATTCCTCAGGGTAGTAACACATAGCAAAATAGAGAGACTTTTGAGAAGGACATACCATATCAAACCTGTTTAGGTGCTTCCAGTGATCTTGCACGAGGTAGGGGAGATTTTGTAGTTTCAGATCTCATTGATATGATAAGGGTAGAGAGAATTTCAAAGATACTAGCTAGAGCTGCTTATGTTGTTTGAGATTTCATTTGAAATCTTTGCTGCGGGGGTAGTGAGGTGATGGAGTGTGTGTTCTTCAATTTGGAATGTATCGAGATAAATCGGATAAGTTAGCATTATTGTTGTGAAGACATGTACATAGACATATCCGGGTGTAACAGAGTCCATTCCCATATAAATGAGGTGGTGTTTGATATTCATGGAAGGGGAGTTCAGCTTCCAGGACTTGTATCTTGTGATTTGAACTAGGATTGAGACATGAGTGATTTCGGTGTTGATAGTATCTTTCGGATTGGGTCGGTTGAACGGTCTAACGAAATTAGGTGTTCTTAGGAATATCGGTGAAATCATTTGATTGGACATTGGGTATACGTACAATTGAAACAGGATTGATAGGATATCTGTTAGGAATCATTCATTGGGTGGAGGAGAGACACCGGGAGAAAAAGCGGAGAGAAATTTAGAACTTAGACATGCATTAGGAGAAAATTCAGACCAAAACTAGCCGTTATGCACAACTCGACAAGCCAACGGCTAGTAGAAATCTTGTGCCAGGGAGAAAATTAGGGAGAGGAGAGAGCTTTTGTTAGTTCGATCTAGTGGAGCTAATTAGAGGTGTTAGAATCCAATGTTGCTACGGTAGCTTATCAATCTAGTGGAGCTAATGGTAAGAAATACGGTAAAACTTGATAAATTAATCGCGATAAATTAATAACCCGCTATAATAATATTTTTGCAGGTCCGACTTGGGCGGTGTATTAAATTAATAACCTCGCTAAATTTATAAGATAATAAAAAATTTAAGTATCCAATAGGGCCCAACTGAAATATAAATTAATAATCATTATAATAGCATTACATTACTGGTGCGTTACTAAAATTAGATTTCAATGTCGTTTTTGTTTCTTGTTCACATTTATGCAACACTTGGACTTCATTTATGATTTCTTTGTAGTCCCTTGAGGAGTTCGGGAGTCTTAGTTTTGAAATTGTAGGAGGAAATCATTTAGCTTTACTTTTGGTAAGATTGCATCTTTCGAGAAACTCCGGATTCACTTGAGATGTATTCCGATGCACGCTTAATTGTATTTGATATCGTTCCTTGACATACTTGTATGTTAAACTTTTCAAGAAGTCATTTTTGTGTTTCTCTTTCAGTCAAATTCGGATTGGAATGACTATACTCACACAATGCTTTTCGAATCTCGTTTGTCATCGTGGATTTTTTGACACCTTTGAGATGAGCAGTATGAGTTATTGTTACACTCTTCTTTTGTGTTGTTTTTTGTTTATTTTAACATCAAAAGATATATTAATTTATGCACATAATATGCAATATACTATACTATATTATATTATATTATGCCAAAAGTTTATTACATATCAATTTGAATTTAAAATAATATCTCAAGATTTTTGTTATTATGGTAACCATTAAGTTTAACTTAAATATTTTCCTTTATTTTATTTTTGACACTTAAATTTAGAGTTTTTTCGATAAATTACTAACTTATTAATTTATCGATAAATTAATACTTCGCTAAATTGATAGAATTTGTCAGTCCCAACATTATTAATTTATTGAAGTTTTATTGTATATTGTTTTACATGGTATCGGTAACTTCCATGAAATTCGGTACCCTCTTGTATAGATCCTGCCCGTTTTTCCATAAAAATGCACAATGAATGTAAGTTGTTTTTTTAGGCAAACTACAGGTCATTTTATCCATACAAATAATATCTTCTTCTTGGTTCTTTTTTCGCATGGATCAGGGACGTGTAGATGTACACAGCAAGAAATGTATCGCCATACCAAGCATATCCATCCATCCATCCTCACATATTCAAGACATAGGCTCGCTAGAAGCCTAGAACAGACAAAATCTAGGATATAATTGAGAAGTTTGGACCCTTGGGGTCCATTACACATCAGTGTTCCAGTGGTTTCATATCGTTGCAGGCTAAAAGCTAAGAAGAAAAATTGACAAAGATTTATTTCCCTAGTTCCAACATCACTGTTTTTGATAGCTCCTCTTTGCAGATTATATTGTTACTTGGTTCAACCCCCACCACGTAAAGTGTAAAAGTTGTGATAAAGTTCCATCATTTAAGCCACTTTCGGGCCGATATAAAAACTAGGGAAGGAAAAGGCAGACAAGCAAAAGCGTAAAGCCAGCTTGTTGAGCTATTTAATGCATAATTCATTTTGAGGGGTTGTTGATTGTAAGATAGATCAAGAATCATTCTCAAAGACCTCTCTAAAAGCACAACCACCTCTAGTACGGAGCATAACGGCGCGATTTGAGGATCCGACTCCTCTTTAAGTTCATAATTGTTGATTGTAGTATGGATAACCATCAAATAACACCCAAGAGACGACATGCCAGATGCACCTCCTAAAAGATTGAGATATAAGACGTTCATTTTTGGCAACTGCTATACAAGTAAGTTAAAGCTAAGTTGAGTGGTCTTAGGTCTCTTCCATACCTAAACGGTCAGTAGCAGAACAGACTGCTGAAATGGAGCTCTGTATAGTAACTTACGAATTTAAACAAAAAAAGCAAGACAAATAAGTTCTAAGTTCTAACTACACTCACTAGTATTAGATTATGGCATCAGAACGGGAAAACTCAGATTCTAACTATAAAGGTCATCATCATCCGCATTGGTGGCCGCAGCTATAGCAAAAGGATCAGACGGTCCAGTGCCTGCTGCTGCGGTATTATCAGGGCGATCAGAGAATCGGAATTCAGACCCAAAACCACGTGATTGTTGTAGTGTTTGTGCAAACATCTGGTACTTCCGTATGTCGGCGTCACTCACACTACAGCGCGCAAACTTCATGGATTCTTCAAAGTGTGCTGCTTTGATCTCCGGAACTTCGTCAATCTCATCTTCTTCCATTGCTTCTGGATTTTCGCTTCTCTTCCTCTCCCTCTCAATGTCCTGTACGTAGTGTAAGAATTAGCTGCCTGATAAGCAAACATGGAGATTTACATGAAGTACAACACATGCCCATAATATCTTTTTGCTGTGCTGTGTATGCACTTTACCTTTTCAATATTTTCTCTGATTGCATATTTGCAGGCCCGTTGACAGATTTCAGTGATATCAGCACCACTAAAACCTTGGGTATAACGTGCTAAAGCTGAAATATCAACATCCCTAGCGACGGGAGATTTTCGCAAGCAAGCTTTGAAGATCTGAAGCCGGGAAGCTTCATCTGGAAGAGGAATGTAAATCAACTGGTCTAGTCGACCAGGCCTGAGCAACGCTGGGTCAATAATATCTGGTCTGTTTGTAGCCCCAATGATAAAAACTGTTTTCTTTGCCGTCATGCCATCCATTTCTGTCAAAAGTTGGTTCAAAACCCTATCTCCAGCACCACCAGCATCTCCTTGTGAACTCCCACGCTAAAACCACAATCAAAAGAGAACTAATTGTTACCAAACAGATGGTGAACATAAGTTATAAGCATGTAAATAATTAATGTAAGGACAATGGGGGAGAAGAGGGCGAAAATGTGTAAGAATAAAAACTAGGGAAGAACTCAAATAATAATACCTGAGTTGCTATGGAATCGAGTTCGTCAAAGAAAAGTACACATGGAGCAGACCCCGAGCTTTATCAAATATCTCTCGCACATTTGCCTCACTCTCTCCAAAACCACATTGTAAGCAGCTCAGGTCCTTTAATACTTATGAAGTTAGCTTGGCACTCATTTGCGATTGCCTTGGCCAGAAGTGTTTTACCACATCCAGGAGGGCCATAGAATAGGACACCTTTAGATGGAGACATTCCAAATTTCTCAAACTTCTCAGGATGCTCCACTGGGTATTGGACAGTCTGCAAAGTCATAAATTTGTTGAATAGCATTATGGATCATTTTTAACATAATGTCACAAACAAAACTTATCTGGAGGCCACAAGAAGAAAGAATATTATATACTTCGTGGATATCAGTATCGTCAAAATGACATGATAAGTCAATAAGAGGTTAATCTATAAAAGGGAGGGAAAGCTACAGCTGACAGAATACCTCCTGAAGTTCTCTTTTAACATTTTCCAACCCACCGATATCCTCCCATGAAACGTTAGGCACTTCCACAACCTGAAAAATACATGTATAAAGTCTCTCACAATCAGTACTTCTACTATCTCCTAAGCAACAAACAACATATACTGCAACACAGGAAGGAAGAAAAAAAAATCAAGAAAGTTTATATAACTAAGGACATACAGTTTCACGTAGGGCCGACGGATTCGACGTGCCCAACGCTGTTTGGAAGTGTTCATTCGTAACAGACATGGAATTAAGGATCTCAGCATCAATGGTCTCATCTTCCAAATCAATGACATCCATCTTCTCTCTGATGCACTGTAGAGCAGCTTCAGTGCAAAGCGCAGCAAGATCAGCACCGACATACCCATGGGTGTTCTTTGAAACCTTTTCAAGATCAACCTGCAAATCGGGCAGAAGAAAGATGTCATAACTTCTAATCTAATTAGTAAGTAAGATAGACCAATACAAGACGGACAAAACTCACATCTTCTGCAAGCTTCATATTCTTTGTATGTATCCGGAGAACTTCTAATCTTCCAACCGTCTGGAACACCAATGTCAATCTCACGATCAAACCTGCCAAATCGCCTCAGAGCTGGGTCAATGCTATTTGGCCTATTGGTAGCTCCCATCACGATCACATGAGCTCGAGATTTAAGACCATCCATCAAAGTCAGTAGCTGAGACACAATACGCCTCTCCACTTCACCATGTGTCTTTTCTCTCTTTGGAGCAATGCTGTCAATTTCATCAATGAAGATGATCGAGGGGGCATTCTTTTCAGCTTCCTCGAAAGCCTTCCTCAGATTTGATTCACTCTCCCCAGCCAACTTTGACATGATTTCAGGTCCATTTATCAAAAAGAAAAATGCACCAGTTTCATTTGCCACAGCCCTAGCAATCAAGGTTTTCCCAGACCCCGGTGGACCATACAACAGTATACCTTTTGGAGGTTTCACACCGATGGACTTGAAAAGTTGTGGGTGCCTTAAAGGTAGTTCAACAAGCTCCCGAATTTGAGCCATTTGCTTTCGGACACCCCCAACATCGTCATAGCCAACTTCGTTTAATTTCTCCTCATCTTCTCGTTTAATAGGTTCGCCTTCACAGAAAATTTCTGTATCTGGTGCAACAATGCAGTACTCACCAGGTTCTGTCTCAATTACTTTAAATTCCACACTTCGCATGCCCCCCTCTAACTAAGAAAAAGTCACCTTTTCGTACAGGTCGATAAGATTCTAGAAGTAAGCTGTCGAAACAATAATTAAAATAGTTGGAAATGGCCATGATGGATCACAAGGAGATCAACGTGGTATATAAGAAAAAACAAATGAAAATCTGCCGAAACTTACGCTTGAGGTATGCATCAAATAAGTTGCCAGTCACACCCTTGATTGTATCATCAATGGGAAGGATGTGAACACGCTTTCCATACTTAACATCTGGACACTGATGAACAGACACAACATCCCCAAGCCGCACCCTAAGATTAGCACGCACAACCTTATTCATTCTGATTTTTGGTTCCCCACACTGCTCATCAACAAGAACAATGCATACTGTATCTCTACGTTTCTTTCCCTGCATCACAAGAAACATTGTTATGTTCCTCAAAAAAGCACCCCCACAGTTCTACTACACAGCACAATCAACAAACTCACCTTAATCAAAACTGTGTCTCCACGAAAAAGCTGAAGTTTTTCCATTGTTGCAGGGTTCATCGCCACCACAGAGTTATCATCATTTATTGCCTCATCAACCACAAGTCGATTTGGAGATTTCTTACGTTCTAAAATAGCAGTTGAAAAATCTTTTTTATGGCTTACCCTGTTATACAAAACAAAAAACACGATTAACCCCAATAGTCCTATACTCAAGTTCGGGACTTTAATCAATCAATCACATAAGATTAGTATAATTAACTCAAACCTAATGCTATATATGATCAAGGAAGAAAAACACAACTTACTAGTAACTTTTAGTGTAAACCTTAGGTTTTTCAACTTAATAATCGAAACCCATTACTCTAAATCTACAATTTACATTAAGCCATCATCTAAATAAATAAGACTCATTCCTTTCTGACAAATTTTAACGAAAACATCTAAAATCACTTGAGAAAATTCAACAAAGAAACAAAGAAACACAGAAATGATTTGAAAGAGTATACGTACGGATCAGAAGATGAAGAAGGCTTGTTGAGATCTGGTAATGATGGAGTCGGATCAGCCATATCGGATTATTCTGGTTATTTTAGGGTTTAACAAAAGGGCAGAAGAAGATATTTCGTTTGGTTTTTTGAAACAAGTGAAACATGGAATTTTGGTTACTCCGCCGTGTCAACATCTTTGTGTACCAGGAATAGGATGCTACGTCATCCAGTGTGACGCTGTACCGCTGGACCGCATAGGATTAAGCATTCCACGTGGAGATGGTTTTGTTCACCATTCATTAAATTTTTGAAACATAAAAATAAAACGGAAATGCTATTCGGCGGCAGTTCTAGAGCTGGCAAACGGGCGGGCCGGGGCTGGCTTGTGACCAACCCGCGGGTTACGGGTTAATACAAGCCTAAGCTTGCGGGTAGAAATTCTTCACGGGTGGTCATTTCTCCAACCGCGTCCGTCCGGGTAAAGCTTGCATGTTCACGGGGCTCTGGGTTCGTGGTTTTTGTTGAGTCAACTCGCTGAAATCGATTTGAGCTATTTAAGCCACATTCAGGCCATCTAAAGCTCCTTCCTACAACTTAAGTACCTAACCTAACATTCATCTAATTCATTTGATATTTCGATTCAAAAACTCAAAAGTCAAAATTGCAAAAGTAAACTAATTTTGCATTTAAAGGAAAGGAACACAGATACTAGTAGTCATTAGTAGTTTAGTTACAATACTTCATCAGTTCATGACTTCATGATGATATTTTCAACAAAGAAAAAAACCTCCTAGGATTTGTAGTAATACCATTGTTTGTAATTTGTATCACCAAGTGCGACAATAAAGATATTAATAACCACTTCCGCACAAAATATATAGTGTGGTTAATCAAAAAAGTGAAAACATCCAAAAAAAAAACATCTCCAATCTCTTTTCTATGCAAAATTTGGAGACACTGATAAGTGATAAATAACTGTCTGTCCAAAAAATATTCTCATATTCCATGTTTATCTTTGAGTTGCTCCAACTATTCAATATGAATCTGTAATTTCAAGAAAAAATAAACCAAACAAAAGAAAAGATTCAAGTCAAAAACATGGAATTTGCATAATTACCCCGCTTTATATTGAAGAAGTACGCATACTAATTAAACGCATAAGAACTTACTTCCTCCACATCCTCCACTGCCCCATCCTCCACTGCCTCAAGTTCAAATCCTAATACATCTTCTTCAATAATCCCATTGTCCTCATCCATATCTTCTTTTCCTACATGGATAAAAACAACCAATGTTATATATAAGATTTAGACATTCAACTAAAAGAAATATTACTGATTTACTTACCAATTCCATATTCCCAATCACGAGTTGTTATCAACGCCTCGGCATTTCGAGTAATAAGGAACTGAAATCGATCAATTACCCTTCCTCCAATGCTAAATGCGATTCACGACAGTTGAAATAGGAATTGACAAAATATCCCCCGCCATTCTTGAAAGCACCGAAATCGTTGTTCATGGTTCTTCCAATAGTTTAGGATGTCGAGTGGTAAATTTACACAACTCGCACGACTCGCTAAGATATTCATCTAATCGACAAGTCGTATAGTACATCACCACCACGTTCTGTGTTGCAACATATTCCGCATGAAACAAACAAGCTAGAAGTGAGTGAACTATGAATATATGAGTCTTAAAAAGTCTTAGAAACAATCTAACACCACCACATACTACATCCCACAGTTGACGGTACCCTTAAAAGACAAACAATATTCTACTACAAGGATTTTAAGATAAAAAGCAATAATTCAAAAGACTAAAATCTTCGCAATATAACTAGGCATCACTAACATGAATTAGAGTTAAGTAAGCTTTAAAATTACCTGAAAAAACCCACTTCCTTCTTGGGAAGCAGAATTCCCACCATTTTGAATACCCAAATTTTGAGTTGCGAATCATGGAAGCTCTTGAACTTGACAAGGTGTAATACTCATTGAAAAGTGTTGTTATATTACTACGCACTTTATTAACTTCACGTTTTAAGTCTCTCACCTCAGGATACAACTTGAAGTAAGTAAATTTCACAAAATTCATTTTCAATCTAGGATCTAACACAACTGCCATAGCCAATATAGGTCAACTCCTTCCAATAACTATCATATTTTGCCTGCTTCTCTTTTACCATGTTCCTAATGAATTCAATATCATTTCTCGCTTTCTTTCTTTAGTAACACCTTAACTTGACAAATTCTTTCAAAATACAGATTGGAAGTAGGATACTTACTACCAGAAAATAACTTTGTGAGTTCATAAAACACCTTGAGAAACTTTTTGATTACTTCAATTTGTTCCCATTCTTCATCAGTTGGACAATCTTTATAGTCTGAATCCACCAACTTCAAATGACATTTAAAACCGGCTTATACAATATGCAACTATCTAACATAAGATAAGTTGAATTCCATCTGTATAAAACAAACATTCAGTGAGTATATAATAAACATTAATACAATTCTCTAACTTTATATAAGTTATAACATAATAGAAGTGGAATCCCACCTTGTCTTTACGTCTTGACGAATACCCCTTTTATTCCGGACATTCCTAAAGTATCAACAATGTCCAAGAACTTTTGTTTTCTTACTTGGGACTTTTTAAGGACTTCACTGACGCTCTTATCTTAAGCACTATTTGGATCAATCTTCTTAAGTCCTTCTTTTATAATAAGAGCTAAGATATGAGCACAACAACGCACATGAAAGAATTTTCCATTATTCAACAAGATCTTCTTTGCAACAAGTCTACTCTTCATAATTCCAAAGACAAGCTCCATTATTTTAAAACATTATCCAAGGTGATGTTGGATACCTTGTCTTCAATTCCCAATCTTCTATCATTGCAAATAACTTAGCAGAAAAGGTGTTCACCTGTTTGAGGTGAAAGGAGAAAAGTTAACATGAATTTATATTGAAGATAAAGAAATAAAAGTAAGTGCTTTACCTGTATGAGGTGGTGGAAGGGGACAGAAATTCAGAAGCTTCTTTTGCAACACCCAATCTTGATCAAGATAGTGTGCAGTTAAGCTTATGTATCCAGTAGTTGTTACAGAAGTCCACATGTCTGATGTTAGACATATCCTACCTGTAAGGGTAAGTCATACACATTAGCACATGATATTAATCAATTAGTAATACGTAAAAGTATAAACAAAACATATGGGTCATTAGGATTTGAAATTTTGAATCATACCCGAGCAAGTTTCAATCTGTTGCGAATAACTTCTTTTTGTGCTTTATGTTTCTTTACTACATCGGCTTTCCCTGTATTCCTTGATATTGGTTTAGCATCCTCATTTAAATAAGCACATATATCCCTAAATTCTTTCCACTCCACCAAAGCAAATGGAACATTTCTTGCAATGAGTAATGCTGAAAACAGATCCTGTAATTTCATCTGATCAACTTTGTGTAAGCGGGTAGACAGCTGGCCATTCTTTGCAGATAATATCATCTGCCCTACATCCATAGACTGACGGCTAGGGCACTTATGCCTTTTCATGGCTGAGGTTCCACCTTTTTGGCTTTCATATTTATATCCAAAATTACAAGCCTTACACTCCTTCTTTGTTCCATCTTTATATTTAACGAGTTTAAAAAAATTCCCAAACTTCGGATCTAAGTTTATTTTTCTTTCCACGTGAAAGCTGGGGTGCAAGTGCACAACCAACGATTCAGAGTCATTCACGAGAATCTAGCATCTCAACATCATTATCCTCACATTCCTCACCGTCACTACTCATAACATCGTTATAATGGTCTTGTTCTTGTACACCACTTGACATCCTCGGAGATGAAGCAACAAAGAATAGGTCAAAGACTCCAAAATCAGTATATTACTTTACTTACTTGTAAGAAATAAAAGAAGCAGACTACAATAAGTTACATGCAGTATGCCTAAACTTACATGAGGGAACAACTATCTACATGAGTTTTAAATTATATAACCAATAGAGAAGATTTCACTTCTACTACCTTATCCAAAACCAAAATTGTCCATCAGTAAGCAATTCTACTTTGAGATGAGATCCTATAAAACTACCTAATCCTCTTTCAAATTCATACAAATATAAATGAATCGGAAAACTTAAAAGAACCCCAATAGATCAAAATGAACACGAATCACAACCATACAAAGTTCCATTCCATATAAAGTATATAAACTCAATTCTTAGCTTCATCAAAGATTGAAATGTTTGGAATCCTAAAATTACAACAACACAAATATCTCAATGTTATGACTCGATTCTCAATTTAGCATAAACATCAAAGCCCATCAAATACAATGGCTCCAGGGGTCTAGATGGCTACCTATCAAATGATGTTCCATGTAAGGGTACTTCTCATACACTTAAAGCATATAGAGATATGAGAAAACATTCTCGAAGTTAAGAAAAAGATTCACTTACCCCCTTCTTTGTTGGTTTAGACTTTAGCAGCCCTCCATTGGTTGCAATAAGATGGTAAGCAGAGAATAATTCGACTTGCACTCACTTACAGGACCTATAATTCATAACAAAAAGTGAATAGAAAATATACTATATAAATACAACTGAAGAGCAGCATCGTAAACAAATGACTTGAATCAATTTCTTCATTCTATGCCAATACAGAATATCAACACAAATATCTTCTTCATTCTATCTATGCCAATATCTCAATTTCTTCTTAACTCCATCACTAAAAAAAATCCCTAAGAAATATAAAGTCATAAACCCCTAATAGTTCTATCCAAATTCTGAATAAACATACAAATATACAATGACACAAGTTGTATCTCATGAATCTTATCAAAATCAGATAACCCCAATTAAAATTTAAAATCCCAAATCAGTGATCATCAACAGATACACTCATATACACAATTACACATCTACAAATACATAAGATCTACAAACTAAGTAAAACCAACTTCTGAAAACACTAGATAACAAATATTTGAACATCAAACGGCCGTCAAACCAAAAACCATACATGAATGATACATCATACACGATTAAAATGAACAAATAAACAACAAAGTGACAAACAGATATCAAAATCCACGAATTTACTTACTTGCCGATAGTCGCTAACCATTGTTGTTCTTGTTAATTGTAATTATCGAACAAGAAGAAGATGAAAAAATGAGAAGTTCGTTCATTTGAACTAGTGGTGCGGCCATTTAAAAAGAAGAGAAAAGAAAGAGAAGAAAAGTAGAATCGCTAGGGTTTTTTTCTTTTTATACCGAGGAGAGATATCGGACACGTATAGGCGGGGACACGCGAAAGTTTGTGGGAAAATGCGGGTAACGGGTTGTACCTGGGCAGCTTTTGCGCGGGCAGTCCGGGTTCGCCCGTTTCTCTACAAGCCGATTTTCCCAACCTAACCCGGCTTGTTTAGCAACCAGCGAGCCGGGTGCGGGTTTTTCACGGGTTGAGCTAGGTCTAACCCGCGGGTTTTGGCTTGTTTGCCATCTCCTTTGGCGCCTCCCGCACAACGCCACAGTCAGCGCCAATCGACAAGGCAAAGTGTTACGTGTCTCAACTCACGTGAACGACTCTCTTTCTCTTTTTATCGGTATTGATTTTAGGTTGAATACCATGCCGGTACTTGATTACGGCATGGATTTGAATTCCTACCTCCGTGTCGGCAGTGCTCTTTTGGTATCTAGGAACTGCTTAGGAATTACCTAAGACTACCGGCATTGTCCACAATTATTCGGCAATGCCGACATAGTATTTTTGTTAAATTAATATGTCGTTTTCTGGTCTCGGCATTGTAGATATTTCGTGAATCAATGCCGGTACTGAACACGAAATTAATATGTCGTTTTTCAGTATATCTATGCCGGCATCAAATATGAAAGTGAGTTGTCTTATATTTATTTCGTGTTTCTTTTGATATAGGGCTAAAGCAAAGGAAGCTAAGAAAACAAAAGCTAAGGATGTTGGCATTAAGAAAAGAAAGAAGAATGATCTTGGTACTCCTCAGTCTCTGCCTCCTCGAGGGATAGAACAAGGTCGCAACAAGCGTTTGGGGGCAGGCTCTACAAGAGGGAAAAAATTGGAGAGTGGTGATCGTAGTCGACTCGTAATCCGTGAACCTACTGGAACAATTGAGCAAAATGAAGAGAAAAGTGAGGAGGAAGATAATGAGTTTGATCCAAGTCAATTAGCAACCCAAATCCAAGTTTTAGAGGAAGATGGTGGGCCAAGTCAAAAACCGACACAAGGCAAAGGCAAAGTAAAAGTTAAAGGTTTACACCTTCCTCATACTGATGACATGGTACCTGACCTTGATCGTGGTAGAATTTGGGGTGAAGCTTCGGATCCGAGAATGATATTTGGATACAAGGACACGTGGGATCGTACTATCTATCAAACCTATGTAAGAATTTTTTATCTTGTGCATATGTATTGTTTTGTATTTATGTAAAATCTCTTAATCGTATTATCTCCTAATTGTAGGATCATAAGAAGGATGTGCGTGTTTGCCGGAACCAAGCCGCGTCTCATTGGGATCTGTCTACGGAATGTGCAGAGGTCCAAACATTAATAGTAAGGGAGTCTGGTCTATATGGTTTGGTTGAAAATTATGTGAAGTGTGATTTTGTGACAATCAATTGCTTCGTTGAAAGGTATCATGGTGAAACTGATACCATGCACTTCCCGTTTGGGGAGATGACCTTGATTCCTGATCATGCTCAGAACATTCTAGGCTTGAATGTTATCGAAAAATCAATTGCAAAAGGATATAAGTTTCCGGACCTAGAATGGTCGAAGTTGCACTCTCTGACTAACAAGATGTTGGGTTGTGACTACAAAACTTCTGTGGAAAGCTTCTATGTACCTGAGAATAGTAGAACAAAGACCATCAAGCTGAAGTTGCTTAAGGAGAAGTTTGAAGGATGGATGAGACCCTGCACAAATTCCGTTATGCAGCCGGCAATGCACTGTTATTCATCTTGGGCACTAAGGTATTCCCTGACGTTAGTGGCAAAAGGGTTAGTGCAAACCATCTTCAATACTTGAATCCGTTGGAAGAGGTCTTTAACTATTCTTGGGGCACCGTGGTAATGGCACATTTGATGACGGATATGAGAAGGGCCTCTAAGGCTGTTACAAACCAATTTTTCGGGAATTTCACTCTACTCCAGGTAATTTTTTTTTTTAAACTTATGTTCTTATGTATATTGTTCACATGTACCCTTATTATGAACTTAGAAACAAAATTTACTGCTTCTTATATGTATCATTCCACATTGGTATATGTGTGGGCTTATGAACACTTCCCAACATTGTTCACGGACTACCCCTTCTTGAAGATCAAAAACCTTTCCAAACCTGAGGCGCATAGAGCTAAGAGATACGAGTTCAACAATATTTCGAAGCCCGGTAACAATCGTCGATTAACAAATATGATATTGGCTCTGGACGCGATGACTACCAAATAGGTTGTGTTCGACCCTTACAAGGAGGCTAGAGAGAACCACCAAATTTTGAGGTATAATAACGTTGCATTTTACAATGGACCGTTGTTCCACCCAAAGGGTTACATTATGGCTGATCTCCGACGTGTCATGCGGCAACTTGGATATAACCAATTACCTTATCCAGAGACATCCTCTCTTGAAAGGTACGAAGTTGACCGTTCTCTAAGCTTTTCAACTAAGCTGAAGTTGAAGGTGGAGTATGATCCAATTCCAGAACCAACACATTGGAGGGATAGGGAACCACGTCGTTTGGTAGATATTAGTAACTGGGAGCTTGCAGAAAACGGTGATGAAACTGATGTAGTACATCCTTTGTTTCAAGACAGCATCAACTATGACAAGTTGATCCCTTTTCGACTAAGGCAACTATGACTAGTTGCCTCCATTCTAGTGAAGCAACTCTGACAAGTTGTTCTCATTCCTTTATTTCGTTTACTTGCTTTGCAAGTCTTTTGCTTTCCTAGTTTAGTTAGCTTTCCTTTTTCTTTTCTGTTTTACGGTTCTTGTGAACCTATTTAAAGGCTACGCCTTCTTCTTTAGAGATACACCTTATTATTATTATTCAATCAAGATTATTATCTTTATCAATTCTATCAATTCTCTTATTCTTAATCTTTGATTTCATCCTATTCGTATCTCTTTCGTCTCTTCGTATCACCTGCAATCTCTGTATTGCTTTCTTCTTAACAGGTTCTACATTAGTTGGTATCAGATACAGAGTTTTTAGATTTTTATCTAGAAACAGATCCTTACACAGCTTCCGCACAACTCAAAACCCTACAATCTTCACAAGCAATGGCAGATGCAACTTTTACCAAAGCTCTTGAAGAAATCAAAGGTCTCTTGAAAACTTCCATGTCTGAACTTACTACCAAATTTGAAACTCATGAAACAAACATCAAGACTATTACTGGTAGTTTAGAAAAGAAGTTTGAAACTTTGGAAAAGAGGTTTGAAACTATGGAAAAAAGGTTAGTTTTCCAAGGAGATTATGTCAACAAATTATTGAAACACCTTTGGTTTAGAAAAGGAAGACATACCTGAGTTAGTCGATGATCGAAAAGAAGGAGACAAGTTCTGGCGCAAAAGAAGATGATGAAACAAAGAAAATTAAACCTTCCTTTGTTCAAAATACGTCTATCCCTGGACATGTTTCACATGTTATTCATCACAAGAACAATCGAGAAGGTTATATTCATAAAAAATATACAACGATAAATATCAACAAGGTGATGATGAAGACAAACATGAAGACATCCTAGAGCAACAATGGAAAGACGAAAAACTATTGAAGTCTAATACGAATTCTTATGGAAATCTTCGAATACAAATTAAAGGTGATATTCCTAGTTTTCATGGTGGTTTACATATTGAAGATATCTTGGATTGGTTATATGAAGTAGAATCGTTTTCACCTTTATGGAAGTCCACGATTCTTCTAAGGTGAAACTAGTTGCATATAAACTTAAAGGTGGAGCTATGACTTGGTGGGAAACTCTTTGTGATGATCGACGTAAAAGTATCACAAACCTCCTATACGAACTTGGAAGAGAATGCGAGACTTATTAAGAGCTAAGTTTCTACCACAAGATTTTAAAAAGCAAATGCTTTCTCAAACTTCAAAAGCGTCGACAAGGAGCTAGACTAGTAGAGAGTATGTAGGCTGAGTTCTATGCTTTAATTGCTCTTAGCAGATTGAATGAAACGAAGAACAATTGGTTGCACGATTTATCGACGGTTTGAACAACTTAATTCAGCAAGGGATGACACCATCTGTGTTTACAATGGTTGAGGCTATTCAACAAGCTATTAAGATTGAAAGGCGTGTTTTAAATACTTCCAGGTTAGCATCACCTCGACAAGCTCGTTATCAACACTTTTATAAAACTGCAAAACCATATAATTCTCAGCATTACTATGGTAACCAAAGTGAAAAAGGATCAACCGAAGCTGTTGATCCACAAGAGCGAAGTTATATTCGACCTGTTCAACACCCATCAGCTCCAAATTTTTCATTCAACCAAACACCTCTTCCTTCTGAAAATGCTCCATTGATGAATATTCCTGCTGCTAAATTGCCTCAGAATACAAACCAAAGAGAAAACGCTCCAAATACTAGAGGTAAATATCAACAACAATTTCCTCCTTTGCCTAAAGCTGCTAATCCTTATGCAAAATTTAGAGGAGAAAAGTGTAATAAATGCAATCAATCTGGACATACTTCTAGTGACTGTCGTAAGTTTCATGCTTATATTAATGAGACTCAAGAAGAAACTCAGGAAGAAGACGTTATAGAGGATGAGGAAAATAATTATCTGCATGCGCATGAAGCTTATGAAGCAGATTTCTTGGGTGTTTTACGTCCAATACTGATCACAGAACCGTGTCTTTCACAAAGACATAGTATTTTCAGATCTCAATGCATTGTAGCAGATAAACTTTGTAGTATGATCATTGACAGTGGAAGTACTGAGAATTATGTAGCTGCGAAGTTGGTTGAGAAATTAGGATTACCAGTAACTTTACATCCGCATCCATACTCTGTTGGATGGATAAACAGTTCTTCAACACAAAAGATAACTCATCAGTGTTTGGTTAAGTTTTCATTCCCTGGGTATGACGATTATGCTCTTTGTGATGTGATTAGTATGAGTGCTGCAAATATACTTTTGGGAAGACCATGGCAATATGATATTTGTGCTGTTCACAATTGCTATGAGAATACATACACCTTCATTCATGATGGTTTTACTAAGGTGTTATGGCCTTTACAATCCTCTACTTCAACAAGAGAACAATCTGAACCGGAGACAACTGCCCTAGTTGCTTCCATTACTCGGTCTTTACAACAAACTCATACTTTGAGTTCTCATGAGTCTACTAAGCCGATGGTGGAGATTCCTTTTAAGGTAAAAAATTTATTATCTTCTTTTGGTAGTTTATTTCTTGATGAATTACCTAATACCTTACCTCCATTAAGGGATTTGCAACATCACATAGATTTTATACCAGGAAATTCTATTCCTAATCAACCTCACTATAGGTTGAGTCCTAAAGAACATGAGATTCTACAAGAGGTGTTGATGATTTCTTCATACAAGATGGTTTCTTTTTAAGGGAAATCGTTTGTGCATTCCACAATGCTCTTTACGTCTTCATCTAATCATGGAATTACATGGAAGTGGTCTGGGTGGACATTTTGGACGTGATAAAACCATTTCTTTAGTTGAAGAACGTTATTTCTGGCCTTCATTGAAACGAGATGTTCAAAGGTATGTACAAAGGTGCATGGTTTGTCAACAATCTAAAGGAACTGTTCAAAACACAGGTTTGTACACTCCACTCCCAATTCCAGAGGCTCCTTGGGTAGATATTAGCATGGATTTTGTGCTTGGTTTACCCCGTACTTCTAAAGGGAATGACTCTATTATGGTGGTGGTGGATCGTTATTCAAAAATGGCTCATTTCATAGCTTGCAAGAAAACAACAGATGCTTCACATGTTGCTTACTTATTTTTCAAGGAAGTAGTACGTTTGCATGGGATTCCAAAAACTATTACGTCTGACAGAGACACTAAATTTTTAAGTTATTTCTGGAAATCATTATGGATGCGTTTGGGAACTAAACTTCAGTATAGTACAACTGCTCATCCCCAAACTGATGGACAAACTGAAGTAGTCAATCGTTCTTTGGGCAATCTGATTCGAGCTAAGATTATTGGAGGAGAAGAAAAACAATGGGATACTCTCCTTCCTCATATGGAATTTGCTTTTAACACTTCGATTAATAGGTCTACAGGTAAAACACCCTTTGAGATTGTTTATTCTAAAGTCCCTAACCATATTTTGGATTTGGTAGTTCTTCCTAGCTGCAACAATCAATGCAAAGCTGATACTATGCTTGAGAAAGCTTCCACAGATCCATCGAAGTGAAAGCCAAACTTACAGATTCCAACACCAAATACAAGGAAGATGCAAATCAACATAGAAGGCTTAAGATTTTCGTGAAGGAGAGTTGGTTATGATTCATCTCGGGAAAAGAAACATTTTCCTCTTTGGAACTTACAACAAAACAAAGATGAAGAAATTTGGTCCATTCAAGATACTGAAGAAAATCAGTGATAATGCTTATGTTATTGATCTTCCAACAGATTGGAACATCTCTAATATTTTCAATGTCCAAGAAATTTTTACGTTTCATGAAGACAATGAGGTTCTTTTTAACAGCAAACTCGAGGCCGAGTTTCTTTCAAGAAGGGGGGACTGATGTAGTACATCCTTTGTTTCAAGACAGCATCAACTATGACAAGTTGATCCCTTTTCGACTAAGGAAACTATGACTAGTTGCCTCCATTCTATTGAAGCAACTCTGACAAGTTGTTCTCATTCCTTTATTTCGTTTACTTGCTTTGCAAGTCTTTTGCTTTCCTAGTTTAGTTAGCTTTCCTTTTTCTTTTCTGTTTTACGGTTCTTGTGAACCTATTTAAAGGCTACGCCTTCTTCTTTAGAGATACACCTTATTATTATTATTCAATCAAGATTATTATCTTTATCAATTCTATCAATTCTCTTATTCTTAATCTTTGATTTCATCCTATTCGTATCTCTTTCGTCTCTTCGTATCACCTGCAATCTCCGTATTGCTTTCTTCTTAACAGGTTCTACATTAGAAACCCACCCCGACTACATGTTTTATTAACTAGAAGAGTCACATCCTTTTGTCGTGCGCCCGGACAACGTCAAAGTTCCACCCTAGGAAACCCTCTCGCTCCAACTCCTACAAAGGCACCACCTACGATGGCCCAACTTAATAAGACTGTTGGATTGCTATTAAGTATTGTTAACTGCTTAGTCAATTAATATATATATATATAATCTTATATTAGCATATATATACTAATTATATGTTGGGTGTATGAAACTAGCGACGTCAGCTTCACAAGTTGAAGAAGATGTTTGGTTACAATAACGAGAAAGGAGAGGTGTTATCCCCTGAAGAAATGAAGGAAGTTGAGGAAAGCTTGATAAAATGGAAGACCCTAATGCAAAATCTTTGTTCGGGGAAACGAGGAAGGTGGTCTCCAAGAAGCAAAAGACCAAGTGATGAACTCTTTAGTTGTGTTTCTTGGTTGTTACGTTTTGAACAATTTCGAACTTGTTTTTGGATGAAATCTTTAGTTGTTTGGTTTACTTTTGGTTTATAATACTGGATTAAGAACATTTAAGCACAATTTAGTTGTTTGGTTTATGTTGAACATGTTTAGATTTCTAGTAAAATGTTTATTTTGTAAGTTTTCTTTACACCAAGGCGCCGACATTGAATTGTTTAGGTTGAGCAATGGCAGCCTTTGTTTCCGGCGTAGATACGTTATTAAAATTCCATGTGCAACTAATAATAGCATTGAAATGTTTTCTAAAACCATGCCGGAAAGTGGGGATGAAATGGTCCAAGTTCTGTATAGAATTTGAGCTACAGACATAGAAATATTTATAAAAATCCATCTTAGGAAATCCGATTATTTTTTAACTTGGATAGTTTTGCAGAAAATCGGCATGGTAAATAAGATATCTTTCCATGCCGGCACTCTGTAAACCCTTCATAAATTAAAACTAGAATGCCGGGATTGATTATAGATTTGTTACGAATGCTCTTTTTATCTCTTTCCTAGATAATCTATTACATTACATTTGAAACTTTAAATTAAAACATACTAAAAAACATGGAATGGAGTAATTTTGGTTCAAGATGATCTCATAGTCTATTTCCATCCCTTTTCAACAATTACGTTTCATTTGAGCCTTTCGCAAATATCTTCGAATCTGGAAGCTCGGTGTCAAGGACTATCCTCATTAGTTCATCTTCTCTTTCAACATATTCCTTTCCCTTCATATAACAACCATCACACCCATCAATAGGCGTGCATTGTTCCTTGTGGTTTTCTCTTGATTCTTCTAGTGCAACAGCTTTGTCAAACCATTGAAACTCATCGCACTTTGGGTGATTCAAACACCTTAAAAACATTCTTCCATTTTCAACATCATCAGTTTTTGCAATCCAAAACCAGCGTGTTCCATCACAGTTTCTACACTTCGAATAAATAAAAGGACAGTCCATGGCTAGATGAGAAGGTGACTTTGAAATTTGACATTTGCAATGATGAGTTTGTAAGAGAAGATTATATTAGTGATACGTCCTAGTAAAGAAGATTTTAATTGTCCATATATTATTAGTTATGTTGAATCTACTTACTTTGCAGGTAGAGCTTGATGGTGGTTTGCAAATAGAGCTTGTTGATGAATCTCCCATCGCTTGTGAAGCTAGAACCGTGGTTGGTTGATCTATTTTTTGAGGCTTGCTTTCTTGAGAGAAGGATTTTTGATATTCGGTGGGTGCTTTCTGTAAATTTTTCCAAAGGAAGATGCCGGCATAGTTGCATAAATATACTCAATGCCGGTAGCGGATGCCGGCGTTGTATATTTGTGTTAAAACTATGCCGTCATTCACTGCAGATTATGCCGAATCTCTCTAAAAAAAAAGATCAAGTACTGGCATGGATATTGAATAGTAATCAATACCGGAACCCGGTGCCGGCATTCTTTTCCATATTAAATACAATGCCGGCATCCGCTAATTTCAAAAAAACTAGCCGTTGAGGTTTTTCTCTATATAAAGAGAGCTAATATTTGAACCAAAACTCGTGTGTTCTTGAGACTCTTATGAAACCCTAAACCCTAGAAGAGTCATCTATAAATTGCTTAGTATAGAACCTACTCCCACATACAACAAATGGCATCGTTTGACTCCAAGGAAGATTTAGCAATCACCCAAGCATGGCACGCCGCAACTCGTCCTTCAACTATAGATAACAGTTCGGGGGATTCCATGTGGTTGAAGATTTTTAACAAATTTACTCACGATTATGGGAACCCAAAAGGAAGATTTGCTCAACAAATCGAGCAACGAGACGACATCATCCTAGATACGGTGGTTGAGTTTTTAAAAATCAAAAAACGGATCGCGCACGCTACCCACAATAGAATGTCCCCTCAACAACTCGTAAGTATCTTTATGATTAATTCGACACAATTCACTCTTTTCAATTTTTATGTAACATACTAAGTTTGTGTGTTGTTTTTGTAGCATGAAGCCGTGAAAGCGCGTTACTGATCACTCTTTTCAGAGTATCAAAGATAAAGAAGTGTAATATAGTCGAGTTCGAACCACAAAGATTGTTGGTGCTCAAAAGAGTTTTTTTTAGCAAAGCAATAATATAAAGTTGAATTGTTATTGAGTTGTGAAATGCAGCAAACAATAATTGTAAAACAAAGAAATAAAAGATTGTAGTATCTACCAAGACTTTGAGGTTTCACCTAATGTATTCAAGTATGTATGTGATCAAATTATAACTCAAATAGAAACGAATAATGATTCGTTCTACCCGGTAGATATAGCAAATTAGGATCTTAATGTAACTAACACAAATACCATTTCATGATGATTGATTATATTTCTAAAATAAATCTCAATTGAGAAATGTCACAGGGATTCCCTAACATTCAATGTATCCGGAAATCACAATGAATCTAAGAAATTTGTAGACACTATCAACAAAAAATTGCAATCAAACATAGACAAAGAAATGGATTAAAACATGGAATTTATTTATGATCACTGTAGGAACACTTATACACATTAGGCTTCCCCTCTTGTCTTGGCAGAGAGGGGTTTTAGCTTCTCATTGTTGTACTGGAACCCATTAGAGAATACTATTGAATAATAACCAAAATAACCAAAGAGAAAACTCCAACAAGCTCTAGATAGAAAACCAAAGAAAAGAAATATATGGAAAGTGGTATTCCGGCGTACCCTGTTGGTTAATTCTTCCTCTTGTTTTATACAACACCAGCTTGACCCATTCTCTGACATCTAGCTCAACAAATCAGTCCTATTTTCATGCCAAAAAGACCTGAACGAACCCTTATCCATCTCTCCATTCAGTACAACAAAACCCATCCTTTATTATCGACAAAATCTCACTCCAAAGTGTTGTATTTGCTTCCTCATTTTTTCGCATAAGACCACCGAATTTAGTCCACATCGACGTCACGATTTAGCGTGAAGAGAGAAATTTCGAGAACAATATTTGAAGCAATCCCTAATTGATTTCTGAATTTATCTCTCTAACAAGGTGTAGACAAAATTGAAATTGATTTGCGATTGTGGTAATCCTTCTTTAGTTGAAAGAGATCATTGCAGCACTGGAGACTATTAGGATTTGTTTCCTTGAGATATATCATTTATGCCCAAAAACGAACCTTAACTCCTCAAATTTCTGCCAAGAACAAACCCTAGCTATTCCCTTTTCACGATCTGATTTTGATTTAGGATGTAACATCTGCCGAGTTCAATTTCCTTTGTGTCCCTCTGTGCTGAAGTTGAATTACTAAATAGCCCTCCTTGGTCCAAGGAAACTGATCTCAGCTACACGTACACACTTGCATCTACTGTTGGCACTTTTTACTAGCCAATACAACTCAAAGTAATAGTTGTTATACCACTTCACTGATCAGACCATATGTGTACAGTATTATCTTCAAGGCATGGAATTAACAAGCTGACATAGCTTAGAACCAACATAAACATGATAGTTTGTGTCATAATATGAGCACAAACACCACCCCCAACCAACAATTTGCTAGTCCTCAAGCAAAAAAAAAAAAAAAAAAAGTCAAAAAAAAAAAAACAAAATCATATCCGCTAAACTGCTGGATTAGAAATGCCCGCTAAACAGCAAGACGAATCCGCTAAACATCCGGATGAAAGATGTCCGCTAAACAACTGAACTTGAAATGTCCGCTAAACAGCAAGACGAATCCGCTAAATAGCTGGATTAAAGGTGTCTGTTGAACAACTAGACAGAACCACTAAACTGTGGTTAGAAAGACCGCTAAACAGCTGATCTGATCTTTTTTTTTTTTTTTTTTTTTTTTGCTTTCATTCAATTAAAATCATTAAAATTCATCTAAAGAATTTACATCAGACAAGAAGCTTGTTGGGAGCCTAGCCACAAGCTGGTAGAAGCAAACAAAGAAACAACGAAAGAGACAACGAAAGAGAATCATAAAAGCATAGATTTAATTTACCCCACCCCTAACCTAATTTCTACATTGTCCCTAATGTGGCAGTGGTTAAAAATAGTTCAAAGGTGGAAAGGGGTAATCATTCAAGCACAAACATATTATTCATGATAAAGATAAGAAATAAAATAAAATAAAACTACATTATTTTACCACTGTCGCAGGTCAGTTCGATTGCATTTAGCTCATGCAACAAGCCTTTAAACCTCAAGCTCGCACGGGAGGACGAGTGTCTCGTGAGGGCTTCCATTTTGTGATACCCACAAACACATCAGAAGAGGGTTGTCTCCCTAAAGCGCTGAATTTTATGTCTCCAACCAGACATCTGCAAAACACAACCAATCAAACATAAGAAGGATCCTCTAGAGTCGTGGTATCGACTTCTGGATTCACAAGTTCCAAAAATGGCTTCAACCGCTGCACATTAACCTTGAAGATGTTGTTATCATTAGGATTTTGAATGCCAACAGTACAATCACGAAATTCATTTTTAACATTAAACTGGTATTTCCATCGCGACTTAAGCTTACCTGAAAAGTGATGCAAATGAGAATCATAGCAAAGAACTGGTTCAACTATTTCCCTAATAACATGCTTGTCAAAAACAATTTCATTTTACATTGGCAGTTCGTATCATCCCCATTTTTAATCTCATGAAGCTCATTGAGCTGTGACTTCCTACGTGTGCAAATACTAGGATCGATCCCTTCTATGTCTGCAATACTCCATCCTGCGACACTTCTATGCTTCCTAAGAACATGTGAATGCATTGTTTCCTGTTCCTCATTAAGTTCAGATGGTACGAAAACTGGAACATTTTCAATTTGGCCTAAAACATCAAAATTCAGTTCACTAGTAAAGGGATTAAGGTCGGGCTTTGGGAATTCTATGGATGGAGACAATAGCTTGGTCTCACTGATTTGAAGTCACTCAAATCTAGACTGCCACTTATCCATATCCAGCAACAGGGATGAATTCAGTGAAGACTTAACTTCTTCAATGTATCCATCCTCATCGAAATCCAACAGATTAGGAAAGCAAGCTTCTAAAGGAACCTTAGCTTCTAGATGAGATGCTTTTTCCTGCACACATGTTTCAATCAGATTAACTTCGTGAATATTATTCTTACCACCTGGATCTTTACATGCATCAAATATGTTAAACTCAACAGTCATATTTCCAAATGAAAGGTTAATTATTCCAGTTCGACAATTAATTAAGGTATTTGCAGTTGCAAGAAAAGGACGACCTAAGATGACATGTATTTCTTTACTAGCATTAGCTACAGGTTGAGTATCCAAAATGATAAAATCCACCGGATCGTAAAATTTATCGATTTGAATTAACACATTCTCAACTACCCCTCTCGGTATTTTAACGGATCTGTCCGCAAGTTGTAGACTGACTGAGGTGGGTTTTCATTCACCTAAGCCCAACTGCTCATAAACCGAGAAAGGTAGGAGGTTTACACTAGCTCCCAAATCCAGAAGTGCTTGTTTGATCATGAAATCCCATATTATACAAGAAATAGTAGGGCATCCCGGATCTTTATATTTGGGAGGAGTGTTATCTTGAAGAATAGAACTTACATGTTCCGTGAGAAATGTTTTTTTCCGCACATTGTGCTTCCTCTTGATCGTGCAGAGATCCTTTAAGAACTTGGCGTAAGCTGGAAATTGCTTGATCACACTCAAGAGAGGTATGTTGATCTTCACTTGCTAAAAAACATCAAGGATATACTTATTATCAGCCAAATGTTTAGTAGACAATAAACGATGAGGAAATGGAGCATGCACTTTCTTATCAATTTCATATTGTTTTTTTTAAGTATCACTATGACTGCAGTCACTAGTCTTAAGTTTCAGAGACTTCTCAGGTTCGTTTACGTTCATCGGAGTCTCAATCACCTTACCACTTCTAAGAGTCGTGACAACATTAGCTTGCTCCAAGTTAGAATTTTTAACTTCAAATTGGATTTTTGGGTTAGGTTGAGTTTGGGCAGGCAATGTCCCTTTCTCCCGAACATTGAGACGTGATTTAATTCTAACTATGCTAGTTTTCAGCTCATCCTAAGTCTTCATAACATTCTGATTTATCTGTGTTTGTCCCTGCATAAAAGTTTGTAAAGTATCCTCAAGATTATTCTTATGAGGTGGCACATAAGGGTTACTAGATGAAGACCCTTGAGGGACATTAACACCATTCATCGTAGGACCATTCCTCCAACTGAAATTAGGATGGTTTCGCCAATTTGGATTGTACGTTTCTGAATATGGGGAGTTAAATGGTCTTTTATAAGTATCCATGGAATTTGCTTGGTCATGTAACACTTCCTGAAATGCTGAAATTGTAGGACAATCCTTAGTATAGTGTTCAAGACTTTTGCAAATACCACAAGCATGTTCGACCGAGTCAGCTACCTTAACTTCATTTGGTTTCTGAATCACATCAACTTTCCTATGCAAACTAGCAATCTTAGCATTCAAGTCATGTTCTTCATTCAACACATACATTCCATGCCTAGAACTAGCTAAAGCTTTGGACTTATTTACATCCGCCGTGCCTGAAGTGTCACAATTTTGGGAGTTTTCTGCTAGCGAATCGAAGTAAGTCCAAGCATCATCAGGTGACTTATTCAGAAATTGCCCATTACACATCATTTCAACAAACTGACACATACATGAATTCAGACCATCATAAAAGAGGTTAATTACTCTCCAAATTTCATAACCATGATGAGGGCAGCTAGAAAGCAAGTCTTTAAATCTCTCACAACACTCGAAAAACTACTCATTTTCCTTTTGAGAAAAATTCATTATACATTTTCTAAGAGTGATTGTTTTGTGAATTGGAAAAAACTTTTTCAGAAACTCTCTAGTCATTTCATTCCATGTCCTAATGGTATTTGGTCTTAAAGAATGCATCCAAGTCTTGGCTTTCTCCTTTAGAGAAAATGGAAACAATTTCAGTTTCACGACATCTTGATTTGCACCAACAAAAGGCATAGTAGCACAGACTTCATCAAATTCTTTCAAATGTATATATGGACCCTCGGAGTCCAATCCATGAAACTTAGGCAGTGCTTGTATCTGCGCATATTTTATCGACACATTGCCAGCATTAGACGGAAGAACTATACAAGAAGGTGTAGAAGTCATTTCCGGCTGCAAATAATCTCTAAGGGTTCTAGGTCCATCAGCATTGGCTGCGACTTCAGCAACTATTCTAACAGCTTCAGCCTCAGCCGCTAATCTCTCAGCTTCACCTGCCATTGGATGACTAGGGTGATTCTCTAATACCCTATTAGCTAAACGGTGATAGTTACGCAGTCGATTAAAATGATCATACCTATAATATTGCATACACAAAAGAAATAAGAAACAGATACAATGTTACCCAAATGGCTGTGATTTCGGCAATATTTCAGCCTAATCACAACTGAAGCAACAACACTTGTTCCCTGCACCCGTAGCAGCTCCTAATGTCGCCAAGTCTTTAGAACTATCTTACTCCCTGTTAAGAAGCAACAGAAATCAACAAACTCTAAAACAAAACTAAAAATAAACCGATGCAGAACTTAATTCTAAAGAACACTAAACAATCCCCGGCAGCGGCGCCAAAATTTGATCACTCTTTTCATAGTATCAAAGATAAAGAAGTGTAATATAGTCGAGTTCGAACCACAAAGATTGTTGGTGCTCAAAAGAGTTTTTTTTAACAAAGCAATAATATAAAGTTGAATTGTAATTGAGTTGTGAAATGCAGCAAACAATAATTATAAAAGAAAGAAATAAACGATTGTAGTATCTACCAAGACTTTTAGGTTTCACCTAATGTATTCAAGTATGTATATGATCAAATTATAACTCAAATAGAAACGAATAATGATTCGTTCTACCCGGCAGATATAACAAATTAGGATCTTAATGTAACTAACACAAATACATTTCATGACGATTGATTATATTTCTAAAATAAATCTCAATTAAGAAATGTCACAGGGATTCCCTAGCATTCAATGTATCCGGAAATCACAATGAATCTAATAAGTTTGTAGACACTATCAACACAAAATTGCAATCAAACATAGACAAAGAAATGGATTAAAATGTATATATGGACCCTCGGAGTCCAATCCATGAAACTTAGGTAGTGCTTGTATCTGCGCATATTTTATCGACACATTGCCAGCATTAGACGGAAGAACTATACAAGAAGGTGTAGAAGTCATTTCCGGATGCAAATAATCTCTAAGGGTTCTAGGTCCATCGGCATTGGCTGCGGCTTGGCAGACTATTCTAGCGACTTGACCTCGGTAGCTAATCTCTCGACTTCACACTGCCATTGGATGACTAGGGTGATTCTCTAATACCCTATTAGCTAAACGGTGATAGTTACACAGTCGATTAAAATGATCAGACCTAGAATATTGCATACACAAAAGAAATAAGAAACTGATACAATGTTACCCAAATGGCTGTGATTTCGGCAATATTTCAGCCTAATCACAACTGAAGCAACAACACTTGTTCCCTGCACCCGTAGCAGCTCCTAATGTCGCCAAGTCTTTAGAACTATCTTACTCCCTGTTAAGAAGCAACAAAAATCAACAAACTCTAAAACAAAACTAAGAATAAACCGATGCAGAACTTAATTCTAAAGAACACTAAACAATCCCCGGCAGCGGCGCCAAAATTTGATCACTCTTTTCATAGTATCAAAGATAAAGAAGTGTAATATAGTCGAGTTCGAACCACAAAGATTGTTGGTGCTCAAAAGAGTTTTTTTTAACAAAGCAATAATATAAAGTTGAATTGTAATTGAGTTGTGAAATGCAGCAAACAATAATTGTAAAAGAAAGAAATAAACGATTGTAGTATCTACCAAGACTTTTAGGTTTCACCTAATGTATTCAAGTATGTATATGATCAAATTATAACTCAAATAGAAACGAATAATGATTCGTTCTACCCGGCAGATATAACAAATTAGGATCTTAATGTAACTAACACAAATACCATTTCATGACGATTGATTATATTTCTAAAATAAATCTCAATTAAGAAATGTCACAGGGATTCCCTAGCATTCAATGTATTCGGAAATCACAATGAATCTAAGAAGTTTGTAGACACTATCAACACAAAATTGCAATCAAACATAGACAAAGAAATGGATTAAAACATGGAATTTATTTATGATCACTGTAAAGAACACTTAGACACATTAGGCTTCCCCTCTTGTCTTGGCAGAGAGGGGTTTTAGCTTCTCATTGTTGTACTGGAACCCATTAGAGAATACTATTGAAAAATAACCAAAACAACCAAAGAGAAAACTACAACAAGCTCTAGATAGAAAACCAAAGAAAATAAATATATGGGAAGTGGTATTCCGGCGTACCCTGTTGGTCAATTCTTCCTCTTGTTTTATACAGCACCAGCTTGACCCATTCCCTGACTTCTAGCTTAACAAATCAATCATATTTTCATGCCAAAAAGACCTGAACGAACCCTTATCCATCTCTCCATTCAGTACAACAAAACCCATCCTTTATTCTCGACAAAATCTCACTCCAAAGTGTTGTATTTGCTTCCTCATTTTTCTGCATAAGACCACTGAATTTAGTCCGCATCGACGTCCTGATTTAGCGCAGAGAGATTCTGAGAACAATATTTGAAGCAATCCCTAATTGATTTGTGAATTCATCTCTCTAACAAGGTGTAGACGAAACTGAAATTGATTTGCGATTATGGTAATCCTTCTTTAGTTGAAAGAGATCATTGCAGCACTGGAGACTGTTAGGATTTGTTTCCTTGAGATATATCATTTCTGCCCGAAAACGAACCTTAACTCCTCAAATTTCTGCCAAGAAAAAACCCTAGCTACCCCCTTTTCACAATATGATTTTGATTTAGGATGAAACATCTTCTGAGTTCAATTTCCTTTGTGTCCCTCTATGCTGAAGTTGAATTACTAAAAAGCCCTCCTTGGTCCAAGGCAACTGATCTCAGCCACACGTACAAACTTGCATCTACTGTTGGCACTTTTTACTAGCCAATACAACTCAAAGTAATAGTTGTTAGACCACTTCACTGATGAAACCATATGTGTACAATATTAGCTTCAAGTCATGGAATTAACACGCTGACATAGCTTAGAACCAACATAAACATGATAGCTTGTGTCATAATATGAGCACAAACAGTTACTTACAGGAAAAGGGGGAAGCATTCATGTTTGATGAAAACGTGAACCACATGGTAACCAAAGTCACGGAGTACCACCGGCTGGGTGAATCGGAGACGAATTCTTCTTAAGAAGATTGATAGGTTTAGTGGTTTATGGTTAGGTTTTTAGGGTAGTTTTTGGTAAGGTTTTGTTGGTAGAGATGTATATAAACCCTCACGAAACTATAACTCGTCCACTTGGGTCATCAAGTGGTTTAATGGCTTGATGCACGTGCTAAGTGCATCCGTGCTTCCTGCGACAAGGATTACATTTGAAATAAATTATAGTTCCGGCATACTATGTTAACATAATTCAATGCCGCTACCATGCCGGCGTAGATCTTATATATAACTCTATGCCGGGATAAAGTGTCAAAATGTTATGGTTTCTGTGTACAATAAACCTTATTTCGACATTGATTTTTAGTACGACTCCATGCCGTCATTTGTTGCCGGAAATACCTTTTTAACCATAGTTCAGTGCCGGGATTTAACATTCAATGCCCAACGGCTATTTTTTTTTAAACCATAAACCAGTAAAGGGAACTTCCGGCGTGGATTTTAGGTTACTGACAATGCCGGAATGATAAAGTGGAAAAAGATCTGTTGTGTCCTCATCTATTTAAAGGAAAGGATACACCCATTGCACTTGATACCTCTAAAAAGAAAAAGAAAAAAAGTAAGTTCCAACACATATCTCCAATGGAAAATCCATCACCAACTATACCGATTTCATCATTGCCATGGAAAAAGAAAAACTTAAGAAGAACAAACTATCCACTCCGATAGGAAATCAATTATCATCCACCACCAACTCAATTGCCATTATACAAGAAAAACTTAGAAGGAAGGAAGAAACCACCAAGTCAATTGCCGCAATAGAAGAAGAGATACTTAAAAGGAAAAGATAAGAAGAAGAGGCATCAATAGAAGCAAAATATCGCAAACAAACCAAGGAAATATACGAACGTGTAAAACAAGCGAAGATAGAAGCGGATGTTGAGGAAAAAACCGAATGGATTAAAAATTTCTACATTGTATCGGATATCCAGGTGTTTATGGGTGAAAACTACTCCTGTAGAATTTGGTAATTTGGGGTGTGGATGAGGAATGAGTTTAAACCTTTAAACAAATGCACTGCGCGGTGAGTGCTTGTAGATTCGAGAGATCAATCTGTGCAAGTCCGGCCTAAACCAAGAAATGACCGTTCCAGACTTGTTTCGGTCACAAAGTGAAGGAGATGGGGTTGATCTTAGGGAGGAAGCGAAGAAGGTGTTGAGATTGTGAAGGTGTTGGCTTGCTTATGACTTGTAATGAAAGATGAGCGGGCTTGCGGTTGATGCAAGCGAGGCTGGGTGTTTGAATACGATTTGTATTAACACTTGGTTTTTTGTCTCGTCTCGAACTTGTGTTGTTGTTTGAAATAGGGCGGAGAACCTATTTATACAAGTCATTGAGCCTCATTCACGTCTCTCGTGGGAAGTGTAGGAAGTGGAGTGATGGAGTAGTGGAGTTGTGCGTCGACCAGTCTTGCCCACTCTCCCTGTTCATCTCTAACCGTCCATGACTTCCTAACACGTTCTTGTGATGGCGCGTTGCACGCTGCACGCTGTAAACCGCCAGACCAATACCCCAGTATGTATCCCCCCGTTTGTGACATGATTGATGTCTGGAATATGGATCGTGGATCCACGAAAGATAGCATGTAATGCTGAATTGAATAACTGCGTTATTCAGAATACGATACTTGTGAAGTATCGTGTGTATTTTATGCAGGTACCGCATTGCGGTGTGGTAAAGTGATGGGTAATGACTCCTCACTAACCAAATAACTCTTGACCAGGGTTATATAACCAAGCTGGTGAAGTTTAACGGATGAGATGATGTTTGAGATGCTCATCTGTGACCGTTAATGAATACTAGGGTTTTTGAAGAGGTGCGCAAGCATCACTCTTCAGCTTGGTCAAAACCAAGCATGGGAAGGATTTTGAGAGGACCGACCATACATGCGTGTTGACGGCATGATGGTGTAGGCGCCCGTATTCCGTTCCCTCATGAAAGCGCGATCTGGGCCACTCAATTTGACCAGCAAAGAGGAGTGGTTGAGATTGGTTTGTGAAATCTCTTACCGCAAAGGAATTGGTAACCGCGTGATATTCCCGCACACGTTCCAAGACAACCGCTCTTGGTCGGTCTTGGTCGGTCACTCTAGCGTGTAGGTGGTAGGCTGGTGTTCACGCCCATGTCTCACCGTCCCATGAAAACGTGATCTAAGCCACTCAATTCGTCCGGTGAAGTTGAGTGGTCAAGATTAGTTTGCAATCTGGGAGGTGTAACCACACAAGTTTGACGGGCGTTTTGGGGTTAACCAGGCATGATATGCCTTGGCCGACCGCATGAGGAGGTAGATGGGCCCACGGTGGTCGTGCTGGTATAACCGGACCTGCTTAATCTAATCTGTGACCCTCCATTCGTGCCGGAGAAGATGGACGCGCGTGATGGCTTGAACCCTAATTTTGGCTTTTAAAGCCGTGCGACCATGCTCTTTTAGGCGGACGAATTTGTTGTAACCAATCATGGTTGGTTTTGACCGATTGGTCAAGTGTGTAGGCGGTCACATGGTGATTGTGTCGACATGCTCCGGGCCCTTTGAGTCTACATCTACACCCTCCATCTATACCTGCGAAGATGGATGGTTGAGACTGTTTTTGCGGCACATGTAATATGCCGCAAACCCTAATTTAGGGTTTTTCCGTCCATAATGCTTGGTATGGACGATTCCTTGGCAAGCGAAGGCCAATGGTCGACCATGCGGGGTCGGCTGTGTGTATTCCATACCCGCTTGGGGTGATGGAATTGATCCGGGGTCATCCAATCATGCTTGTGGAGTTGGATGACTGCGATCGATCATATCCGGACCGATATGGTCGGTGCCGAATGCTCAATCGGGCTAGTATAACACACCGAGAGGGGCTCAATCGGGCTAGTATAACACACCGAGAGGGCTCGGGCTAGTATAACACACCGAGAATCGGCTGCACGGTATTTCGTACATGGTTTCATTATAGTGCTTGGAGGTTCGTGTTACTCTGTAAGAGTAACACTCGCCGTCATGCCACACCGATAATGAGTACTGGAAATACAAGGCCGATATGAAATTCACAGAAGGGATTGTTGCCACATGCTCCAACCGGGAGGAATTTCATGTATTCACAGAATGGGATTGTTGCTACATGCTCCATTCTTGGTGAATTAAGTGAGGAGTATCCAACACTTTATAAATGGCTTTATCTTTTACAAGATGTCAGCGCATGAGTTTTCCGGTTATTTACAAATTTAACCTTAAACGAAAATCCACCATCAACATTAAGTCCCCTGCCTAGCACATAATGGTTACACTATTGTGTGGTAGGCATGAGATGGTGACATACATATGTGAGAAAGACGGGATAAAAGAAGTTTACAGGAAGAGTGTTGGTCGACCGCTAGTTTCCACGCCGTCACGCTTGTATGGAATCCCTTGGTGGGGCCGGTTTCTTTCTTTGGGTATTTGAATCGAAAGAGGAAACCAAATAAGAGAGGAATCCTTCTTCTATTGAGATTCTTCTAATTTTTGTCTATAAAAGAGACAAAACCCTTTTTCTCTTCTCACGATTTTTTTTTTTTTTTTTTTTTTTTGTTCACTGTTCTCGTCCGCGACCTTGCTTGCTGTCGCTCGCTGCCGGAGCCGTAGCCGAAACCGCCGCCGTCCGATTTGCCGGAGTTGCCGCCCGTCCAAGGTAAGTTTCTTTTTTTTTTTTTTTTTTTTTTTTTTTTTAAGGTAAAACCCTAGTTTGTTAGGTAAACACCTTTTGTAAGACATGTGCATGCTTAGCTTTCTCCACCATTTGGCTTGAATCCCGTAGACACGATTCCCATGAATAAAGAAAATCGTATGATGCATGCGGATGAATGAATGCGGGCCCGCCGTGTATGCCGGAACGTGGGTCTTATTCACATATGCTTGGCTGAAATTTACACCGAACTTGGAACTTGTACCGGACTTGAAACCAATACCAGACTGACTTGAAAGTTATACCGGAGAACTTGAAATCAATACCGAAACTTGTATGATGTTTGGACCGGCCATTGTGTGAGTTGTGTCTTGCCGTGTGTGACTACACTTCTCATATGCTTTCATACAAGTTCTAACTCCTGTCTTTTATTTCATTGCGGTAGAAAAGAACTTCTGTCGATATGTCTTCTGAAGATAATGCTGGTGCCAAGTCAGGAAGTGTTGATAGCTTCAAAGATATGCCGAACATCAATGATGAGTTGTTCACCTCGCCTTTTCCAAATGTTAGGAAGCATCCTTCTCATAAGATAGTCTTGCTTTCCGATTCGAAAATATGGATGTCGATCCATTTTCTTCTTCCGCACTTGTGATGAGATTTTGTCTCCAAAGAAACGAATATCCGCCTTCTCCTATTGACTTCAAGATTTGCCATGCTCCACTGGGTTCTTATGAAGGATGGATGAGACGCATGTTGAGTAATAAGGGCATTAAGGACAATTTGACCAAAGCACAAATTCTCGATGCGGTCATGGCATCTGCTACCCTCGAAATTAGGAAAGACACCGCGGGTTTGATTACCTTCATTTCTCGGTGGCGTATTTCCACTCACACAGACCATATCTAGATGGGGAGAGATGACTATTACTTTGGAGAGTGTAGCCGCATTAATGAACCCGCTGTTCTTCGGAAGTCTTTCTTACGAACTCTCTCGATGCTGAGAAGAGTAATTATGCCGCTATACTTCAAAAAGTGGCGGAATTCGACAATCTGGAGAAGGAGGAGAAAAAATACACGAAATGCTTCTACACTGGTGGGTTTCGGAGTGGTCTTCTGCAGACCCGAGTTGAATCAAGAGTTGGAAAACGATCTCAGCCTTGATCGCGTTCCTGTCTCTATGGCTATCCAGAGATATATTTGATGACGGTTCCGGAAAGAAGACAATTAGAAGTGACCTTGTCAAAATTGCTATAAGGCTGGCGCAGGGTGAAGTTCTTCCTCTAGGTGCATTGTTCCTTGGATCGTTGTATTCTCATCTGGACGCTTTAGCAATGGATATGCATGTTTCTAACGGGTACAAGAAGGTGGAGTCGCACGTTCACTTCGCTTTTCTTCAAGCGCTCTTATGGGAACACTTCAGAAGTTATGCTCCTACTCCCGCACCTTCACTTGTTAACTTGTACGGTGGCTCGAGAATACTCCGATGGAATAAGAAGCGTCCTAAAGCCGGTGCGAAACTTGTGGAGGTATTTGACAACATTTCTTCCGTAGATTTTCGTCCATGGGGGCCGATTCACTCTTCCATCGTTCAGCCAAAGACCTTTGCTGACGATCCTGGCGTTGTGTTGCGTACCGATGTCAAGACCATGAGATCTGGGGAAATTATTTACCTGCGCAGCTGCATTCCAGGATATGTCCCGTCTCTATTCGACGGAGAATTTTCTGTGACTCCGTACAACATTGACAGGGCTGCTCGCCAAATGGGATTCGATCAGGGTGTCCCATTTATCCGTCCACCAGGGGCTCCGAAAGAATTCCTTCCACAAATTCTTAATGCCAATGTGTTCTTAGACCGGGTGAGCCTTCCCTTCTGGCCTATTGGGAGAAACCCAGTGGTAACCGATAAGTATAAGGAATTTTGGAGTAGACAACTATCGGTTTTCCAGAAATTTTCGGAAAGCGTCGTGACAGATTCCCGTAGCGAACCATCTTCTGGCGCCTTGACGAAGCATTTCCGGTTGAAGCTACTTCCAGCCAAACGGACCAGAGCTGAGAGTTGCAGTCCCCAAGTAGGAGAGAGACTCAAGAGGCAAGCATGCGGTCCGGTAATTCTCAATTCCTCCAATATGCGGGGTATTTAAATCTCTTAGGCTCTTTTATTTCTCTAGTGTAAATTCTTCTAAAAATGATTCTTGCTTGAAATTAGGGAATTTCGAAAGAGAATGTCTTCACAAGGTTGGCGCATTCAAAATTCAAAATGAGAAGGTCTGGCAATGTTGGCCTTCATGCCGAGAAGTCCACCTTCATGCGAAGTCTCGACCTTCATGCCGAGAAGTCCGCGGCATCGACCTTCATGCCGAGAAGTCCGCAGCACTGACCTTCATGCTGAGAAGTCTGGCGGTACTGACCTTCATGCTGAGAAGTCTGGAGAAACCGCTCCTTTTTCCGACCACGACAGAGATGATGCAAGCTCGGTTGAACAAGGCGCTTTCCTTAGTGATCTTGTCGACGGGGTCGTGATGGAAATCAGCACCCAGAGCGAAATAGATGCCGGAAGGAATGTAAGAGAGACGATTACTCTTTGTAGTTGAGACGGCTCCCTTGAAATCCGTCCCGAATCGGTTCCGGACAATATGGCTATTGTGGTGACTCCTTCCGAAAGGCCTCCTGCAACTGACAAGGCTCTTGCGGTTGGTGAATTACCGGTGATGCAGCCTGGGGTTTTGTTCGATCCTCCTTTTACTACTCCTTATCCAGGACATGTGTTGGTTGGTGGATTCAGCGTGCCGGTTCATTTTGAAAAGTTGTACGCGACAATCTGGAAGAAACACGGCCATATTGCCACCACCACGAAGCTCAAGAGTCGTCTTGCGTTGGTCAACCGCGTCCAAGAAGCTTTAGTTTCTATCCATGGGATGAGCGTCACGACTGGTCGAACAGTTTCTGATGAGATGATTGAAGACTGGAGGTGCCATCGGGACGTGTTTGCGCAGTACAGCTTCAATGCTCCTTGGTTCTTCAAAGGGTTCTCCGAGATTCAGGAGCTCCAGAAACTACATGATGAAGTCCCTTCCGCGGACTGTGTTGCTCGCCAGGAAGCAGGCCATGCTTCAAAGGATGAAAGTCTCTCTTGCCCAGAAGGATGAGTTGTTGCTTAAAGACTTTCCTTGAAGTATTCGTGCTATATACTGGCGTTTTCCCTTATATGCTTTTCTTTTTTGAGTGATAGTGAGGATTTTCTTTGACTTAGGTTTTTGGATTAATAGGTAATTGAATTGGCTTATTTTGAGATAGTTTTGTGAACAACCCTTTTGAAAGAGATTATGTTAAATGAGATTTGCATCTTGGTCATGAATGATTGCACATATTACATGAAATTGCAAATGTTATGTAAAAGGGAGGTACGAATGGAAACAAACATGGCGTTTGATCACTGAGCCTCTTTCTCCACGTGCGGGATGCTAAGTCCCCAGTGAATTCTAAACTATCTTTCTTGTAAAGTTGTTGAGTAAAACTTACTTGCCTTTTGAAGCCTCACTTATATCAAACTGGAGTAGTCTCTCTAAGAAAATCCTCTGCAAGCTATCTCTCTGAACCAAGCTTCTCCTGAACAATGCGCTTCAAAGCGTTGCATTCACCGGGGTGAGGTGATGAAGGAACCGGTGGTAATGAAAGTACCTCGGGTCCATTACTTAGGCGGACGCCATACCGGGGGTAGCTCCACCTCTCCATTTCGCACCCACGTCTCCAGCAGCTCCAGAATCTTCTTCATTGGGAAGGGGAAATGTAAGTACCTTGAGTCTAGCTTTTCTGCGTTAGCGGCGTTGCAATGTCTCTCGCGTGGCTTTGATGTGGAACGGAGATGAAGTTGGAAGACTTGTGAGTGTCATCATATACGCGGATCGCTTGCCTAGGTAGAGGGATGTGGAAGGTGTCGTAATGTCACCGCTGAGTGACCGGATTGAACGCTCCCATCCTCTCGTATTCGGGCATTTCGATTGATTTCTCCTTCCTCAAGCGTTTCTTCGATTGGTTGGAAGGCCGATGCGGATTGGACAGTCTTAGGGCTTCGACAAGAGTTTTGAGGTATAAATCCTCTAGCAAGGCTCCATAGGCTGCGAGTTCCCCTTCTTTATCTGGCAGACATTGTAGTACTCCGGACAAGTCTTTTTTCCTGTGGAGTTGCATCGGGTCTCCATTGTTGACCGGACCATGTTGTTCATCTTCCCTGAGTCTCCTGCGGTTACGCGCTCTTTTTGCTTCTCCACCGGTAAAGGTGTGATTCCTGGTTAAAGTTTCAACATTTCTTGCGCTGCCTGAGTGGATGCATCCTTCTTGTAATTGTCTTTGCCATATCATTCAAAAGGCGAAATGTCTCGCTCCGCCTTCCGGTGATACCTACCTGATTTGCCAAGACATCCTCCAGCATTCTAGTTATACTCCCCATGATATCTGAACCACCTGCGGACTCCGAGTGAAGGTACATCGTGGGATGAAAATTGAAAAATTGAGAATTCAATTTTTTGCAACCGAGAGATCAACCTCCCACTGTGGTCGCCAATTGTTTATGGGTGAAAACTACTCCTGTAGAATTTGGTAATTTGGGGTGTGGATGAGGAATGAGTTTAAACCTTTAAACAAATGCACTTGCGCGGTGAGTGCTTGTAGATTCGAGAGATCAACTGCAAGTCCGGCCTAAACCAAGAAATGGCCGTTCCGGACTTGTTTCGGTCACAAAGTGAAGGAGATGGGGTTGATCTTAGGGAGGAAGCGAAGAAGGTGTTGAGATTGTGAAGGTGTTGGCTTGCTTATGACTTGTAACAGAAAGATGAGCAGGCTTGCGGTTGATGCAAGCAGGCTCGGGTGTTTGAATACGATTTGTATTAACACTTGGTTTTTTCTGTCTCGTCTGAACTTGTGTTGTTGTTTGAAATAGGGCGGAGAACCTATTTATACAAGTCATTGAGCCTCATTCACGTCACTCGTGGGAAGTGGAGGAAGTGGAGTGATGGAGTAGTGGAGTTGTGCGTCGACCAGTCTTGCCCACTTCTCCGTTCATCTCTAACCGTCCATGACTTCCTAACACGTTCTTGTGATGGCGCGTTGCACGCCGCACGCCGTAAACCGCCTTGACCAATACCCAAGTATGTATCCCCCAGTTTGTGACATGATTGATGTCTCGGAATATGGATCGTGGATCCACGAAAGATAGCATGTAATCTTTGAATTGAATAATCTGCGTTATTCAGAAAGTCGATACTTGTGAAGTATCGTGTGTATTTTATGCAGGTACCGCATTGCGGTGTGGTAAAGTGATGGGTAATGACTCCTCACTAACCAAATAACTCTTGACCAGGGTTATATAACCAAGCTGGTGAAGTTTAACGGATGAGATGATGTTTGAGACGCTCATCTGTGACCGTTAATGAATACTAGGGTTTTTGAAGAGGTGCGCAAGCATCACTCTTGACTTGGTCAAAACCAAGCATGGGAAGGATTTTGAGAGGACCAACCATACATGCGTGTTGACGGCATGATGGTGTAGGCGCCGTATTCCGTTCCCTCATGAAAGCGCGATCTGGGCCACTCAATTTGACCGGCAAAGAGGAGTGGTTGAGATTGGTTTGCGGCAGAAATCTCTTACCGCAAAGGAATTGGTAACCGCGTGATATTCCCGCACACGTTCCAAGACAACCGCTCTTGGTCGGTCTTGGTCGGTCACTCTAGCGTGTAGGTGGTAGGCTGGTGTTCACGCCCATGTCTCACCGTCCCATGAAAACGTGATCTAAGCCACTCAATTCGTCAGGTGAAGTTGAGTGGTCAAGATTAGTTTGCAACTGGGAGGTGTAACCACACAAGTTTGGGCGTTTTGGGGTTAACCAGGCATGATATGCCTTGGCCGACCGCATGAGGAGGTAGATGGGCCCACGGTGGTCGTCTTTGGTATAACCGGAGGACCGCTTAATCTAATCAGTGACCCTCCATTCGTGCCGGAGAAGATGGACGCGCGTGATGGCTTGAACCCTAATTTTGGCTTTTAAAGCCGTGCGACCATGCTCTTTTAGGCGGACGAATTTGTTGTAACCAATCATGGTTGGTTTTGACCGATTGGTCAAGTGTGTAGGCGGTCACATGGTGATTGTGTCGACATGCTCCGGGCCCTTTGAGTCTACATCTACACCCTCCATCTATACCTGCGAAGATGGATGGTTGAGACCGTTTTGCGGCACATGTAATATGCCGCAAACCCTAATTTAGGGTTTTTCCGTCCATAATGCTTGGTATGGACGATTTCTTGGCAAGCGAAGGCCAATGGTCGACCATGCGGGGTCGGCTGTGTGTATTCCATACCGCTTGGGGGTGATGGAATTGATCTGGGGTCATCCAATCATGCTTGTGGAGTTGGATGACTGCGATCAGATCATATCCGGACCGATATGGTCAGTCTTTGAATGCTCAATCGGGCTAGTATAACACACCGAGAGGGGCTCAATCGGGCTAGTATAACACACCGAGAGGGCTCGGGCTAGTATAACACACCGAGAATCAACATGTACGGGTATTTCGTACATGGTTTCATTATAGTGCTTGGAGGTTCGTGTTACTCTTACAGAGTAACACTCGATCGTCATGCCACACCGATAATGAGTACTGGAAATACAAGGTTGATATGAAATTCACAGAAGGGATTGTTGCCACATGCTCCAACCTGGGAGGAATTTCATGTATTCACAGAATGGGATTGTTGCTACATGCTCCATTCTTGGTGAATTAAGTGAGGGAGTATCCAACACTTTATAAATGGCTTTATCTTTTACAAGATGTCAGCGCATGAGTTTTCCGGTTATTTACAAATTTAACCTTAAACGAAAATCCACCATCAACACCAGGAATATCACTGCCCATTGGATCTTTTTTGGGGTCTTGTTAGTAGTGGTCCTTATATGCCGAAGTTTGAGGACGGTAAGTGCAAGAAACGCAAAATGGATTACGGGGATGAGTATGTAGCGAATCAGACAATTTCCCTCATAAAATTATGTCGCAAATACAACGAGTTTCTCGCAAGATACAGAGGGAATAGGTATCAAGCTCCAGGACGCATATACCAAGTGGATAAAAGAGCATTTTAGGCATTTTGAAGCTGCTTTGTTTATTGAATCTTGTTACAAGAAATGATGTTAGTTGCAATTAGCTTAAGATCTTTCATTTTATGTGGAGCGTTGTTTATGTGGTTAATGTTTTTAAGTTTATTTTCGTAAGATTAATATGAAAGCCAGTTTGGGTCAGTATGCTTTCTTAAACCTTTGGTGGCTACTTCTTTTAGTGGTGCGTAACCCGACATTGAAAAATAACCAAAGACTATACCGGTACAAATGCCGGCATTGAATTATGATCATCATACGATGCATGTATCCTGGAATCAATTTAAACTGATCATCAGAATGCCGGTATTGAATAATAACTAAAGACAATACCAGCACAAGTGCCGGCGTTGAAGTGTGATCAACATACAATGCCGGTATCCTGGACTCAATTTAAACTTAGTGTCAGAATGTCGGCATTGAATTGTACCATCTTTCCATGCCGACATTCTGACGGTTACAAACTCCTTTAAGTTATGTTACGGTTACAAACTCCTTTATCCCACTTATGTGACGGTTACAAAATCCTTAATTCTATTTAAGTGACGGTTATAGAAAGGAAAGTATTCCATCTTTCCATCTCTCTTTGTTTTTACTTCTCGGCTCTTCCAAAAGAATTTCCAAAACCACTAAACTTCCTTATTTTGTTTCATCTAAGAAGAATGGGTCGTCGCAAACCTCCTGAAAAACCCAAACCCAATCCTGAAGAATCTGTTGATGATGGTGGTAAATCGAAATCAAAAGCGCAACAAGTGCATGAATCAAGGATAAATCAAGCATCTCTTGAACAAGATGATGAGGAGGAAATAAAAAAGTTGATGTGGTAAGTGATGTCTATGTTGAATTGAAGCTTTTTTAGGGTTTATACCATGCTAGAAAACACAAATCGATAGTTGCATGTTTAGTCTTTCTACTACACTAAAAGTAAAATTTGAAATTGCAATATAGTCAATTGAAATTCAGTTACAATTTTGGTTCGCCATAGAATTCAATTTGAATACCTGACGAGGTGTCGAACTCGCAAAAATAAATTCCTTACTTCTCTTACACTAACTAGTAGCACAGTGACAAGTAGGTTCGTTCTTAAAGGAGAGTTGAGCTAAAGTTTTCAATTCAATTTCTGAATAAGAATAATGCAAATATGAGGATGAGAATGATCAAGGACTCTTTCTCAGTCACGAAACGTGAATCTTATCAATATAGCTATGTTTCTGCAAAATACCTTGTTACTAACAACCCTAGAATAATTTGTATGCTCAACTATTCCGTTATTCACCGGACACGGAAGCGCTCGACTACCGGACTCTACTCATCAAGTTTCCTAGAAGTACGCTTTCTAGGTGTGTTAGAGCACTGCTCGGTCAAACTCGCATGCGTTTCTATCTCAAGCATGTTTGTCAATGTTAGTGATCAAAACTATAAGTCTTTATTTGTAGTCTACCTATAGATGTCTCGGACTAGGACATAGAATGTGTAGTTGAGCCTTAGACTTCACGGCGTTCATCATTTGAAGACGAAGAACTACTAAGGAGAGCTTGTGGAACTTCATCAACAAAAGGTATGTGGAGACTGAAACTCATCTATCACTTGGAAAGTCTATTTCTACTCTATCTCCTATATTGAGACATGAGTCACTAGTGGAAAATGGGCTATCTAAGACACAATGAAACAACACTAATTAAACATTGCGATCTGACAACATACAAAATGTCGTTGACTAAAGTCAAATTGTCATTTCCTTAGGACCTTTGTTGACTTAGACAACGATACTTTATGAATGGTCGTTGACTAAGTCAGGACGTGGTTGCGTTAGGACTTTAGTTGACTTAGCCAACGACACGTAGGGCTGCACATGGGCGGGTTTGGGCGGGTATTAGCTAAAACCAACCTCGCACCCACAGACTGCGGGTTTTTATTTTCATAACCAACCCCGCACCCACAAATAGCGGGCGGGTTTTGTTACCCGCCCGCTACGGGTTGGGCGGGTTTGGGTTTAAACCCGCTTAAACCTTCTTTATATTCAATAATCATGCACACACATGATTTAAAGTTTAAATAAACTACTTACTTAAGTTCTTGATAACTTAAAAAAACAAACCATAAACATAACTACATAAGTCTTCATTGTTAAGCTTAAACAAGTACTAGTGTACATAGTACACTAGTACTTTCAATAAAAACAAGTTTAAAGTTTAAACAGTACGACTACTTTAAAGTTCAAATTAAAACTTAAACAATAAAAGCTTCCAGACCAACAGTAAGTGACTCATGTCTCTTCTATCATCTTCAAGTCTCTCCTCCTAGCATCCTCAAGGATCAAGGACTTTCGATTAGTTTTATCAATGGTGTATATTTAGCGGGTTTTTCGGGCGGGTTTGGGCGGGTATTAGCTAAAACCAACCTCGCACCCATAGACAGCAGGTTTTTATTTTCATAACCAACCCCACACCCACAAAGGGCGGGTTCGGATTAAAAACCCACGGGTTTAGAGGGCACGGGCGGGTTTGGGTATGATGGGCGGGTCTTGTGCAGCCCCGACACGTCTATAGCATAGTTACTATGGTCAGATTATTTTATGTGCATCGTTGGGATTTACTCTCAAAAGGTTATTTGATGAAAAAAATCTCACTTGCTTATCTTATCAAACTTATCTGTATCCCCCCTTCATTTTTCTCTTTCCTCACAGCCTCTTCCTCTCTTTACTCACCAGATCCATTTCACGACATGAACCAGGAAGAAAATCTCCACCATGAAAACCTATTCGTATTTGAGGTGATGCTAGATTATCTTCTGCTATTTCTCTCAATTTATTTCACTATCTCTCAACTAATTTTAGATCTAGGCATTTTTTTCGGGTTTACTTCACATGGGTTGCTGCTGCTGCTTGAAAGAAATTCATGATATAACAAATCCTAGCTCAGATTCGTAATTTGGTGACTACCCTTTTTGGTAATTATCTGACTCTTTCTTCTTCATCATCTTCACTATCAGAAATGTAATTTTTAATATTTGGGTTAGGGTTAATTTTAAGCTCTTGATTGTGTTTGTAATAGTTTCAATTGAAGTGGTTTCTTCCTGATTAGGGTTGCAATTTCCTTTAACTGGTTCCTTTTGAGATGGTAGTGTTAGACGGAATCAATCTATACAGTTAATCCTGTCCATAGGATTGAGTCAGTGCCTGACAACTATATCTACCTGTCATAACAGAAACTATAAATAGTGACTGATCACCTTTTGTCCCAGTCACCGTCTGTAATTTCTTTTCATTTGTCTACAAGTCTATATAAGACTTTGTCTTGTCTTTCAGTCCTGTAACTTTTCACATTTTAATGAATCACACTTCTCACATGGTATCAGATACCAAAGGGGATTTTAACTTCTCTCTCTGATTCTTACCTGTGATAACCTTCAAACCGCCGTTAAACCTGCAACTTAAACCTAAAAATGGTGCGAACAACTCAAACTCATATCGCATCTACTTCCGCTGTCAACCACAACAATACTCTCAACATCAACAATTCACAGTTATTTCCACCATTATCATCACCACTACGTACAACAACAACATCAATCTTTACCTTCTTCTTCTCAACCACCACCACCACCACCACCACCATCTACAACTCCTCAATCATCCCCACCACCACATCTTCATCATACACCAATACAAATTCCACAATACACAACTACTCAACAACAATTTCATCGTTTTTACTTTCCACAACCACAACAACAGCCACAACCTTTTCAACCTTCTTTTTACAATTCTTTATAGGTTTTCCTAATCGATTTACGATTCCTTTTCAAAACATCAATAATTTTGTCTCTGACAAACTAGATGGCTCAAATTATCTTGTCTGGAAAGATCAGATCTCCTCCATTCTTATATGTACAAACCTTTATGGTTTTGTTGATGGAACTGTACAAACTGAATCTCCCATGGTGATGCTCAATAATACTCAAATTTCAAATCCGAACTATCTTGAGTGGTTACAGATTGATAGATTTGTTGGATCTTGCATTAATGCTGCTGTTGATCGTTCATTCTCTTCTGAATTGCTTGGTAGAACAACAGCTAGGAAAAAATGGATGCATTTGGCAAAATTATTCAGTGATCAATTTCTTGCTCGAAAGTCTTTGCTGCGATCTCAACTTCATTCCATCAAGAAAGGATCTTCAACAATCTATGATTTTCTTCATCAAATTAAGACAATTGCAAACTCTCTTGCAGAGATTGGTGAACCTGTTCAAGATTCAGATCTTGTAATGTATACTCTCAATGGTCTTGGTCGAGATTTTATTCACTTTGTAGTTAATGTTCAAAACCGAGAACCTCCACTTTCTTTCTCTGAACTTCGATCTCGCCTAATTAGTCATGAACAATTATTAAAAGAGCAAGAGACAGATACATTTTCTACACTAATCTCAGATCCAACAAAATCTTCTTTCTTTGTTAAGAAGCAATATTCTTCATCTTCATACAATCCTGCATTTCGAAAACCTATGCCTTCACAAAATTCATCTCCAAAGTCTCAGGCAAGCACTTCTTCTGCTCCTCCAGGTTTTCGTAAAACTGAATTTAATCCTACACAGAAGCATATTATAGATCCTGATGAAATTCCTTGTCAAATATGCTTAAAGAAAGGTCATTTTGCAAATAGGTGTAGATTTCGTTATTCTGCTTTTAGAAACAGTTCACACCTCCACATAAGGCTTTTCTTGGTATTGATCTAAATGCAGGAAGTGGTTCTACTTCACCTTGGAGTTCTACTGAGTTTGACTTCAATGTACAATTTCCTTCTGATACTGCCTATGAAAGTGGAGGCTATTGGAGTCACAGTCAATCAGGACCAATATGGATACCTGACTCAGGAGCTTCTAGTCACATGACAAATGATGCTTCTATTCTACAAAATCCTACTACTCACACTGGCACTGAACAAGTTATTAAATGGTAAGCTCCTTCCCATATCATTAGTAGGTTCTTATACACTATCTACTGCTTCTAAACCGTTTAATTTACACAAGGTTCTTTATGTTCCTCACTTGCAACATAATTTAATGTTTGTGGCTCAATTTACTAAAGAAAATGACTGTGTGTTCTTGTTCTATCCTTGGGGATATGAAATCAAGTCTTTGAAGAGCAATCTTATTCTTGCTAAAGGAAGGATGCAGAATGGTCTATATCCAATGTTCTCTGGTCATTCTGCTTCACCATCATCTACTGCTGCTTCACAACATAGTGTTGCTCTTACTACTACAATTGCTTCTTCAAATTTATGGCATTCAAGATTAGGACACCCTGCTCAGAAGTTACTAAGCTTAGTACTACAAATGACATCAAGCTATCTGCAAAGTGTACCTCTATCTGTGGATCATGTCAATTAGCTAAAAATAAGTGCTTACCTTTTCTTGCTACTGGTAATATCTCTAGTACACCACTTGTATTGATTCACTGTGATATTTGGAGACCTGCCCCCGTGCAATCTCATCTAGGTTACAAATATTACATTCTATTTGTTGATGATTGTACTAAATTTTCCTGGATTTATCCATTGAAGAATAAATCAGATAGTGTTCACTGCTTCAAATTGTTTAAGTCTCTTGTTGAGAATCTGTTTGAAGTTAAGATCAAATATTTCTAATGTGATGGTGCTCTTGAGCTTATAAAGGGACCTTTTAGAGAGTTTCTTGATTCAAATGGTATTTCCCTAAGGATTTCTTGTCCTTATCTTCATCAACAAAATGGATCAGCTGAAAGAAAACATAGGCATGTCACAGAGATGGGAAATACTTTATCTTTTCATGCTTCTCTTCCAATTTTTTTTTTTGGTTTGATTCATTCTTAGCAGCTGTCTTTCTTATCAATAGACTTCCTAGCAAGCTTCTTGACTACAAATCTCCTTATGAAGTGTTATACAAGACTAAACCAGCTTATTCTCTTCTTAGAGTGTATGGGTGTTTATGTTATCCAAACTTGGTGGCTTATAGGAAAGATAAGCTCAGTCCTAAATCATCTGCTTGTGTATTTTTGGGCTATAGTATTCATCATAAGGGATACAGATGTATGGACTTAAGCACTCACAGGATATATGTCACTACACATGTGGTTTTTGATGAGAACAAGTTTCCCTTTGCTACTTCAGAGATTCTTGCTCAAGCTCCTTCAACAATTGAGTCTACTCTCATTGCTGCTTCTTTACCAGCTGCATCACCTAGCATTGTTGCTCCTTCATCAACACAGTCATCTAATCCTATTGAGCTACCTCACATTGTTGATTCCACATCAGATCAGTCACCAGCAATTGTTGATTCCATCACAGCTCAATCCACTACTTCTGGTGCTTCTACTTCACAAGAGTTCAATGGTATTCTTGCTCCTCCTCCAGCTTCTTCTGCTATGCATACCAGATCTAAATTAGGTATTCATGTACCCAAAGCTTTATCTAAGGATTTTGTAGCTAATACTACTCTCAAGCATCCAGTACCTCTTGCTCTTGCTACTTTACTTAAACCACCTCCTGAACCAAAAACTTTTAAAGAAGCTATTAAGTTGCCTGTTTGGGTCAATGCTATGAAAAATGAATACACTGCATTACATGAGAATGATACTTTTATTCATGTTCCTTATCATCCTTCTATGAATGTGCTTGGTTGCAAATGGGTCTATAAAACCAAACTCAATGTTGATGGTACTATTGAGAGACACAAGGCTAGATTAGTTGCTAAGGGATGTCACCAAGTAGATGGTATTGATTTTGAGGAGACATTTAGTCCTGTTGTTAAAGATACTACCATTAGATAGATGTGTTTTAAGTCTAGCTCTCTCTAACAACTGGAGTATGAGGCAACTTGATGTGAGCAATGCTTTTCTCTATGGCTACTTAAAGGAGAATGTTTACATGGAGCAACCACCTGGATTTGTTGATCCAGACCATCCTACATATGTTTGTCAGATCAAGAAATCCTTATATGGACTTAAACATGCTCCAAGGGCCTGGTATGAAAGATTTAGTGGCTTTCTACTCAAGTCTGGCTTCATTAATTCTGTATGTGATACTTCTATGTTCATTTATCACAAGAATTCAGAAAGAATGATTCTCTTGGTGTATGTGGATGATATTATTCTTGTGGGCTCCTCTGACTCTCTTCTTACCTCTTTTATTTCTTCTTTGAAGTATGAGTTTGCCATGAAGGATCTTGGACCCTTACATTATTTCTTGGGCATTGATGCTACCTTAGATTCTTCAGCTCATAAGATGCTTCTTACACATAATAAATATTATGTTGATCTGCTCAAGAAACATGATATGTTAGGATGTAAACCTTGTAAAACTCCAGTAGGGTCTGGACCAAGAGTTTCTGCTTATGATGGCGATCCTCTCAAAGATGTTGCTTCTTATAGGAGTATAGTGGGTGGCCTTCAATATTTGACACTTACTAGGCCTGACATTAGTTATCCAGTGAACTATGTCAGCCAATTCATCCATAGCCCTACGGATACACATCTTCAACTTGCTAAACGTATTCTCAGATATATCAAAGGTTCTTTGGGTCAAGGTCTTACTTTAGGAAGTGGAAACTGCTCAGAACTTACTGCGTATTGTGATAGTGACTGGGCTGGTTGCCCTGATACAAGAAAATCCACCTCAGGATATTGTTTTTTGTAGGAGGTAATTTGGTTTCCTGGTCTTCCAAGAAACAACACACTATTTCTCGTTCCTCCACAGAAGCCGAGTATAGAGGTCTTGCAAATGCAACAACTGAAATTCTCTGGCTTTCATATATGTTTGAAGAGTTATCTGTCTATTTATCTCTTCCCTGTCGCCTATATTGTGACAATCTTGGTGCTGGCAGTTTAACATCAAATCCTATTTTTCATGCGCGCACTAAACACATTGAGGTGGACTATCACATGATACACGATCTAGTTACTACTGGTTTTTTAAAGGTCTCCTATATTCACACTCTCAGTCAGATCGCTGATGTGTTTACAAAGGGCTTGTCTAAGTCTCAGTTCAGTTTGTTGAAGGCCAAACTGATGCCCGAAGTCCGTGCACCCGTTTGAGGGGGGATGTTAGACTTAGTAGTCATCCGTACTGTGTACGAAATCAATCCATACGGTTAATCCTGTCCATATGATTGAGTCAGTGCCTGACAGCTGTATCTACCTATCATAACAGAAACTGTAAATAGTGACTGATCACCTTCTGTCCCATTCACCGTCTGTAATTTCTTTTCATTTGTCTACAAGTCTATATAAGACTTTGTCTTGTCTTTCAGTCCTGTAACTTTTCACATTTTAATGAATCACACTTCTCACAGGTAGATTAGACATGATACATCAGAAAATCCTGCTATTACCATATGATTCCTGACGATGATGGTGTGGGGATGGTGATGAGACGGAATATGTAGTATTCATGAATGAGTACTTTCTTCTCAACCCAAGGTTATAGATGGGAACAAATTTTTTCCCTAAATGCGTTTTTTAGTTCAATTTTATTTTCTGGTGTAGACTTTGTTTTAGGAAAAGATTTTGAACTCGCAGCTATAACAATTGTCCGATGATAGAGATATGACCTCAGAAAAACTTAGACTTAACCACAGTTAGCAATCCGGTTTAACTAGTAAACTACCGTATCTTTCATAAATTCCAAATACACGAATTAATGTACTCCTTTATTTCTGGCGAAAGTCTTTATCACAGAAAGACCATCATTACCAGGATCAGGATCAACAGGTGAATCACGTAATCACCACCAAGGGAAAGAATACATATAACATGTTAGTATGTTACACTATCAGCTGCTAGTTTTCTCATCTAGCCTCGGTATGTTAATATGTTATATAACACTATCAGCTATTAGTATAACATTTTACGTAAATATCATCAAATGAACAACTTACACTACAATGGTCGATCAATGACGGGAAGGTCGAAAACATTACTAGAATTCTTAGCATCATCTTCATTGCCACATTCTCATAAAAAACCACATTGTCTAATTAATTAATTGTAGTTGATACATTTCTTTTCGTTTTCGTTTCTTTGTATATAGTTTTCAGTACAATTAAGGTATCAGACAAATGATGGATCCATTACGGGAATATAAGCAATTGTAGCAGCAATCTGGTTTGTGGGGGGTCTAGTGTGTAACTTCCCAAGTATGTGAACAAATATGGCTTTGGTAACTTTGCAAAGTATGTGAACGAATATGGCTTTGGGAAAAGAATGACTTTTGATAAGCACCATGATTTCCTCTTGACTGATCATGATCAAAAAAATGAAATAAATAAGAACCATGATCTCCTCCTCTTGACTGATCAAAAAAAATAAAATAAATGAGAACCATATATGATTTCCTGATTTATCGATGATAGGTGAAACAAGTAAAATAATTTATTTTAAAATTTTAGAATATAGGTTTTCATAAAGCAAAAGCAGTCATTTCTAAGAGCATCTCCAATAGAGTTTGGGTCTCTTAAAAAATTGCTGCCACATAGGATTTTAGATACTCTAACATAAAAAACTCTCTCCAATAGTGGTTGGATAGCAAAAAATTAGCATGAGGTGGCAATTTGAGTTTGGATGAGAGTATCTAAATTTAGATACTCCAATCCATACCCACGTCATATATTTTTCTGTTCAAAATTATTTAGGGCCACATTTTAAATTAAGTAACGTATAACTTAATGACACTTGTATTAAAATATATATAGATACATCTACCATTGGAGATGCTTGTTAAAATAAGATTCTATTTATATATAACTAGTAAGGCCACATGTGCGATGCACATGCTTGAATTGGATTCTTTTAACAACACCAAATTTGATAATAATGGAAAAAAAATCTTAAAATAAAAATTTAATATCCTTGTTTGTACTCATTACGTAGATAATTTAAAGAGCTTTCCAAATATATTAATTTTGCAAAAATCCGATGTGTATTTTTAAAGATATCTAAGTTTTAATTTTTTTGATCTATTTTTAAAACAATGGCATTCCTATAAATATACAAATATTAACTAAAAGCTTAGTTAATGGGGGTATTATTGTCATGTGAAAAGGCTTCACCAAACAATTACCTCTTTTCTTTATATTAGTATAAGATAAGATAAGATAAGATAAGATATAAGATGTTTATTAAAAGCCTAATATTTAGGTTTCCACATGGGATATATACCGAGACACCATTGGAGATGCTCTAAATCAAAACAAATAACAAATCACGAGTCTTATTTTGGATTGATGAAAGGAAGAAATATGATGCAAAAAATATGGCATATGGAAAAGCAGAATCAGAACTATTTGGAAAGATACGGTAGTCAGTAAAAGAGCGGTAGCTAATCGTGGTTAAGTCACACGTCACATCTCGAAAATCTGACGGTCACATAGCCGCGAGTTCTTTTCTGAACTCGCAGCGTGAGATCAAAATATTTTCCTTTGTTTTAGTAACTCAGATTTTTGTTTAGTGCATGTAGATGGAATAGAGATTGGGCTAGTCTTGGAGAAGCTCCAGAAGGTAGCATCAAAAGTAAGATTATGAATAAATTCTCCAACTCCACTACTTAATTACTCAATTCTTATATATTGTGCTACTGAATATGGGGTTTTGGTTAAATTTTTTTTTGTAGCTTGGGAGTGAAACTGTTGGCTGGGTAGATATCAACATTGGCTTCATAAATTTTTTTAGATCTTTATCAGGTAAACTCTGATGTTTAGTATACAACAAGCTCTGATGTTTGTGTGTTTGATAAAATGTCTCACCCAGATAATTATTTTCTGTTTGAGTCAATGGTTTTTTTTTTTGTTTAGTAAAATGATGATCATAAAGGGAGAAGTCTAGGTGCATACCTTATTGTCCGTGTTGATGTTAATTATTTTTTTGATAGTTCATAGTCGTCGGTGTATTAGGTACAAATATCATAGTAGAGTCGGAAGCCTACTCTAGAAAGTAGTACATGGTTAACCACAAGAAGTTAGCTCCGGTTTATTAGTTGAGAGAGGATCCCTATTTATAGACATTTCTTGAAATGAGAATGTCCAACATGTATCCTCTCCTATATTTTCTTATCTTACATCTGTGCCTAGCGTAGTACAAGTGTACTTTAGATTCTTCTTTATGAACCCACGTGACTTGGACTGTGCACGTGTCTGTCAACAAGGAAGGGGTGCTATGTAGTGGTTTCTCTTGGATATGGGGAAGCTGACATTTTACTTTGACATTTTCCAGGTATCAACATTAAGTCCCATGGCTGTTTGGGCAAGGCGTTAGTCTTCTCAACAGTCTATCTGCTTCCTCAGCTCTTCTGTCGTTGCGCGCTTCTTCTAACGCCTTTACCTTAAAACTTGGATATTCCCGCAAGTCCTCTTGTATTCAAGTTCAGATGGTTTCGACTTGCACGCTAGCTGCAAGTCCCCTAGTCAGTCGTATGCGCCTCTTTCCTGGGTCTTGTGCGTTTTCTCACAAGTTCCCTTGTCTAATGATGATTTCTGACTTGCAAGTCTCCTTGTGTAATGTATCTTCGACTCGCCCCCTTTCTTGGCGTCTCTTGGGCTTGCTCTCTTTCTGCAAGTACCCTTGTGTGGTGTATCTTTGACTTGCCCTCTTCTTGGCATCTCTTGGGCTTGCGCTCTTCCTGCAAGTCCCCTAGTGCGCGTCTCTTCGACTTTCTCTCTTCTCGGTGTCTCTTGGGCTTGCGCTCTTCCTGCAAGTCCCCTAGTGCGCGTCTCTTCGACTTTCTCTCTTCTCGGCGTCTCTTGGGTTTGCTCTCTTCCTGCAATTCCTCTAGTGCGCGTCTATTCGACTTTCTCTTTTCTCTGCGTCTCTTGGGTTTGCTCTCTTCCCGTAAGTCCCCTAGTGCGCGTCTCTTCGACTTTCTCTCTTATCAGTGTTTGTTGGGCTTGCTCTCTTCCTGCAAGTCCCCTTGTGTGATGTGTCTTCGACTCGCCTTCTTCTTGGCATCTCTTTCGTTGTTGAAGGCTTGAGGGCGCCATTTGGAGACGAAGGGTTTCTACCCTCTTTCTTTCCTCTCTTTTGTTAAAGTCTCGAGTGGCACTTCTCTATTCTTCTGTCAAAGGCGTAAGTTTCTCCCTTTGATGGGGAAGGGTTTCTACCCTTTCTCTTCTCTTTGTCAAAGGCTAGCCGCCTTTTGGTGATGAAGGCGGGTTTTACCCGTTTTTTGTCGGAGATTTGAGAGCCGCTTTTCTCTTCTTTCTTTATTTTTGTCAAAGGCTCGAAGGCTTGAGAGTCGCTTTCGTTTTCCTGTGCTTAAGAACCGCTTCTTCTCTATTTTTTTTTTATCGTGGGCGTAAGAGCCGCTTTTGGAGTTAGGGGGTTTCTACCATCTCTTTATTTTTATCAAAGGCCGCTTTGGAGGCGAAGGGTTTCTACCCTTTCTCTCTCTAAAAGGCTTAAGGGCCGACACCATGGCGTAAGAGCCATCCATTTTTTTTTTAGAAGGCTTAAGATAAGAGTAAGGGCTTTTAAGAGCCGCTTCTTCTTTCTTTCTTATTTTCAAAGGCGCAATAGACGCCTTTGGAGTTAAAGGGTTTATACCCTCTCATTATTTTTATCAAAGGCTTGGGAGCCACTTCAGAGACTTAGGGCGCCTGCGCCATTGGGGACGCCAGGACCGTGTCTTAGCGGGAGCAGAAGATGTTCTCCCCCTTTTTTTGAGGATTTTTTTTAGGGCGCCTGCGCCATTTTTCTTTTTAAGTGTTTAGGGCGCATGCGCCATTAGTTTGAGGATTTTTTTTTTTTTTTTTTTTTTTGAGTAAGGGCTTTTAAGAGCCGTTTCTTCTTTGCTTTGGAGTTAAAGGGTTTCTACCCTCTCATTATTTTTATCAAAGGCTTAAGAGCCACTTCGGAGACGTAGGGCGCCTGCGCCATTGGGGACGCCAGGACCCTGTCTTAGTAGGAGCACAAGATGTTCTCCCCCCTTTTTTGAGGATTTTTTTTTTAGGCTTAAGAATAAGGGCTTTTAAGAGCCGCTTCTTCTTTCTTTCTTCTTTTCAAAGGTGCAAGAGACGCCTTTGTAGTTGAAGGGTTTATACCCTCTTATTATTTTTATCAAAGGCTTAAGAGCCACTTCGGAGACGTAGGTCGCCTGCGCTATTGGGGACGCCAGGACCCTGTCTTAGTGGGAGCAGAAGATGTTCTCCCTCTCATTTTCTTTTAATTTATTTTTTTTAGGGATCCTGCGCCATTTTTTTTTTGAAGTGTTTAGGGCGCCTGCGCCATTAGTTTGAGGATTTTTTTTTTCTTGAAGTGTTTAGGGCGCCTAGATTTTTTATTTTTTTTTTGAAGTGTTTAGGGCGCCTGCGCCGTTAGTTTGAGATTTTTTTTTTTTTTAGGCTTAATAGTAAGGACTTTTAAGAGCGGTTTGTTCTTTCTTTCTTCTTTGCCTTTGGAGTTGAAGGGTTTGTACCCTCTCATTATTTTTATCAAAGGCTTAAGAGCCACTTCGGAGACGTAGGGCGCCCGCGCCTTTGGGGACGCCAGGATCCTGTCTTAGTGGGAGCACAAGATGTTCTCCCCCCTTTTTTGAGGATTTTTTTTTTTAGGCTTAAGAATAAGGGCTTTTAAGAGCCGCTTCTTGTTTCTTTCTTCTTTTCAGCCTTTGTAGTTGAAGGGTTTCTACACTCTCATTATTTTATCAAAGGCTTAAGAGCCACTTCGGAGACGTAGGGTGTCAGCGCCATTGGGGACGCCAGGACCCTGTCTTAGGGGGAGCAGAAGATGTTCTCCCTTTCATTTTTTTTTTGAAGTGTTTAAGGCGCCTGCGCCATTAGTTTGAGGATTTTTTTTTCTTTTTTTAAGGCTTAGAATAAGGGCTTTTAAGAGCCGCTTCTTCTTTGTTTATTCTTTTCATAGGCGCAAGAGACGCCTTTGTAGTTGAAGGGTTTCTACCCTCTCAGGCTTAAGAGCCACTTCGGAGACGTAGGGCGCCTGCGCCATTGGGGACGCCAGGACCATGTCTTAGCAGGAGCATAAGATGTTCTCCCCCTCAATTTTTTATTTTTTTATTTTTTTTAGGGCGCCTGCGCCATTAAGGACGCCAGGATCCTGTCTTAGTGGGAGCAGAAGATGTTTTTTTTTTTTTTATGTGTTTAGGGCGCATGCGCCATTGGGACGCCAGGACCCTGTCTTAGCGGGAGCAGAAGATGTTCTCCCTCTCCTTCATTTTTTTTTTGATATGCTGAGGGCGCCTGCGCCATTGGGGACGTCAGGACCCTGTCTTAGGGGGGCAGAAGACGTTCTCCCTCGATGTGTTTAGGGCGCCTGCGCCATTGGGGACGCCAGGACCCTGTCTTAGGGGGAGCAGAAGATGTTCTCCCTCTCATTTTTTTTTTCATGTGTTTAGGGCGCCTGCGCCATTGGGGACGCCAGGACCCTGTCTTTTTTTTTTGATGGGATTAAGCACCAAGGCGTGAGAGCCGCTTATTAGAGATGAAGGGTTTCTACCCTCTTTATTTTTTTGTTAAGGGCTAGAGAGCCGCTTTCTTCTTGCGTAAGAGACGGTTTTAAGTTGGTGGGGGCTTAAAAGCCGCTTCTTTCTTGAGTGCTGAAGCGCCGCTAGGAGGATTTAGACACTCGAGCCTCTTGATTGTCGAGGGAAGGAGGATTTAGACACTCGAGCCTCTTGGTTGTCGAGGGCAGGAGGGTTTCTTAGACACTCAAGCCTCTTGGTTGTCGAGGGCACGAGGATTTCTTAGACACTCAAGACTCTTGGTTGTCGAGGGAAAGAGGATTTCTTAGACACTCAAGCCTCTTGGTTGTCGAGGGCCAGAGGATTTTATTTAATTTCAAAACGCTCGTCCCTCTTGTCAAGGGAGACTTTCATTTATTTATTTATTATTATTTTTATTTTTAATTATTATATTTTAAGGGCGCCAAAGAGGGTGAGTTATTGAGGCGCTCCTTGGAGGAAGATGGAGGCGCTGATAGAAGTTGGAGGAGGATGGAGGCGCCGAAGAGAATATGTTATTGCACGCTGAGAGTGAGAATGAGAAATTGCACGCTGATGTAGGTGGTATTTAAGTTGGGACGCCGCCATGATGATTTGATTTTTCTCATTCTCTTTTTTTTATGTGTTTGGTGAAGTTGGAGAGAGAGATGGAGGCGCTGGATGAGTAACATGCGATGTAGTTAAGTTGGGACACCGCCATGATGATTTGATTTTTCTCTTTTTTTTTTTATGTGTTTGGGGAAGTTGGAGAGAGAGATGGAGTTGCCGGTATGAGTAACATGCGATGGAGTTAAGTTGGGACGCCGCCATGATGATTTGATTTTTCTCCCTTTTTTTATGTGTTTGGGGAAGTTGGAGAGAGAGATGGAGGCGCCGGGATGAGAAACAGGCGCTGGCGAGAGAGAGAGATAGAGGCGTCGGATAGAGACGCTTGGAGGGAGGCGATTGGGTGGAGGCACTTGGATGATTTCATGGTTCCGCTCGTACTGATTAAAGACGCTTGAGCGTTAAAAATGACGCTAATGGTCAAACAATGGCGCTTTGCGTTGTTGAGTTATGTGCTTTCATTGGTTGAACCGATGTCCTAATCCTATGTGATAGGCTCCCACTGTGGTCGCCAAAATGTATTAGGTACAAATATCATAGTAGAGTCGGAAGCCTACTCTAGAAAGTAGTACATGGTTAACCACAAGAAGTTAGCTCCGGCTTATTAGTTGAGAGAAGATCCCTATTTATAGACATTTCTTGAAATGAGAATGTCCAACATGTATCCTCTCCTATATTTTCTTATCTTACATCTGTGCCTAGCGTAGTACAAGTGTACTTTAGATTCTTCTTTATGAACCCATGTGCCTTGGACTGTGCACGTGCCTGTCAACGGGGAAGGGGGTGCTATGTAGCGGTTTCTCTTGGATATGGGGAGGCTGACATTTTACTTTGACATTTTCCAGGTATCAACAGTCGGTTTTTAGTAAGTCGATTCATCTGTTTAGGTACTATCTACAATTCATTTTCTAGCAGAACATGCTAGGGAGTCTGTAAGTATATGGTTATTATTGAGGGATTCTGTTGTAAGATAATGGTTATTAAAAGTATTATGTGTTGTAATGATTTTAATAGTTAACTTTTAAATGCTCAAAGGTGCAAGGCCAGATTACATATTGTACAGTTCGTGAAAGATACTTCATCTCAAACAAGCTAGTGAAACAGATCAACATACTGAAATTAGTGTAAGTTCATATATCGCTTTGTTGGTATTGACAGATCTATCTTAATTTTCTTTGAACATTCTTTTTGAAAAAAGAAAAGCACTTGGTATTGATACATACGGAACCCTCTTAATATTTTGGTATAAATTTCATAGAATTATGATTTTTAAGGAACCACATATCTGTGTGACTATGTTGGCAGTACTTTACTTAATGTTATAGCCATGGAATAACCTGGCTTATAGATTCTTATGTTTATTCATGTTTTGTTAGTCTTTGTTTGACAGTTGTGCGACCATCATTTCTTGAGCTGGGTTTAACAGAGCTAGTCTCCATATACAGTGAACGTGACCTTGGCGTAGTTTCATTTGTCATTGATGCCGAGGGCCTTCAACAAAGATCTAGAGGTTATTATTTCTCAAATGAAACACTTCTATTATCGAGTTATTCACTGTTAATTACTTACTTTGTTTTTATATGTAGGCTATTTTTCAGCAAGCAATGCCCAAGTATGAAAAAGATAGCTGGTACATGCTTTTTGATAGGGAATTGGCCACTAATTTTATGCACTAGAGTCCTTGACTTACTGGACAGGTATGGTACCAAGAGAGTTTCTCACACTTCCAGGAATTCCTAGTTTATGCACTAGAGTCCTTGACTTACTGGACAGGTATGGTACCAAGAGAGTTGCTCACACTTCCAGGAATTCCTAGTTTATGCACTAGAGTCCTTGACTTACTGGACAAAGGGGATATATTCCTAGTTTATTGGAGGAGTTGCTCACACTTCCATGAATTGGTCCTAAGATGGCTCACCTGGTATGTCCTTGACTTACTGGACATGTATGGTACCCAACTTTAATCGACTCAAAATAAAGTTAATCAATGTCAACGTGTGTTAGCCACCATTTTTTGTATACTAAACAGTAAACTAAACTAGTTGCTGCCAGTTTCTCGTTAAAGAATGATTAATCCTACAATTGCATTAACTCTTAATAAAATAATTGTCGCACTGACATGAATCGTAATTCTTATATTTAGTAAGAACTTATCATAATAATTTGTTATAGACTGCCACCATGCTTGCTACCTAAATTTAGTAGCAATTTGCTCGACTACATTATTTAACATAAAACTGCTACATGACTCTTGCAGGAGGCTTCTTAATATTGAATGAAGTGCATAAATTCAACCAAGAGAGTCTATGCGGTTATATCTATAAGTTAGTTAGCTGGCAATCATTTTTGCTGAGTACGGGATGTCGATTTGAAGCATGACTTTGCATTGTCGTAAGTACTTCCGCAGTATATAGTCTTTCTTTCTATCTTCTCTTTATATATTGATATGTAGGCATATTCATTTAGATCTAAGATTCACAGGGTTCATTTTTGTTTAGAAGCTTGTAATATTTTATTTTATTGAATGAGCATAATAACCATGATTTACTTTCTTGTTTTATTAATTGGAACAGATGTATGTATTGTTGGTGCTGCAAGTACACCAATCGGTGGATTTCTTGGTAGCATATAATCACTATCAGCCACTAAGCTCGGATATATAACTATTGAGTTTAAGATTAGGTACTCTTCTATTATATGTAGTTAAATTTTTAATTAGAAGAAGCTGGAAATTCCATGAAAGTTGTCTAAGATAGTCTTTTAATCAATTTGCAGGTGCTCCTAAAAGGGTGAACATGATCAAGCACTTACATAAAAGATCTTCTTTGGTAGTGTTGTTGGTGCAAATTCAGGCCAGGATCCTGCTTGACAAGCACTATTAGGTGCGGGGTTAGCTACTACTGTAATCTGCACTACCACTGACAAAGTTTGGGCATCATGAGTGAAGGGTGAGATGCAAACAATTTTACTAGTATTTTCTCAAAAAAATTTCTGCTCTAAGTTTATATCACCTTATTTTACATTTTTGATTTTTTGGTCATCAATAACCTAGAAGTATGGCTTATGTGCTGCTAGTTGTGTTTTCGATGCTAACGATCTGGTGCTATTCCTCAAAGGTTCACAGGGAAAACTGAAGTTGTGCAATTCCAAATGAAAGTTGCGAGCAATAAGGCAAGTAAAAGTTGCAGATCATGTTTACCTATTAGTTCCTCGAAGGTTAAGTTTCTCTATGACGTTGTTAGCTGGTTGTATTTCAGCTTAACAGGTAAACATGTTATATTATTGATGGTTAACTGGTAGTATTTCAGCTTCTTGGGGACAAAGGATGTGTGTGATGCAAATACATTAGCGATCATGGTAAGCATGTAAGAACATGAATTGTCTGTTGTTAGTTTATGTAATTGTTCTATCTGTGTAGGTATCACTTACCAAGTTTTGTCGCAGTCATCTATCCAAGAGCTGCTAAGTATGTTGTCAATGTACATTTGAAGTTTCAAACTACTTTATTTGCAGGGTCTGGATAAGCAGTCTTAGACTTTGAAGGTCAGTTGCAACCGTATGCAAGACCTTTGAAAGTTGCTGCATTTGGAAAAGTACCATGGCTACTACATGTACCTGCAACAGCTACAGCAAGCATGTTCGTTGATGCAACCATTACAGATTGGCTTGATAGTTACTTTGCTCGTAAGGTGATATGGTTTCTGAGATGCGTGCATTTGTAGGACTAGAACTTCTCCATCTCGTACATATCACCTCATTATGCTTTTTAGTGCTAATTTTATTTTATTTTCCATTTGTCAGATGTGGCTTAGAGCAACTGCAGTGGGGAGACTATAACCAAAGACTAAAAACCAAAACAATTTGAAAAAAATGGGTTTACTCCGTGGTGCGACGCTACGGTGGGAAAACCAAATTTGGTGGGGCACAACTTTAAAGTTGCGCCCCATTTTTTTTTTTTTTTTTAATTCGGGCGTAACTTTGAGTTACGCCCGATCATCAGGCGCAACTTTAAAGTTGCGCCCCAATCAGGCGAACTTTAAAGTTGCACCCCATTTTTTTTTTTTTTTAAATTTGGGCGTAACTTTACGCTTCGCCCCACCAGGCGCAACCTTTAAACTTCGCCCGACCAAAGACCAAACCAAAGACCAAATATAGTTTGGTTTTTGGTTTTAGTATGGTATTTGCTCTTTACTCCTCTCCGTAGTGTCTGGGTTTTCGACCAAATTTTTGGTTTTAGTCGACCACTGTGGTTGCTCTTAGGCACAACATTTGATGTTACTGTGGGAAAAATATCCTTGGGAGATGTTGTGATGACAGAAGATGTCCTGAATGAGTTAGATCAAGCTAAATGTGGTGTCGTGATTGGATCTGCAATGGGTGTCATGAAGGTGAGCTGAAAACCTTGTGCCTCTGCTCTCAAGCAAGCTCTGGTGCTAGGTCATAATCACTGAAATTGATGTTGAAATCTTTAGCACTTGTAGTAAATCTCTTTAAGAAACCTTGAACTTACTTTATAGGACTTGAATCCTTTCATGTATGATTTTGAACTAAATTCTTGAATACAACTTAATTAATGTAATGGAAATGTTATTTTATATAGATGAATCTGGTTCTATTATTTGAATTTCATTTGTCAGACGCAACTATTTTCTCTGTAGTTGCGTGATCTGATCTTGCTGTTTCTATCGTGTTGAGTACAATTGTAAAATTGGCTCGAGATTAATTTCTCCGATATGCAAGATAGAAAAGTAATCACAAACACCTTCGCCTCATCGTTTGTGATTCCACAATATCTTGTTTCGCTAGTCGATTAAGATTATTGTGAGGTGATTGATAATACTAGGATGTTCTTCGGGAATATAAGACCGGTTTATCATTTGGTTCCTATTCACCTTGATTTATCAAAAGACGAAAAAACTCATAGGTATTTCTGTGGGAGACAGATTTATCTATTCCAATAGACTTTTCTGTGTAAGACAGATTTGTTTATCAAGTCTTCGACTTTGGGTCGTAGCAAGTCTTGGTTGTGGTGAGATCAGCTAAGGGAATCAAGTGCGTAGTATCCTGTTGGGATCAGAGAAATAAGGAACGCAACTGTACTTTGAATCGGTGTGAGATTGATTAGGGTTCAACTACAGTCCAGTCCGAAGTTCATTGGTAGTAGGCTAGTGTCTGTAGCGGCTTAGTACAGTGTGGTGTTCAAAGCTGGACTAGGTCCCGGGGTTTTTTCTGTATTTGCGGTTTTCCTCGTTAACAAAATTATGGTATCTGTGTTATTTCTTTTTCGTATTATATTTTGTTATATAATTGAAATATCACAGGTTGTGCGTTGTATCGATCAATTAGGAAATCCAACCTTTGGTTGTTAATTGAAATTGATTGATCATTGAACATTGGTCTTTGGTACCGTTCAAGTTATTTCTCTTATATTCAATCGGGCTCGCAAATTTCTATTTACTGATTGCAGATTGAATTGAGAGATAGAGATTGTATATATAGTTTACTCTAGATTGAGTCTGGCTGTCTAGTTGATTCTCTAGAAAGTATATTGGAGTAAGTCATCTCAGATTGCCAAACGAATTGTTGGGTGTGGTTGTTGTACCCCGCATTTTCAAGGTGTGACTTAAACAAGTGCATTAAGTTCCGTGAGATAATGTTGCTCCTAGTGACAAATACAAAAGCTTGGCACATCTACTAGTGCCATTCAATACATATGGATACTTAACACAATCCCATCGTCAATACCCACATATTACTACTTTTACTCGGAACATCTAGACAATTAAGGGTCGAAGAGTTCTCGATTAGTATGAGCATTATGAACTCACCATCTAATTTGCAACTTAAACGATTCATAAACAATTCACATAAGAAATATTGGCACAGTAGAGAATGAACAATAAAAAGACATATTGCAAGAAAAAATGCTCTTTTAAATATCAATTGTGAATCATGTTCGGACATCGAAATCGTCCCTAATCAAATGCAATTAGCTACTGGAGTTCATGGCACAGAAACATCAAATAGAAAACAGGAATACAAAACCAAACAAACAACAACTGATGGTTGTGGTGGAATGATGTAGCTGGTAGTGGTGAAATCCGTGGCCTGGTAACAGTGGAATGATGATGGTTGTTGCTGCTGTAGTAGTTTCCTGCAGGTCTGCTGCCTTGGTGCTGTGAAGTAGTGAGATGCAGATGGAACTGGTGGTGGACTGTAAGATATATAATGATGGTATGGACTGCGGAGAGTGTATGGAGGTCGAAAAGATGGAACTGCAGATGCTATAGATGGTTATGTTGATGGATGCAGGTGAGGTGGAATGGAGGCTATGCAGTGGATGGATATGCAGAACTGGGGATGATGGAGATGGTGATATGCTGATGATGTATGATGTAGTTGTATGGTGGTGGAGATGCAAAACTGGTGGATGGAATGGATATGCATGTGGTGATGATGATTGGAGAGGAGCAGAGAGCTCCTCTCTGTTGGTTGTGTACGGCTGTAGAGGGGTATGAGATGATGCTCATAGCTTTAGGTTTAACTCCTTTTTATAGCTTCTCCAAGGCCTGCAATTTCGAATCAGATGAGAACCAAACTTTCCTTGTTTATCTGCACTTCTGAAGTAAGTCTCAATCTACTCCGTTCATTAATAAATCCAACCACGGCAACTTCCAAGTCTTCCCTGTTTTGTCGATGAGAAAACTCTTTCCAAATCTTAACCAACTGATACCTAAATCTTCTTTTCCTGACGGTTTTTGTCACCTAGCCAATGCCGCCATGCCGTTTACTCTTCATACACAGCCATATAGTAGCACAAGACCAAGGCAAAATTGTTGGTGTCTCAACTGCTTTCTCGCTGCCAGAACTCCGCTCTAACATTCCCATCTCAAACTCCTCTTTGCAAATATGCCAGAACCCAAGTCTCTCCAAACAGCTCATATGAAGTCACGATAAATTAGCTTCAAAGTCACCTTACTTAATTGATTTTCCGGCTGAAACGCAAAACTCGGCCAAAACCCTCAGCTGACTCATACCCATGCTCTCAATCTTACCGGAATTAACCACTGAACCATGGAAAAACCCCACATAACCATTACAGGTGAGCTTTGAACGATGGGTTGTTGACTGCGTGAACTGGTGTAGTGAATAACAAGAACAAGTCCTATTCTTTCGGTTGAAACTTTCCAAATCATTTCATAGCTAGTACCCAATCTTGTTTTCTTCTCAGTTTCAAATTCCCATTTATTACTCTTGGTAAACGACGATAAGTACCGTGACTCGCAGCTGTACAAAGTTAGGCAGAACTGGTTCAGTCAATTACTCAAACATGTTATATGCGTCCTGCAAACTGATGATGATTATGCACTGGATGCATATTGGAGATTGCACAACTCCTTTCCTGTAATAATTCACATTCAACACACACATTGATAACTCCTAGTCATTTCAGAACTCAATGTCTCTTATTTATCTCCTCCATCCATCATCGATTTTCAATGGCAGTAACTTGTCTTCTTCACTGACTTTCCTTAGCAGCAAAACGAATTCAAAACCAAATTTCATTCCGGTGCAAACCCATCTTCTCAATGCATTTAAGAAATCAATTCTCCTATGTAATCTGCTTCATTATTCCACAATTAATCAATGGAATTGAACTCATATTCAGCTGTTAATTTCTCGGCAGAACATGTCCTAAGGAAAATCACCAAACTCGTAATCCCTTGTCTTGAATTCGAACCCTCTCTGAACCCTTGGTACTCATCCATCGAGCCTGGTATTGCCGGCGTCGAGAGTGGTGTAGTGCTCGTGTAGCTGAAATGAGCTTGGACTGAAATTGAATAAAGAATAAAATCTCTCTGTAGGTTAGGAAGTAAAGTAGAAGCAGGTGGCCCTGAGTAATCAGAGTCTGGTGCTCCAGCAAATTGCTTTCTTGGCATATTAGAGCCTTCTGTCCATGCACGCTTCGACTCCGTAAATTCCAAATTCGCTAAATAATGAATTAATCTCTTATTCGACTTCTTTCACGTCACATGACTCCAAAACACCTACAAAATGAAAACAAAGCATAATATACAAAAAATACAAGAGAAACCAAGAAAAGCATACGAAATTGATACTCAAAAGATGTAATTTAGGCACTTATCAATACCATGCCGGATTATATGTCTTGTATCCCCCTTTTATTGCATGGAAATACCGGCATAAAAATTGAATTGAATACAATGCCGAAACAACATGTCGGTATTATAATCAACTATTTAAAGTAACTTATAATCAACGCCGGAACTAGATGTCGGCTTTGTATATTTAATAAATTTCATGCCGATTTTTATTTGCTTCTTTTGTTAAAAATCTGTATAAAATTCCCCAACTTCCGGCATAGGTTATCTCTAATGTACCAAGCCGGCACCGCTGCTGGCAGTGTCGTTATGTTTACCAACCATTCCGGTTTTGGTTCCTTTCTTTTGTTAAGTCTTTGTATAAAATTCCCCAAATACCGGCATTGTTGTTTACTTATTTAGTACGCCGGCACTGTTGCCGGCAGTGATTTTATGTTTACCATCCATGTCGGCTTACTGTATATAACTCAGTTGACATATTGGGACGTAGGTCTAGAGCACCACAAATCAAGAAAGGAAAGAACAAAGCTGTTGAAGAAGGAAAACCTAAGTCTTCTCGGCCTCGACGTAGTCGTTCTGATCCGGATCGTGCTAAGGTCATCATTCGGGAGCCTACGGGGGACACAAGCAGCAGTGATGATGATGAGTGGGAAAAATTTCCTGAACCGGCCCGAGCAGGTGGCTCATCCTCATAAGCATGTGGCTTAGGAAAACCTGATGGCGGAGATGAATCCTCTAAGAAAAAGGAAAAGTACCCCCATCTCACCTTCCCAAAGCATATGACATGCTTCCAGATCGCACAGACGGGAAACAGTGGGGTGAAGCGAGAAATCTGCAACTCTTATTTGACTACATGCGCTCTTGGGCTCGTTGGATCTATTCAACTTACGTAAGACGTTTTCATCTTGTTATTATATCATTTATCTATGATCAGGTGAATTTAAGATAGTTTGGTGTGTTTTTATAGGACCACAAGAAAGCATTCTGAGTTAGCCGCCATCAATCAATGCATATATGGCCTTTGGAGTGGGAGTGTGATGTTGTTCAAGCAATAGTCATAGCATCTGGGTTGTATCCCGCGGTAGAAAATTATGTGGCCACTGATCAAATCACGACAAATTGCTTCGTGGAGAGGTTTTTCGGTGAAACTAATACCATGCATTTTCCTTTTGGCGAGACGACCATTATCCCTGAAGATGTCCAAAGAATACTAGGTCTAGAGGTTCTTGGGAAAGCGGTCAATGAAGGAGATAACTATAGGGACATACCTTGGACCAAGATATATGGGCTGACTAAAAATTTATTTGGGTGGGACGAGGAAACGACCAAAGCAAATATGAACGTGTCAACGAAATCCCTTACAAAGACTATCAAATTCGTCAATCTCATACGATTGTTTGGGAATACAAAAGACAAGGAATTGAATCCCGAACAAATTAAGCAAACTGTCGTTGCTTATCTGTTGTTCACCTTGGGCACCGTAATATTCCCTGACGCTAGTGGTAACAGGGTGCATATGAACAACTTACAATACTTGGATCCCCTGGATGAGGTTCATGAGTATTTATGGGGCACTGCTTTCTTGGCACATTTTTTGGCAGAGATGCGTAGAGCTTCTAAGGCGAAAGCCCGTCAATTTAATGGGAATTTCACTGTAATTCAGGTATAGTTAACTAGTTATTTTGTGATCATTGTCATTAATTTTGTTAGTTTCAAATTATATCTTTTCTTATAACATTTCATTGGAACGATCTTTCATTGGCATAGGTGTGGGCTTATGAACACTTCCCAACATTGTTCACGAACTACAAATCGTTGAAGTTAATACGTGAATGGCAACCGCATCAGCCTCTAGCTCAGAAATACTTTTTCAAAAGTAATCTGAAGCCCAATAACAAGAAATGTTTATTCGCCATGAGAGTGGCTTTGGACTCTGTCGCTGCCCAAGATGTTGTGTTTGACCCATATAGGGATGCCATAGGAGTTCACTTTGCAAGGCATGACAATGTTTCATTTTACAACGGACCATTATTTCATCCAAAAGGATTTGTTATGCACAACCCTCGCCGTGTAATGCGCCAACTTGGGTACAAGCAGAAAAGTCTTACGGATACATCTTATCAGAAATTCTCTCATGTCTTTGATCAATGCCAAGCAAATAAGAAGCATACTCTGGTAGTTTACGACCCAACTCCCCTTCCTGCTCATTGGAGGGAAAGGGAACTACGACAACTTGTGCTGGATAGGTTTGGTTGGGAATTGGCAGAAAACGGTTATGATTCCGAACCAGACTTCATTAGAGGTCATTTGAGGTACTCGCATCCTTATATTGTACGCCCGGCCACTTATGAAGTGCCTCCACAACAAGAACCTCCCTCTACCACTCCGAATGAATTAACTGTTCCCGCACTTCAAAAAACCCTTACTTGTTGGTACAGAATTCTTGATCACTTCTTATTCTTTTAATCAATATCTATCAACTTGTATAAATATAAATACTAAGTACCTGTTGAAAAATATGACAACAGCGTCAGCGGCTAGGAAAATTGGGAAAGTTTTGTAACTGCAAGAACAAGAAAGGAGATGTGCTGACCCCGGAAGAAATGCAGACAGTCGAGCAAAAGATAGACAACATTGAAAATCCAGAGGCAAAAGACTTGTGGGGCGAAAGGAAGAAGAGGGTACATAAGAAGCCAAGGACCGAGTGATCAAAGATGTTTGTTAATGTTTCTTCTACGGTATTAGTTAGGTCTTGAACAATCTAGTGCTGCTTTATGTTTGTTTGTGTGTCCTGAACAATGTTAAACATGTGTTTGTTTGTGTGTCTTGCTAAACTCTTTGCTTGTTTTGGTTTATGTTTGATTTGTTTTCGGTTTGGAACATCTTAACTTTGGAACAATCTAGTGTTGTTATTTGATTTATTATGTTGATAAAGCAGTGTCAAATTACCTCTTTGCCGGCATATATTGGGAATGTCGGCACTCTAAATTTTTAAGATCACCGAAATTGCAGAGTTTTTCTGACAGTACCGGCATGGCCAAAAATGGTAAAAACAATGTCGACACTCTGAATTTTCAAAATAAAATAAATTACAGAGTTTCGGCGTTGAAGTTTTTTTGGATACCATGCCGGTAGTCTGCATTTTCCATACGCAAATATTTTTGTCAGAGTACGGTTTGTAATTTAATTTCAATGCCGGCACATTTACTAATTTCTCTGGATATTTTTCTGAAATCCCGGCAGTGTTTCAAAAGTTTAGTTCTACTTCGGCACCAGCTTACGGCATTGTAGTATTGAAACATAATCATGCCGGCATTGACATCAAAATATGATTTAATGTTTACAATTCACACTTCCAAAAAAACAAATGTTGCGAATTAGTGAACCACATATACCCAAATTACTCATCATCACTTTCACACATATGAACGTGTATCTTCTCTCGGGTAATTGATAGGGCCAACGCATCCCAAAGTTGGTGATTCTCCTCGTACAATTTCATCCATTCCTCCGAGTGATTGGGAGCTATACCCTTGTTTTTAGTCAATGGGAAAACCGTTGGCAATGGACAATTTTCCTTGAGTTTCAAAATAATAAAATGATTCCCGTTCAACGAACGCTAAAACAACTCTTCTCTTCTTAAGAGATCTTTCGCACTATTGCCACTTTGGTGTATATGTTGCTTGGACGGTGGGGGTAAAATAATGAACAACACAATTAAATGTATCTGCCACTAGATGCCCGCAAACCGCCATTCTCATCCAATATTGAGTAGGGAGGAACTTCATCTTGTTCTCGGGTCCTAAGACTCGAGCATATAAACTATCAAACCCTTTATTCATCACCAAGCAATTGCTCATAAAAGATCTTCTTTTTCATAAGTTGTTCGGCCATACTCTTTCTAGCGTATCGACATGGTGTCATCCCTTTACTAACCGACGTCTCAAAGATTCCTAATTGTTCGGTCACGTCATGATAGCCACAATTTCCATCTCCATTGACATCATCCGTATATACAATATACTCGTGAAAAACCTCAGGAAGTTGCTCTACATAAGACTCTATTTTGGTATGGTAATGTCTATAAGTCTTACCTGTTTTGGGATCCTTAAACATCTTCATATTACTTTTTTTTAGCTTAATTATATCCAATCCATCCTATGCAATCTCTACACTTTCAATGTCTTCAATATGTGATAGGAGTGGATACTTCCTTGGCATACCCCTTCGCTTTGGAACCGAAACTACATCAACTTTGGTCGTGCCTATAGAGTTGTCACCATCGTGTTGTTGTTGACTGGATATGGGTCGCTTACCTTTGCTATCACTTATATTTGGTGTGTTTTCAGAATTTTCACCTTGATGTACTTGACTTGATGTAAGTTCCTTATTCGGCCTTCCCTTTTTGTTTGACACCGCCGCCCCATCAACTAGGGGTGTGCCTTCGGAATTCTCACCTTGTTGTTCTTTATCACTTGATATTGGTACCTTTGTCGGACTACCCTTTCTTTGGAACCGCCGCTCCATCAACTATGGGTGTGGCTTCGGAATGCTCACCTTGTTGTTCTTGTTCAATCGATGTGGGTACCTTCCTCGGCCTACCCCTTTTCTTTGTAACCTCTCGCTACATCAACTCTAGGTATGGTATCCACTTCCTCGGCTTGTTGTTCTTGTTAAATCGATGTGGGTACCTTCTTCGGCCTACCCCTTTTCTTTGGAACCTCCGATCCATCAGCTTTTGGTATTGATACAAAATCCGCCGTTTGTTGTTGACTTGATAGCGGTTCCTTCCTCGGCCTACCCATTTTGTTTGGAACCGGTGCTTCCGTGAACCTTGCTTCTGAAATCTCACAAGCGGTTGGATCTCGTTTCTTACTTGCCTCGAGTTCACATTCACGTTGACTCATTTATTTTAATTCTTCCCTTTGTTTTCCCCTTGCCGTTTTGGTTTGTGGTCTACCGGGAGGATGTCCCTTTGTTGGATCTTCACTTTGTGTTGTCCATGGGAGAGTAATTAGCCTTAGTTGGCTCAACAAGACTTGCCGGCTATCCGAGTTTCCATGTGAGTAAGCTTCAAAGAATTCCTTTGCTTCATTAGTATCCCATGGTGATTGTCCGGGAGCTTCCGTAGGGGGAGGGGTGAAAGATAGTTTCTTCCAAAACGGATCAATAACCTCAATAGGTATCACTTCTTCATATTTCACAAGCATATGACAACATGGAATCCCTAATGAAGACATATCGGGACAAATACACACATCACCCGGTTTGCCGTAGTTTATATCCTTTTGCATTTCTCTCATCATATGTTTTATTGCCCAATGAGAGACGTTGAATTCTATTCCTCGGAGCAACTTACCATATTGAAGATATGAAGTCATCCTTTCCATTGAGTTTTTCTCAAAATCCTTCTTGATCCTATCGATATCACTCTTAAAGTATTGCTCCATTGCATCGGTGACCGTAACCACGTTTCCTTGGTTAGACTCGATGAGACCTTTAAATCTCCCATGAGCGGACTCTACTATACTAGTTGCTTCATTCATGTAGTGTCTATACCGGTTTTTCCATGCACGCACAAATTTTTCCTTGAACTTATCCAACCATTGATTCCGACAATATGAGACGGCAGTCGGATAAACTTCGTTCCAATTGGCAATAAACTTGTCCAAATTCTTTTCGTACGTATCCTCGGTAAGAGATCAATAAACTTTCTCCCAATCTCTTAGAAATTCCAACCACTTTTTATGATTTTCATCATGTTCTTTGTCCACTTGCTCTTTGATCTTGCCTCTTTCATCTTCTTCGGGTGATAGTTTGTTCTTGCGAACGTCTTCCTCTAGTTGAACAATAATTCTCTTCTTAATATCCTCCTTAGTGGGTTCAAACAAGGCATGGAAAGATTCTATCACATTATTATGTATATGATATGTACATAGTAAATTTTGTGCCTCCGGGAAGACGTCGTATATTGCATTCATTAATGCGTCATCTTGATCTGTTATGATAACCCTCGGAAGATGATTTTCCCGGAAGAGTAATTTCAATTGTCTTAATGCCCAATTATAATTATAATCCCTCCCGGTTTCCATTAAACACCAAGCCAATGTGAATGATACCTTGTCCGATGTTTGCCCCACGATGTTGAACAACGACATATTGTATTTGTTTGTCTTGCAGGTACAATACATCATAAGAACACCAAAACATGTATGAGCCAATTTTTCAAGCAAAGGATGTGAAATGAATATTTGAAGGGGCTTGTTGTCCGTCCCTCTTTTAATGATACATGTGTAGTTTCGATCCCAAACAATCTTCTCAAATTCTTGCATAATGCTCCTCCCTTCCCATTCCACCCTTCTAGTACTTACTTGTGCGCTATAAATTGTACCTAAAGAAGACACGTTCGTCCGATCTTTTTCCTTGAAGCACATAAGAATTTATCTTGGTTAGATACATGCTTTGGTCAATCTCTTTACATCCTCCAATTCATGAGGTTTTAGCTTCGCAACGAGGGAGTGACCAACAAATCTTCCGGATCCGGGTGGTTATGACGACCGAACCACACCGCACAATCCCATTCCTTGTCCTTGTATCTTAAATGGAATACATGCTTAAAGGGGCAATTATCCTTCCTCGTACGAGTCTTGTATACCCTATTAGTCTTCTTTGGATATACATAACCCTTTCTCTTGTGGCTATTCTTATCCTTGTATACCCCACTTCTCTCGCAAGCCATTTCAAAACGAATCTTTGAACCTTGGGTATTCCTCACCAACACACACATGTTCTTAAGAGCCGTCTCTTTAGCCCAATCAATTGCTTCTTGTTTAGATTTTATTCCCTACGTAAAGACAATAATGGGAGATTATAAGGTTCATTACAAGCAATCCATTAGTAAAGTTCAAGATACTAGGTGAAAATTATTCTTTGGTAATATACCAGAGGCATTTTATAGTATTCTGACGTATCCCGACCAAGCGGTCTTGCATTTGTTGGATCAATATATGTCACAATCTAAGGATCGAATGAAAAGAAAATAAATTAGTTCCAAAAAAAATTAAAATACTATGCCGGACCACAGTTCCGGCATGCTCGACCAAAGTTCCGGCATGGTCGAACTGAACTGAAAGTGAAGACCAAATTTGAAACGCTTTCCGGCATACAAATTTCATTTGAAATCAATGCCGGAAACATAGGTATCGGCATGCTTGTTATCTACGGTTCCACGCCGGTACACTGTTCCGGCGTGGTCGATAATTAATATACCATGCCGGTATTTAGCTTTGGAAGACATTGTTTCCTGTATGTTTTTTTAACCAGTGACGGCATGGTGACGTTAGAATTGAACCATGCCGGTAGCATATTTCGTATAATAATCCGTGGTAGGTAAAAAGTAACTTTTGTACCGGCATGGTGTTTTCGGTTGAATACAATGCCGGCTTGCATTTCAAAATGGGGGATATTGTTGGCCGACATGGACGTAATATGAATACCAGGAAGGTAATGTCACTGCCGACATTGTATTCATAATTCGTCTATGCCGGCACCGAGCTATTTCAGCTGCAACAATGGTGGATTCAAAGAAAAAAAATCAAATTGTCAACACATTGGCACCTTTACCTGAGTATTGGGAGTGCTTGTATGTTGAACTAGTTTACTCTATTGGGTTGGTTCTTCAAGAAACTCTCCATGCTCATAAAAATCATGATCCAAGGGTGTTGGTTCCATAAATACTTGCAATTGTGAGTTGTTGTCATTAGAAGAAGATTGAAGATTTTCACCAAAAAAAGATTCAACAACAATTCTCTCTTCACAATCATCCTCCATTTTCACCAAAAAAAGTTCCCTCTCATTTTTTGTCCCCTCCTTCTACTCTCACCTCACTACCCAAATACAAATACAAATACAAATACACACTAATCATTTAACAAATAATCTTATGAATTTTACTAATTATAATTAAGCACTAAGCATGATTAGTGAGGGGTAGATTAGGTATTAGGTAAAATACTAAAATAAGGGGTGACCCTGATTTGATATTTAAATCCAGTTTTTGTCATTTTTCTCTATCCCCGATTAGTTTAAGTATCCCGAATCACGCGTTCATTAAGAAAGGGAAAAAGTATTGATATTATACTTGATTTTAGGGTTTTTAATTCCTTCAATAAGGTCTATGTAAAAATTCATTTGGGTATTGATTGAAATCTTTGGGTTAATTATTCTGTAAAGTAAAAAGAAATCTTGATAGATTTTAGATTTCTTCTAACTAACCGATACAGAAGAAGAAGAAGAAAAGGGAGAAAAAAAAAAGCTAAAGGAACAGAGAAGAACACATGATTTTCTCAACAAATTATTACTTCTCAAACACATCAGCACGCCACGTCTGATCGGGCGCTGATTAGGGAGTTGTATAGGGCGCCGTATAGCATTTACGAAAATAAAATCCTACTAGGTTTTGTCGCTTAAGATTTTTTATTTACCGTGGCTCGCGTAGGATTTTTTATTTGGTGTCGCTCAGTTTCGCCTCGCCCTGTCTGGATGCATGCTTAGGATTTTTAATTTGGTGTGGCGAGGTAGGATTTTTAGTTTGGTGTGGCTCGGCTTCGCCTAGCCATATCGCGATACATTTTTACCCCTTAAAAAAATCGATTCCAAATTTTAAGCGTGAAAGTACTCCGACAATGATAGCATGGTACATATGATCTACCGTGATCTACCATGATCTACCCTAGAACTCGTCTAAGCATATGCAACTTAAGTAGAATAAAGTTTTTTTCTTATTTTAATACTCGAGGTTTGGTTAGCGAAGGTACCGTGCCTAATTTATATAGCAAATGATATCCATATTAACTTTTTTATTTTATTATTCGGAAAAGAGGATAACCTCAGCAAATATATTAATATAGCCGATTTAGGAAATCAAAAATCTTACAGAATTTTTTCAAGATTACAAAAGAGTCATTCAATTTGTAGTATCTGTTGGAAATGATGACAACATTCGTAGTAACTTAGAAAAAATACTTAGCTCGAACTAATGCGTGATAGATGTTCCGGGAGATGCACTGATAATGGTAGCAAGAACTAGTAGAGGCACGTATAAGATACGCTGACCTAAAGGTAATATTGCCTGCTACTCCTCTGAGATGCTATAGCAGTTGGCAAGTCACCTCCAGGATACAACTACTGATAGTACTCCTCTTTGTAGCATACAAAGAAAGCACTCTTAGAACTTGGCAGCAGAATGAAAAACTTAAAACAAGGTTGATAGTAAAACTGTTTACATAAAACAGAGGAAGAGCAGAAGAAGAGAGAAGAGATGTTTTTCTGTTGTGTGTTAAAAGAGCTGAAGACTCCTCTCTTATATATTGTTTAGGACGTTAAAAACGAGAGGAAAAACATACAAAAAAACCATGCGTACTGGTAATGTTTCTTGTTTAAAAAACAGTGAAAGACAGGGCAGGCTTAAAACAGAGTGAAGATGCTTTCTTCTTTTCAGTCCCAAAACAGAGTGTTGCTTTTGTCAGTCAGCTACTAAGCACGCGTGTCAGACACATGAGCCAAACACGTACAGACAAGGAGGAAAATACTTCACATGTGCTACAAACACGTATAGACAAATCATTAAAATTTTTCTTCTTCATGAGTGGAAAACATGTAGGAAAATTTTCAGCAAAAAGATAGGATCTAGTGCACCCACACCCACACCCGAGCCCGAGCCCGGCCCGCCCGGACAAACGGCGGCGGCGTGCGTGCTTCGGTGCGAAGCACCGCGCGTACGGGAAAGGCAACCTTGCCATAGTGTAGGTCTTACCCCTCACACAAAAGTGTGTTGACCCAAAGGGCCATGCCCTTTAGGCAAAACCAATGGTATTTAAGTCTAAAACTCTTAAGATTTTAGTATATGTGGGACTATTGTTTTATCTATTCAAAATGAAAAAACAACTAGAGGGCAATAGGTCTAGGGATCAAGTCTTGGTCCATGCTTTACAAAACCCGTTTTTTTTTCTTTCTAACAGTATCTCCACCTATTCTTGCCTATCAATTCTATCCTTTCAGACCTAGAAACTGAGTTATTAACTAAGTTATCTCCACCATATTAACTTATTAACTAAGCTATGAATCCCCTAATTCAAGTATTCTCTAAGCTTTGTTAAGTCTACAGGTGTAAATCGGGGATCAACAATTCAAGGTAGTGAGTATGACTGGATCGGTTAATGGAATTCCATAACATCAGTAAACCAAGTGCAGAAAATACTATACTGATGCGTGTCGTAGGTGCAATCAAATTAATCAATATTTCCACTCAATTAAAAATAATATAATGGAAGTCAAGTTCGTTCCCACGAGGAGCAAGAGATTCTAGTTGTAAAAATTGTCACGAAAGGGGGTGTAAAAAGCAAAAGAAAATAAACAAAGCAATTAAAAGATAAAGTTGAAAGCAATAAGAGAGACAAGATCAAGGAATCCTTCTTCGTTACGAAACAATGATTAAAGTTATGTTCTCTTCTACTTGTTATTAGTCACGATTATCACCAACCGTAGGATAGCGGAGTCCGCTTAGCTAGCCCCAAAATCCCTAATTTCACCGAGTAACAGGTCCGCTTAGTTATCGATTCTATTCAAAAGAACCACCCTGAGGTTCGCTTACAAGATGTAATTCCCTGAATGCATTAAGATCTATGAATTTAGGTTTAGTACTAGTAGTTAAACTCGGTTCGCTTGGTTCACTTTCTAGCGTTGTTTCTACACACAATTGCTCCACGGAATCCCTCCGCAAGGTCTTGTGTTTTCTACTTGTGTAAAGTGTCGAGAACGATTACTTATTCCCTAACTTATACTAGATTTAGATTAAACTAACAAATCAATTTAGCATGCATTCTAAACAATCTATCAATCAATCATGAATGTCATTAAGATCATTCCTATTAGTAAAAACAAACGATAATCATGTGAAAAACTTCAAGATAGAATTAAAAACAAAAACTCAAATCATATTAAGAACTAGGAATTCATCCTCAATCAATAATAAAATTAGCTACTCATGTTAAAGAGTTCACACAAAGAATAAGAAAAGAAAAGTGTTGTGTGTGTATAGATGTGTGTAAAAGATGTAGAAAACTTCTCTATTTATAGGCTTCAATATTCTCCAAATCTTCCAAGGAATAGAATCCTTTTCCTTTAGCCATTCAATTTCCAAATTCAAGTCTTTCTCTTCTTCCATCTTCTCTTTCCAAATTTGAGTCTAATTCTCCATCCAATTCCAAGCCCAAGTCTTCACACCCATGAGAGAAGTCCATAGAAAATTCTGGAATTTTGCTCGCCGGAAAACTGGGATTGTGGCCGGAATCCGTCACCGGAATCTTTTCTCCGTCGACGGAATATTCCGTCACGGCACCGTTAGAGATAACGGTCAAACTGGTCAACTGTTAGTCCACCGGGTCAAGTCATAAAGGAGTCAGCCACCGAGTCAGCATCTTACTCGGCTGACTGATCTAACTGGGGTGAGTTGGATCGGCTGGATCGGTCATCGCCGAGTTGAATCGCCGGAGTGGAGAACCGGCCGAGTTCCGTTTATTTACAGGACTTCCGGCCAATTTCGAGCCTCTACTTCATCAGTTCCTGTGAAATTCCTAAGCATTCATCTAGTTTCGACCATTTCAAGCTTCAGCTCATACCTTCACCATATTCAATTACGCAGACTCATTCATTTCTCCAGCATCAGGTAACAGCAAATCTTAATCGAAAACCCATTTTCGAACCCACTCTGTTCCATCCTCTGAGTTCAACAGCAACAGCTCCAAAACTCATCTGTTGTCTCGATTTTAGATTCATTGCCATCTTTGATTCACAGATTCAAAAGGTGACAAGAGCCCTACGACCTCAACTAACAAATACCCATACATTATCACATACCAGAACCCCTTTCGATCTTTCATTCTTCTCGGTTCACAAAACCCTATCTCCCTGAGCTTCACATCAGAGACTACCACCATCTCTTCAACTCATATTCCCGATCTGTTCTCGATTCAAGATCTCCCGAGCTTCACAACATGCGGCAAGTTCATCCATCGCAGACCTATTTCCTTTGGTTCATCAAGTTCGGTGACTGCCATCAACAGCACGAGAACCCATCCATACTCGATTCGTCTCATCTCGATCTTGACTCTCGGACCAACAACGGCGGTTTCAAATCGAAACCCATCATCCCCTGTAATTGAATCTCGAATTAACCACCATCTTCATTCGCAACAGCAACAATGAACACTCCTTCCAATTAATCTCAATTTCTCTGTATGTTTTCTCTAGATTTCACGGCTAGCATCGATCTCTTCTTAATTACACCAAAATCTTAAATCAACCACAACCATCATCGTTCTAACTCAATCCCATCTTACCGAGCTTCATCATCTTCAAATTCTACTCGATTTCATCTCGAATCCAACGAATCGATCCGGAATTTCTCGAATCGGACAGAGAGCGGCGGAAATACATATTGCTTGCAATAATTCTCTTTTCGTGCAGGTGTAGAAAAAAATGAGAGAAAACTCTCTTGACTTTAGGGTAAGGAATCGAACAGATTAAAACGCCCACATAAAAACCACCCCCAGTTTGGGTGTCTTAATAAGTGGTTAGTTCTGATAAGGGCTAACCAGTTTCCAGCCCCTTATCCTTAGCTTGGCTCTCAATAGTAATTGCCCATGGAATGACAATTTTGCCCTTTTGCGCAACTTTGGATGGTTTCTTCTTCTTTTCGTTCGTGCGACTCCATAGTAGCTATAAAACTCAAAACAAGCGTAAAATACATAATTTACAAGAAAAATAGCAAAGAAAGCATAAACTCTGTATAGTAAATACGGTGTATTCTACACCTATCATATACTACCAACATGCACCCTTTAAACAAACCCCTTTGAGGTTGTGGAGCTTCTTCTTCCTCCTCTTCTCTGACTTCCTTTTCTTGATCTTGTGCAGCATCGTTGTCACGTTCAAGGTTTTCATCATTTTCACCTTTCTCATCTTTGCCTAAATCAGTTCCAGCAAAAGAAATTTCCCCAGGCTTCCTGTCAAACAGTCTTTTGAATTGCTTTTTAGCCTTCATCTCAACTTCATGTTTTACAACAAATGATTTTGAAGCCTATAAACAAATTATAAGAATGAGTACTAACTACCAACATGTTCCTTTTGCTTGAGTTTTTTAAGAGTTGTTGTTGTGTCAGGTTTCGAGGACTTGTCAATGGTATCATCTAACTAAATCTCCAGCTGAGATGTGTGCCATGCCACGACGATATAGAGCCTTCACATGTCTAGGACTTGCTTATAAAACCTTTCAGACCAAAATTTAGTGAGTAACTTAAACATAAAAATATGGCAATGTAAAGATTAAAAAAAAATCAACTGTCTATTGAAACCTATCCGATATCCACTACGTAAAAGTTATTGACAACACATTGAATTTTTAGTTTATAATGTACGTATTAAAGTTATAACCCAATGAATTTTCTGATGCATCTTCCTTTGCTTTTATCTCCTATTCAAGGATTCAAGACATGAAACATTGTTATGCCTCTAATTAACCGGCACGAATTTCGCGCACTCAAGTTTACTGCTTAAACTGAAAACTATTGACAAAATTTCTTAAAAACAGGAAAACAATTGAACCATAGACTGTCACTCCAAAAGAAAGACAAATAACATTGAAAATCAATGTTGCATAACTAATAAGAAACCTACAATATATATTATCAGAGAGAAACACCTAACTAAAGTTCGAAATGAAGTTACTTTATCCCATAAACCATCAAAAGCGAGAAGTAACAACTCGCAACCTGGTTCAACTATCACCTATTCCTTAAGATTCCCATCACCTATCTTTCTTGACGCGTGAATTCATTTCTTTCCTTTTGATTTTCCCTAAAAGACTGATGATCAAATATGAGGCTTTGTCACTACTCTATTCGTAACTTCGCGACTATCTTAGTATGTGACACAATAAGATCACCTTTTCTAATCAATGCAGTCAAACATCAAGTACTCTAATCCATACTCTAATTGTAACTCCGCGACTTTCTCAGTATGTGACACAATAAGATCACCTTTTTTAATCAATGCATTCAGACAACAAGTACCGGTGCGATGCCATATATCAGAAAAATCTGTTGTAAGTATCTATACAATTCTTCTTAATGCAGAACGGAAGCGTGAATAAAGAAATTTGATAGTAAAGTAGGATAATTGTAGAGAAAACTCTGTTTTCGATTGACAATAATGTTGTAAACTACATTAGACTTTTCTCCTATTTATAGGGAAGACTTTTAACTCTGGTTCTAAGAACCCTAACTTGTTATCTAAGTAATTCTAAAATTTAATAACTTGTTAAAATAAATAAATTCTAACTTGTTATCTAAGTAATTCTAAGAACCAACTTTATCTTGAGGCGACCATGCTTTCCCCTCCGGCGATTTCCTGGCGTGAAAACCAGGCTTATTCTCCGGATTCACCATGGTTGTCGATAGTTTTCTTTTCGCTTTAGTTTTCCGATTGTTTTTATTTCCACGATTTTCCTCTTTTCTCAGCTCGCGGCTTTTTGTTTTTTTGTTTTTTCGCATTAGGGTTTCGATTTTGCTTTTCATCTTTCAAACTTGCTTTCGGTTTTCATGGCTAGAACAACTAGGGATTCTTCTTCCAGGCGGCGTCGTCATCACCACGCTCTTCCCGTGGGTTTACGGACTCTCCTTCATCTTCTCCCGTTACAATGGATCTTTGTACTTGACAACGGGCTCTGTCATTGCCCCTTCAAAGGTTTTAACGGGTGTTTGGATGGTATTCATGGCAGGGGTTATGCCAGAGGATCATTTTTGAAGCATTTACAGGATCGGCATTTCTCTTCTGAAGATAGCAGGGCCAATTGCAGAGAATTGATCGCCAATAATCTGCAGATTTACCTCGCTTGGGAGAGGGTTCTTGAACGACTTCGGATGTGGTTGTGTGTTCGCTGCTTACATCTACACGCCTGGAAAATACCCTGCAAAGGTCGAGAAGGAGTGATTCATGGAGATGTAGTTGCAGGTCCATTTAACGGCACATTAGCAGAATTCTTCATCCATGGTGTTGCTAAGCCTGTCGAGGTTAGTACAGATTGTTTGGTTCCCGTTGTTGGTGCTGTCTGTGATGTCCCTGTGTCAGATTTTTGTGATGCTGGTGTAGAACATTTTGGGCTTTCATTAGATTTGTTGAACGCCGCATTTCAGAGGCAAATCACCACTGTGTCTAGCATTCCTCATCAATGCCGGTTAGCCTTCTCAAGGTCGCTCAAATTCCGCCTCGACAAGGTGATATCCAACCCTTCCAACCTGAGTGCTTGGATGCAACTTATTCTTTTTCCCATCTGTACTCTTGCTTTGTACAGACCAAGGAATTCAGCTGAGGCCAAATCTGGCAATAGGAAACGCTTACAAGTTGGTGCCATTAACAACTCTTTATCAGTTTGGAAGGAAAACAATGGATGTTCCATTCTCTAACAAGTCATTACAATCGCCAAATTCCGTTCGTGTCTAAGCCAACAGATGAGAAGAAGCAAGGCCTAGCTAATTTGACAGCTTGTCGCAAGAAAATAAGTTGTGGTCATTTCGCCGCGGCTATTCGTGTGCTTTCCTCTAATGGAATTGCACCATGTAATGACCAAACTTATGCGGAGTTGCAAGATAAACACCTTGTTGCGCCTCCTCCTGCTATTCCTTGTGATGATGTTGTGTTTGATCCAGTTGTGGTGGAATGCCGGGCAGTTTTGGGTGCTATTAAGAGCTTCCCCAAAGGTACATCTTGCGGTCGAGATGGCATGCGAGCGCAACATTTAGTTGATGCGATGAGTGGGGCAGCGGCAGCTGTGGCAGATGATTTGCTTGCTTCGATCACAGGGGTTGTCAATCTTTGGTTGGCGGGTAAATGCCCTGAGGAGTTGGGTGAATTCATAGCTAGTGCGCCCTTAACACCGTTACTTAAGCCTGGTGGCGGCATTAGGCCCATTGCAGTTGGCACGGTTTGGCGTAGATTGGTTTCCAAAGTGGCTGCTTTTTCTGTCGGAAAGGATATGACTTCTTATTTAGGTGATTACCAATTTGGAGTCGGTGTACTGTCGGGGTGAGAGTATTTTACATGTCAGTAAATAGCCTACTTGAGTTGAAGGGTCACTCGGACACGATGTCAATGCTTCTCATTGACTTCTCTAACGCGTTCAACATGGTGAGCAGATCTCAGCTCATCAAAGAGGTTCGCCTTCATTGTCCAGGTATTTCTCGTTGGGTTGAATTTTGTTATATGCGACCTGCTAAGCTCTACTACGACCAATTTATTTTGTCTTCTCGCTCTTGGAGTCCAAAGCAAGGTGACCTCCTCGATCCCTTGTTATTTGCTTTGACTCTTCACCCTCTAGTGAAGACTATTGCTTCCGATTGCAAACTCGATTTGCATGCTTGGTACCTTGATGATGGTACAATCATTGGTGATACGCTTGAGGTATCCAAGGCCTTGCGCATTATAGAAACTGAAGGACCGAGTAGGGGTTTACACCTCAATATAAAGAAAATAGAAGTCTTTTGGCCCTCTGTTGATCCTAGAAGTATTGTTGATGGTGTTTTCCCTCATGATATTGGTAGACCGTCTAATGGTGTTAAACTCTTGGGTGGTCCTGTGAGTTTGGATTCGAACTTCATTAGTGATATGATGTTGAACAGAGTGAACAAGACTGTTCAACTTATGTCTGCTATCAAAAACTCAAGGATCCTCAAAGTGAGATGCTTTTACTTCGCAATTGCTCGGGCGTCTCTAGATTATATTTTGCTTTGCGAACTACCAATCCGGCAGCCCTTTAACAAGCCCTTTGAGATTTTCGATGATCATTTGCTCAAGTACTTGAGACTCCTTGTCACTGGTGATGGCTCGGGGTTTGGTCCTTTACAGCAGAGATTGGCTACCTTGCCTATCAAAGATGGTGGCTTGGGAATTTATACCATGGCGACACACCCGCGCTACTCTTGTTATCTTGCTTCCCAGTCGACGGCTTCATTACAAAATCGATCCTTGGTAACTTATCCTCAACAAACAAAGGTTCTCGCTTATCAGTTGGCTCTTCGTAACTTCATTCGGTATGTGGACTACCTTCTTCTTATTGTGTCGATGATATCTGCCCCCATCCATGCACTCCTTGGCAGTTACCTATTTTGATGCTATTAAGAAGAAAATCTCCGACCAATTTTCAATGTCTGCAAGAGATTCCATTCTGTGGCAGTACAACAGAGTTAAGCATGCACAAGATTACTTATTAGATGTACCTATTAGTGGGCTTAATCAATGCCTCGGGCCTAGACAGTTCAGAGCTGTCCTTTGTTACCGTTTGGGTATCCCATTATTTGTTGAGAATGGTTTGTGCTCAAGTTGCAATAGCCATATGGATATTTTTGGTGATCACGCACTTCATTGTGCTAAGGATATTGGGACCAAGTTTCGGCATGACTTTGTTCGTGATGTTATCGCTGATATTTGTTATAAGGTTGGTGTACCTGCGCGTAAGGAGGTGTCCCTCGGATTTTTGTCGGATGATGGCAAAGATTTGCGGCCTGCTGATATCTTTGTTCCTAACTGGGAAAATGGCCAAGATGTTTGTATGGATGTTACAGGGGTCTCTCCCTTCACAGGTGAAGGTACTCGCTCTTTCGTTCCAGGCAAAGCTATCTCTAGTGTTGTTTCGCGAAAACGCACTAAATACTTGGACAAATATGTATCACATGGCTATGGTTTGGGTGTTCTTGCTTTCTCTACTTTAGGAGAACTTAGAGATGATACTTTATGTTTTTTTCAAGCGTCTGAAGAATTGTTTAGTTAGCAAGGACGCTAGTAGTGGTGCTGGTAGGTTTATTTTTCATCGATTAGGTATTGCTATTCAAAAAGGCGTTGGAGCCCAGCTTGTTGCTAGGTTGCCGACCAGAAATTAACATGTATTATGGAATTAAAATAAATTAAAAATAAATATATTCTTAGAATTACCTATAATAATAATAATTAATCATAAAAATATAATTCCTAAATTAATAGATATCATAATCATGCCCGCCATCTTGAAGAGAATTCGTCCCGAATTTACAAAATACCAGAAAACGCGTGTTGCGTCATCCCCGTCATCTTGAAAAGAAGTCATCTTTGAGTTCACCAGATACTGTAAACGACCACCGGACCGAAATAAATTAAGAATATTTTAATTAAGGTTTGTTAGTTTTATATGCTTTTAATTACCAGCAATTAAATGTATATCTCTGGAAAATAAAAATTGGTAATGTGCATTTACTAATTGGAGATTTTCTAGTGAAATTTCGGAAATATTTGACAAATCATTTCCAGGAATTATGAACGGAAGCGTGAATAAAGAAGTTTGATAGTAAAGTAGGATAATTGTAGAGAAAACTTTTTTTTTTATTGATAATAATGTTGTAAACTACATTAGACTTGTCTCCTATTTATAGGGAAGACTTTTAACTCTAGTTTTTAAGAACCCTAACTTGCAATCTAAGTAATTCTAAAATTAAATAAATTCTAAAAATAAGAATTACCTAAAATAATAATAATTAATAATAAAAATATAATTCCTAAATTAATAGATGTCCTACATCACTTCTTCTAAGCATAATGCTCTGATGGTGGTGGTGCTATTCATGTTGCTGGCTGTATTGGTGATTAAAAAGTGTAGCTTGCCAATTTATTGAGAAATTGTCACTTGTATGAGTTTATTTGTGTAAAAGCCATCTCATCAGGAGTATCACTGATTTCTAAGAGAAACGAACTTCACAGAACAAATCGACCTACCAGTCTCGTACCTAATAGTTTATTATATATTAGTCCCGTATCATTGATTTCAGATCTCAAGATAAAATTCATACAACTAAACATAACATTGAGGCAAAACAACACATGGAGGAAAAAGGACTCACTCTCCCCAGTAGATTTAACCAAAGATGACGCTTGATGTCCCTTCCGAGGTCCATGGAAAGGTTACAAATGAGATTTTGTTCATCTACCTCTCTTGTTTCTTGCCATCTGTACTGTCAGTTATCATAAATGGTCAGTGAGAAGGCGGTGGGACATCCACTGTTCTGCATCTCGACGCGTATGTGCCTTAATCATCGATGCGAAGTGTCAACTGCTAACACCATTAAACTAAGTATGCGCTGTACGTTGGAATAGTCACCAAACATTATAGAATATACTTATTAATTTCTTATCCCTATTTGAAGAATGTTAATGACCATGAACGTCATGTAAGTTTCCAAAGTTTTACGGCTACATCAACTGTTTTAAAATATGAGACCAAATTTTGCAATTACTAACTCACGCCTAAACTTTTCGATATCCCCTACTCTTAATGAAGCAGGTTTAAAGGTTTTAATTGTAGGCTTTGGTCTAGATTACCATGCTAATTGCTACTCCCTCCGTCCCTATTATATAGGCGGAATTTTTTTTTTTGCTTGTCCCATTAAAACTATTTCCTAGATGAATATCTTATACCCTTACTCATAGATAATTGTGTTACTAATAGGACAGGGTAAAACATGAAAAAACATAAAATTTATGAATCCAATATTCTTTTCTTAATATAAGAGAATTGTGTCCCTAGATTATCATGCTAATTGCTACTATTTAATCCTAGCAAACAATTAAATTTTAATCAGTTAATTATTTATTGAAAACACAACATACGAAGTAAAGTTTGTTTAATATCGATGACTTGGTCAGTATAATATGATCAGAGTATCAAGAAAAGATATACTAGTTGTTTCATACAACTTGAGTGTATGGACTTACGGTGTATAGTCTATATATGGACTTTGTATATCGACATAACACTGATTGGTAACTTGTTATTATTTAGTATATTGAACTTCCATAATTTTTATTTATTTTTTTATTTACTAAGAAAAGATACTTCATATATAAAAGATTTATGCTACATTGTCATCATATATTGAGGTTTGTAACCAACTAGGAAAAATAGAAGATACTGAGCATCTAAAAATACTAGTACTAGCAGTATATGCATCTTTAGCAAGAATATGCGATCAAGCTTCTCTTGGGACATGACTGCATATCCAAGAGTTAAAAGAAGAAAGTAAAATTAAACAATCCTTGATAACAGAATTTTGTTGTCCATTTGACTGCAGAAACCTTCCCACTCAGAGTTGCTACCACATTGTTATTGTCCCCTTCCAACTGCAAATTTGAGATTGTTTTTTTCTTAGCCCATAAGATAGCCTACAATGCACCTTCCGAGTGAATACATCCCTTGGGATCACATATGAAGTAATATCATCATAAACATAATCTAAGGAAGCTGACTTGCAAAATTTTGTTCGGTATTAGAAAGGAATTCATGACTGATCTCAAGACTGATCCTAAGTTTAAGAATGATCCTTGGAGAGGACCGATATTTAGTTGTAAGGTTCGATCCGTACATAGTTCAAACGTTTTTTTAGACATTTCTGATATGTTTGCTATCTCTGAGTTTCCGCAAACATCGAGATGTACACAGATTGAACCTAGAATGTTCACATGACGTCGATATAATGATCCAAACATGTGTGGAACTCTAATATTTTAACGTTCAAGTATTTTTCTTCGATATTCAAGGCAAAGATCCTAAAGCGAAAATTCAAGTATCTTTTAGATATTTAGAAATATATGTTTATTATATGCTAGAGGGTTGCACATCTCTGATTACCATATTAGTAAAGTATATGAAAGTATGCTAGATAATATTAGTTATCAACTAAGAGCGATTTCGGTAGATGAGTTAGATTACAGCTGGAGTTTGTCAAAACCGAAAATATACATTTAATATGTATCTTAAGGATTTTCGAATTTGGTAATTCCTTGTCTTCCAAACAAGCCTTGGTCATAACACTATAAGTAGTGGAGCTTGTATTCTTACAAATTTATCCCTCGAAACGCTCCTAGCCATTTGTGTGGGAATCCAAAATCGTTGATAGAGAAAAGTAACCTAATTAGGTGAAATCTCTTGCATTGCGTTCATTTAAGGTATTCTTTGGGATCAACAAGCTTTTAGTAGTACCGTTGGTGGGAACCTAAATCATATTGTTATTTTAGGTTTTGATTATTGGTTTGATTGACTAACGGTATAATTATCCTTGATAGATCAAACTTGATTATTTTATGGTCCTTCTCTTCTGATATAAGGCCACTCAAGTTTGTTTGAAGATTGACTATTACAGATTTCATGATTCAAGATTTTTAGATAGAACATTTGATCAATCAACGTAACAGACTCCATCCCGTGTGCATTGATCATTATTAGGAATCAAGATGTTACTGCAAGTACTTTGAAGATTTAAGGCCAGAAGTTTTTTTTTTCTTTCGATATTCAAATCTTTGTGATACTCCGTGCGCAGCTGATGCTTTGGAATCCAAACAAGCTGTTTATTACATAAACGATAGACTTGTTGAAAAATCGAATAAATTATTTAGATACTTCTGCTCGTAGAGTTGATTAGAAAGAGCTTGTTCACAAATGCCTATATTTTCTAAAATTCTGTTTTTTTTTTCTTCTAAAATAAAATCATGCTTTTCCTCTTCAGGAAGAGAGATGTTAGAGACCGAGAGTTAAAAGGATAAATATGACTGGGATATTGAGATCTTTTATCGTCGTTCCTTTTTTTCATCGTTTCTAAATATCCTTTTAATCTTGTTTCTTTTCTATTTTCAATTTCGATATGTGTTATTCAATTTAACATTATGTTTTCCGTCTATCCATCCCTACCCATCAATTGGATACTAGTACAACCGTTACCACGGTGAGAGGGCCGACCGAGGAATAATCTGGAGATGGGGTTTGTCTGCGATTACTTTTGCCCCATTTCAGAAAAAGTCATACTTTCGCTTTGTTTCAGAAAAAGTAATACTTTCCATCCGTTTCAGAAAAGTGATACTTTCGCTCCGTTTCAGAAAAAGTGATACTTTCGCTCCGGTTCAGAAAAAGTGATACTTCGGAAACGGGACAGAAGTATCACTTTTTCTGAAACAGAATGTGAAAGTATCACTTTTCCATAAACGGAAAATTAATCGATCCATAAACCAAAATATGGTTGCATGATGTGTTATGCATCCTTTATGGTGGTTTGTATAATGGATATGCATTTGATTTTCGAAAATTGTGCATAAAGTTATTACTTTTCTTGAAACGAAGGGAGTACATACGTTTTCTTTTTTTTTTGAAGCACGCAACACACATTTTATTAGTTGCAACGGAAAATTTGTTGAAGCATAAACGAAAATATGGCTATATAAAGTATTATGTATCATTTGTGGTGGTTTGCATAATAGATGTACATTTAATTTTCTAAAATTGTGCCTAAAATGATAAACATCTCCGAATTTTTCGTAAAAACTCTAAATTTGATATTGTTATTTGTACTCATTGCATAGATTTTTTTTTATAACATTTCTAACGAAATAAAATTTGTAAAATTCCAAGGCACCGATTTTTAGATATGTTATATTAAAATTTGCTTTCCAGTTGTACACCTGAAAAGATAGGATAAATAAAAAATTATAGTGGACTAAAAGGGAGGGGCATTTTCGTATTTTCAGGTGCATTTTACCAAAAAAAAATCCAATTTTTTTGTGTCAATTGATGACTTAGATTTTACGAAGGAAAAAAAAAAAGAGTGACCATTAAATCCATTAGAGGTTGAATTGGATGCGGATGGGTCGAAACCAATGAATCCCGTCCGACAGAACTCTCTCCTAGGCCCAATAGAATTGGACCACCAAGTGCTAACTCGTTCACCGATTCACTTTCTTTAGTCTCTCACCTGCAGCAGAGAAAATTCATCATAATCAAAAGCCCTAGTAGTCCCGAAATCTATAGAGACCTGAGAGAAGAGAAATGGCGAAGTTTAACTTCGGTAGAACAAAAGATATTGCAAATCGTTCAAACAAATACCTAGAAGAAGCACTATTCAGGAGAGTATTCCAGAAAGGTAGCGAAGAACGTAGTGTAAGAACAGAGTTGAATCAATTTCTCAAATCTCGAAAAAGAGTCTTTAAATGGGAAGTTGGGGATACTGTCAAAGAACTTCGTCACCGTAAACTCTATGGCCCTGCTCTCAAGGTATTATTATTCCTTCAAACCCCTAGGTTTTTGCTTCTTTTTTTGTTTAAATGAGTATTTTTGCTCCATTTAGAAAGATTTCCTCAGTAGCAATGCGGAAAATGTGAATTTGGGTTTGCTTATTTATTAGATTTAGAATGTTTTTCCGCCTAATATTTATGAAATATAAGGGGAACGAGTACTGGGTTTCTTTATCTATTAGATGTTGAATTGCATAGGGTTTAAACATTTAGAATGATAATAATCTGAAAAATTGTACATTTAGGGAGAGATACATATTAGATGTTTAGATTTAGCATTTAGAGTGTTATCTACAATGATATTGTGTCGCTAGAGTAATAACTCTATTGAAGTTATAGTATTGTGTAAGTGGAAAAGAAAGATCGGATGAATCTAATATTGGTGTAGTCGTGTAGATGCATATAGAGAACTGTGGAAAACACGAAAAACTAGTGATTACTGATTATAATGTAGAACATTAACTTATAGATGGATCTGGAGAATGTTTGAGGTTTAAGATATGTATATGGATTTGTTTATTATACTTGTTTAGGGTTGAGTTTACCAGGAGGTTTGGATTTTGTGCGATTGATATCTTGTAGGATGTCTTGCTTGAAGTCTCTATTGCATGTTGAATATTAAGTTTTTGTTCTTGTTCAGCTTTCAGAAGCTATGGATAAAAGGGGCATGGGTATGACAGTCAGCGACCAAGCTATCCACCTTGATATCATAGCTAAATCCAAAGGGATCACTGCTGCTGAAACTTACTTTGCGGATCTTCCTGAAGCTTCAAAGAATCATCTTTGTTATGGTGCTCTTCTCAATTGCTATTGTAAGGAACTGATGACAGAAAAAGCAGAAGGCCTCATGGAAAAGATGAAGGAATTGAAGTTTAATACAAGTTCCATGGCTTACAACAGCCTAATGACCCTTTATACAAAAACTGGAGATACTGAGAAGGTCCCAGCAGTTATACAAGAGATGAAGTCCAGTGATGTAACTCCAGATTCATACACGTATAACGTCTGGATGAGGGCTCTAGCAGCTTCCAATGATATATCTGGGGTTGAGAGGGTTTATGAAGAGATGAAAAGGGATGGAAAAGTTATTGGAGATTGGACCAATTATAGCAATTTAGCAACCATCTATGTTAATGCTGGCTTGTTTGAGAAGGCAGAGGAAGCACTCAAGGAGCTCGAGAAGAGAAGCGACAAAAGTCTTAATGCATATAAGTTCCTCATCACATTGTATGGGCGCACTGGAAATCTGCTGGAAGTTTACCGAGTTTGGCGCTCTTTGAGGCTAGAGTTCCATAAAACACCAAATATTAGTTATCTGAATATGATTCAGGTTTTGGTCGACTTGAAAGATGTATCTGGTGCTGAAAAGACTTTCCGGGAATGGCTATCTGGGAATCCAACTTATGATATCCGCATCGCGAATGTCCTAATTGGAGCTTATGTGAAGGAAGGTAAGCTGGAGAAAGCTGAGGAACTCAAGGAACTAGCAAGGAGGAACGGAGCAAAGGCTAATGTCAGGACTTGGGAGATTTTCCGTGATTATCATTTGAAGAACGGGGACATGAATTCTGCTGTTATTTGTGTTACCAATGCAATGCAACAGGGCCGAGGGGATGGAAGCAAGTGGGCTCCATCCAGGGAGGTGGTTCGAACCCTGATGTCTCATTTCGAGCAGAAACGAGATGTTGATGGTGCAGAAGTGTTTATTGAGAATCTAAAGAAGGTTGAGGATGAATTAGAAGCAGAGGTATTTGAGTCTCTGATACGGACGTATGCAGCTGCTGGTAAGACTAGTCAATCGATTCTTCGCCGGTTAAAGATGGAGAATGTCGAGGTGAATGAAGAATCTAAGAAATTGCTTGACATAGTGTGTGTTGAAGAATAAGCTTGTTGAGGAAGAAACAGGTGGATAGATGGAAAGCGATCCGTAATGACCTCATCCTTTTATTTTAAGTTTCATTTTTATTTTGGGTTTTTGTTGATTGTGGAAAGTTGCGGAGCTGGGTTTCTTTGGATTTTATCAGTTGATATTTCAATGCTGGTAATATGTCCAGATTTAGGCCATTCCATGATATCCCAAATAACCAGTAGTCACACTAATTCAACTCTGTGAATCGTGTAGCCAAAACAAAAAACAAAAGAGAAGAATCATTTGAACAATGATGATCATCATTTGAACAATGATGATCATTTGAACAATGATCACTTAAAGATGTGATTTTGCATTTCGTATTTGTTTTTTTTTTTTTTTTGTGGTGGTAATTTCTTTGCCAGCAGGTTAGGAATTTTCTTCGCTGGAACAACAGCGCAAGACAAAATCTGTACTTCACAGTTGAAACTTGGGATCTCCAAACATATGGTTCATCGTCATCATTCACTATCATCGTGTTTCCTTGCCATAGTGGAACCTACTGTGTCATAGCATTGCTGCCTGCCATTGCAGAGCCCAACTAACAGCATTGAGAGCCTAATTCTAACTAGTCAATGGTTGGAGGTCCCTGCTCCATTGTACCAAAACGCGCTTCTTTCGGCTGGCTGTCTGTTATTTCAAACATCCAAAATGGTCCCTTCACCTAGGGTCCCCTTACCCACAATGCATAGGAATTAGGAGATGGAGCCCTGAACACTTCGCCATTTTCACATTCAAATTTGGTAGTGTCCTTGAAAAGTCTCTGCCATTAATGTCTCTATGCTCTTACTCATTGTCTTAGTCTTACATCTTCTCGCCTATTTCAATTTTATTGAACTCCACAGAAAAGACACTAAACAAACCATGGTATATTCATTCATATATTCTTTTTCCAAATTTACATACAAGTACCTAACTGTGTGGTATAATCAACGGAGAGAAATCCTGTTTTTAAGAGAAAACCATTTCTCCGACTACTCCAATTCTTTTTGCCTACTAAATAATTTTTCCATACCATAAAAAAGCCGATAATTACTACCTAGGAAAATCCAATAAGAATAAGATCATATTAACCTTTTTAAGGACATTTAATATTTCTTCCAGGACCTCCATAATAAAAATAAATACCCCAGCCTCGATTATTTCCTCCTCGGATATCATAACAATTTGAATGATCAGCTAATGCTCGGAAATTTGGAGGAGGGATCAAATTATTATCCCAGTCGACAACTTGTAAATTTCGAAAATATGATGCTTTGCCAAACCCTTCCGTTGCAAAGTGACCACTTCCCATTTGAGTTGATGTGTGAAATCCCGATGTTCGAGAGTCGACTATCTCTCCTCCAAATTGTACCATGCTCGCATGATTTCGTAGATGACTAAATAGGAATGAAGGCCAGTATCCAACTAATGCTGATCCATATTGGAGCCACCAGTGACCTCTTTTCGGATCCTACACACAATCACAACCACAAACGATAGATTAGCACATTTCAGTCATTAGTTTCCTCAGCAACATAATCATGATTAAAAAAAAAAAAAAAAATCTAAGCGTCTCGCTAACTTAGTTGACCCACGCATAAACATGGGTCAAGAAAACCCTTTTTGTAATTTGTTGGACCATTGAGGCCCTACCAGTCACATGGTAGGGTACGACGTTGAATTAAAAAAATGGGGTCAACAAAATCAAATTCCCATTCTTTATGAATGTCCTTTCTTTGGCCAACTTGCTTTGTGAAGCTTTAATTATCAAATAAAGCTGGTCAAAGTAGTCAAACTCAAAGACCGACCATCCGAATGACTTCTCATTTGTTGATTTACAAAAGAAATACTTTACCCCATGATATTTCTTTCTCTCTACGGACGGAGTAGTATATTCTATTCACCTGCCACATCATCATCAACTGGGACAGCTGTAAAGTGATTAAGTTGCGACAAATTCTGATGGGACAGATGGACTAGATCCAACGGTAAAGATGCACCGGTTTTATCATTGATGAAAAGATAGGCTCAGCACGTGGCAACTGTAGATTCGTACGATGGACTTATTGTTGGCTAATTCAAAGATCTGATTTTGGAACACCTAACCAAATTAACTAACTTTCCCCAACTAAAACAAGTTTGAAGTTTGAACTCTACCAATCAGTCGGTGTAATATTTGATCATCAAATTTTTTTCCATTAGATTTAATTTTCCCGAGAAATTTACCTTCCAAACCAATATGCTGATGTCGAATTGTCTACCATTGTAGGTTGATATTGGTGCGATGGCAGCCCCAACTGCAATTCTTGCATGCGTTTGGACGAAACCCGTACAAAGCAAATTGTAGCATCCTGTCGTTTGATACGCATCCGTCTGTAGATTTGAAAATTCCAGAAATTTATTATGTTGCCTATAATTTGATGATTTTTCACAAAATGGAGTCTAGTACGTATTCAAGGAAAAAGAATTAGTGGATTATCACTTACAGTCCAGTAAGTGAAGAACCTGGGATGGCTGTCTCCATAGAGCTGAGGGCTAACCTGCGCGGAAACATAAATGTAACATGTTACATGTAACACATATTTTACCTATATCTTTCTATGTATGAAACATATTGAAAATGAAATGTCATTACTTAAGAACCACAAAGAATTTGAGTGATATTGAATGCAGAGTCGTTGAATTCAGAAAGGGTAGTTCCTTTAACCCTTTGGATGGTTGAGATTAATTTTTTGGAAGGAACATTTCATCTAACCAGTTGTCCAACATTATATCGATTGAAAATTTCTTACCTGCCAGCCAGCTTCAATAGTGTTAAGATCGTTGCCGAAAGTGCCCGAAATTACCCAAATTTGTGATAAGCTGAATTCATACATATTTGTTACTTTGGGTGACCATACATTCAAACTTGCTTTGGCTCCAAAATATTGTTTTCCAGTGACATAACCAACTGCATGCTGAACATAGCAAAAACAAAAATCATCAAATCAATAAAGGTATATCATGATGAAGAAAGTAATTCAAATTTCCTCAACAAAAAAACTGAAATTACAGAGAAATGGTTGAAGTTTTTAAAGCGCAATAAAAGAACATTTAATGGTTTTACAGGTAATTAATTGTAGGAGTACATATTTATGAATCAATACTCCTTGGTTTCTGAGAGAAATAAATTAGGAAGAGAAGGACATCTTCAAATAATTTCATGAAAGTTTGAAAATGCAATAAAAGGATAATTTTTCAACTAATGTACAACACTCACCACTTAATTTAGCCAAAAAAACCACATGAAGGAAAACAGGAAAAATTTACATGCTTTCTTCTTACACTTATCACTGTTCAATTTTTAAACTGACTTCACCGAAATATCTACATCCCACCATATAAGTGTCACTGTAGGAACATGTATGAGCAGCTGCCGCTGATGATAGTTTAGACACATAACTGTGGGATATTTTCTAAAGTTGAGAAGAGAGAAAGGATTCCAAATTCTAAAAACAGTGTTTATGGAAATCCTTCGTTCTCAAGTAAAGACAATAATCACTAATACTATCATATCACTTTAACAATATCAGGTCAAGTAAAGGCTGACTTGGGTGCACATTGAATAGTTTTTGATTAGAACTACTAACCTCATGACCACTGCTTGAAGTATCTCTTCTAATGGGTTTCGTTTTTCTTCCATATGTCATTATAGAACTAGCTCTTAAGATATCTTCTTCTTTGGTTCTTCTAATTGGAATGGTTCCAACTGGACATGATTCTCCATTACTACTCCACAACTGAATGATCTCATTCTCATCATCTGAATTATCTCCGATAGTACTGTTTTTTGTTTCATAGTCTTTGGGTCTTTCTGGTGGATCCTACAAAAAGAAAGAAAAGAAAAATCCCATTAAACATCACAAACATAAAGCTATGAATACGGAACAGTGTTTCTTCTGGATAGATTTTGGTATTACCAATGGAGATTGTCCTTGTAATTCAGGATGATCAAATGCTGGCTGTTGATCAATTGGAACGCAATCAATCAAATCACCATCAGAACTCTGCAACAACATCAAAAAAAACCGTTTCATTAAACACCTAAAAACAGTCACGCTGAACAAGTACTCTCTTGCCGTGCGTAAGGATTATTAACCGAATCTACCGTCACATAGAAAAAAAATGTAGGACTGGTGCAATCAGAAAATTTTTCGAATCATGTCACAAAAACAAGTTGAATGTTTTTTTTCTCTCTTACCTGGATAGTTTTAAGAGCAGGCTTATTGATCTTTGCAAGATGAGCTCTTATTTTCTTTAATCTCTGCAACTCTTTGTCTGGTCGAAAAGATTGGTTTTCCGATGAATTTGTAGTACAATCCACAGGACTAACAGAAGAAGAAAGAATGATAAGAAGAAGAACAGAAACAAAAACGGGAATGATATAGGACGAGGAGAAGGAGATCTTCTTCTTGTAACAACAGCTAGAAGCCATTTTAGAAGAATTTTGTTGTGTTGCTGTTTCTTCTTCTAAAACTATTTGTATACATTTGTGTTGTCTTCTTATGTTTATATCAAACAAAGCCAACTTATATAATCTAAAACTCTGTCTATTAATAGATAAACCTGAATTTCTTACACGCTCTTCAATGCTTCAAAAACCAGCCAAATAGAATTAAAAGGAAAAAGGACTGGAAATGGTATCAATAATAGCAGCATCACATACAACCAACACCACTTAAAATAAGTGCTTCAAAGCTAAGCATTCAGTGAGATTCTCTATACTTGTAAAAAAAAAAGCTCACACTTTTTCCTTTAAAAATGGATGAACCTTATAAAAACTTGTTTATATGTATATATACTTGAAATTAAACTCCCTTTGCAAGATATATACAGTGAAGACTCCATATTGAACTTCACTTTCTTGCTTGCACACTTGTTTGTGTATGTGTGTGTGGTTTGTTCTGACAAACAGAGCTATCAGGGGCACTAACCTGACTAAAGAAAGAAATAGATATGGAGAGGGTATTTAAAGTTTCCCATGTGGGTATGTAAAAAAGTAATTTAAAGATTCATTTCTTCACAAAAAAATGTTTATAAAAAAAAAAAAGAGAAGGGCTAATGGGGACCTCGGGGGTGTCTCCAATGTAGACATTTTTTTAGCTAAAAATATATGGGTTTTAAGATAATTTTCTGTTATTCAAATACTTTGCTTTGGATATTGATGTAGAAGAAAGAACGAAAAATTGGATTCTTGATTTCTTCAAATATTCTTTTCTTTTGTTTTCATTTCCCTAGATGTTCCATGTTGCAGCTAAATGTGTACTCTAACACATACAGCTAGAGTGTTTTAAATTACAAAAAGAAAGGTGGCCCATTTTGTCTTGTTTTCTTATTTTGCAACTTACAAGAACTATAGAGAATAGTAATTTAAAGGGCAACTTCAGGCCATCGTTTTCTACTTTGTTCCAAGAATTTATTCCTTTTCAGTTTAATTAGGTTCATTTGATATTTGATATGATGATCCCTGCAACATTTACTCTTCTGAGTCACCCAAGAGAAGAATGTTAAACCTTACAAAGATTAAAATCCGATGGAGATTTACGCGTTGTCAAAATATTTATTTACGAGTTTTTAGTAAAATTGTAGTCACGACATTCAATCCATTAAGGTTTTCTTTTCCTATATAGGGGTTTAGTTATTCCGGAAGCTGATCAGATGTTGGTTTGTCGAAAACTTTTTATAGAAACAAGTCATAAAGACTATATAACCCAGGAAAACTAATTTCGGCATATCCTTCATACTTGTTGTTGGAGAAAATGAGTTTTAATTAAAATGTTTTATGGTCTTGGTGTGGTTTGATCTAATGACCTAAGGGTCTAAGGATACTCACTCATTTTTGGGTGAATGAAGTGGAACCTTTAGTCCCACATTGTGGAAAACTAAAGAGGAGCTCCACTATATAATCATACTCTTATGTATGAATTGTAAAACGTGGGTGGAGCGAGTGGGCAAAAATACATATTTTTACCCATGCGATATGCGCGTATGCCATGCACCAAGTCCCTTTTCTACACGGATTTATTTTTTGGCGAGTTTTTCTTTAGGAAATTAATTCCAAACTTATTTATTAAGAGTTTTATTTATGGTAAAATTCCTTTTACTTGTTTTTGAAGAAAACAAAACCTAACTTGATTTGCAAGTATTTTCATCCTATAAATATAACTCGAAAATCTGTTTTCTATACACCGAAAAATTCTTCTTTTATTCTAGGTTTTCTCCATACGTTTTTACCTCCATCCCCGTTGCCGAGTTCAAGAGAGGGTAACTTGCGTTGTGCTAACTCAAGTTATATCGGGCAGCCTTATCCTCGGACACATCTTCGTTGTGAGGGGTTTAGCATTACTCAACTCGAGTATACCCGCGAACTAATGTGTTAAGGACAACTTGTTGAACCCGTGATTTCCGCCCCTCGTCAAGTTATTTCGGAGAGTTGTTTCACATTAGTTCTTTACATATTATTTTCGATACATCTAACGTGCTGTTCATTGTTGCAAGATCCCAACACTTGTTTCGTAAAATCAGGTAAAAATAGTGTATGGTGCGTTTTGATGGTAAGAAGAGAATTCTATTCCTTTAAAAAGGGATCCTAAACCTATCATCTCCATGGGACTGAATTCTCTTGCCTTTTGATAATCCTACTCCTTATTGTTATCTATTCCTATTTGTCAGAATATTTCATTCCCTCTTGCCAAATATGCCGTCAGAAATTCAGAGGTTTAACTGTCCAGGAAAAAAAAAAATGCAAACTTATCTAAATTTTGTTATATAAAATCTAACTATTTGAACGAGACATCTAGTCACCACTCTAGTATCTTGCGTTGGAATCAAAATGGGATAAGTCAGTACCTATGAATCTAGGGTTCGAAAATGGTATGTTTTCAAGCCCTATGTTGTACCGAAGCAACCATTTCGATTTCATTTTAGTTTTTTTTCTTTCTTCATTTGTTTGTATTAAGAAAAAGGCGCGCGCCGGTCATCTTGAGTACGTCTGGCTTGTGCACTAGTTACTGTAAGGCAAGGTCCACACACTTGCTTTCATGATTAACCGACACTGAGTCGGTGACTCTGAATCAACCAACTCAGATCCGATGAAGAATGAGTTGAAAACCAGTCGACCATTGGAGCTTTGGCAGAGTACGAACAAGAATCCAAATTATAAGCATATATCTCAGTGGGATCCCATACAGCAACACTGTACCCAAGATCATAAAAAAATACTAGGATTTAGAGAGAGACGCATGGATAGAGAATAGATTCTAAGCAACTAACCCACCGTGACACCATCCAAGGTAGATAGATATTACTATTAACAAAGAAAAGGTTTAGGTCGTTCTCGGTAGTATTGCGTGTGGTGGTCCAACAGAGCTTGGAATTACAAATAGTGTGCATTGTACAAGAAGCACTTCCAAAGCCAGTGCGAAATTTGGGAAATCTTTTACAAGTAAAACTTAGCTCAAACTCTATCTCATTGCCAAAAATGCAGCAAAAGGGATCGCAAATGCATACGTTTAGAGTCAAGTGTCACTGTATATATCCTGTTTTCATTTCTTGGCATGTTTCTGACTCTCAAGTTACGAGCAAATGAGGAAATATATCGAGTTCCAGTGGACATCGCATGTGACTCAACAATGATGTGTATGCCACTAACATAACTTGTATTGCGTTTGTTGATTACTGCAAGAATGAAAAAAGAAAGCAGGGTTTTGTGACCAAGAAATTGCTTCTAATGATTATGATCATCTAGTGTCCCATAGTATTAAGAGCTGCCAAGGTCAAGCTTTTGCAGTACCTTTCCCCCCATGAAATCTTGAAAAGAAAAAAGACATAGTGGGAGGAGTGATCAAAATGTTCATCCAAGTCTTAATTTGGTCAGCCCTTAATAAGTATTATTCCTTTTGAATTTTAAAGTGCATTGCTAGTGCATTAAGCAAAGTATGTTTGTGTCTGAAAACAAATAAGCTTTATCATAAAGGGAAACAAAAGGTAGAGCCGTAGAGATATTCATTCATTAAAAGAGTTATATAAACATATGCATTACATTAAGGCGTAAAAAATGACTTAAAAGTTGACTGACTTGCATGATTAGCCAAAGCATCTCTCGATGAATATATATCTCTGACTCTGCAACATCTTTTCCACTGTTACTACAGGTGCAGCAGTGGTGGATCCAATTGATTTGTAGACGTGGTCATATTATCTCTTGCTGCTGAATCAATAATTCAGGCCTACAAGTTTTGAGAAAAATTCCATAAAAGAGATCTTATACCGCTAAACATATGGGGGCTTATCTTTGAATTTAATGATTATTTTTCATATCTTATTTCTTTTCTCTTGGCTTTCTAAAAGGACTCTTGACCCGTTCATCATTATAATTTTGTCCCCGGTTGATAATTATATGGTTTAGCTTTCGGATTATTGAGGAGACGAAGAAACCGAGTCAACTCGGCGATTTGTAGACAGTAAACTAATTACAAGTTTAGTATGAACCAGACTTGAAAATCTTTGAGCTACACCCTACACCCCATAGAAGCTGTGCATGTGGATTTCTGACTACGGCAACTTAAATTGGGTTTTCACAAGAAAAAAATGTCGAGTATATCATTCAAATGAAAAACACTGTCGAGTAGCCAGTGGCGGAGCCAGAGTTTAAAAATGAGGGGGACTAAAATAAAAAAAATTGGACATTTGTGGACTAAACATTAAGAATTCGGTGGACTAAATCCAAATTACATGATAAAGCTAAGGGTGTTTTTATAGTTTTAGTGATTTTAGGGGGCTAGAACCAGGGTTAATCAACCCTTGATAGCGGATCGGTATTTGCATTAATGCGACGATACTCTGGAAAAATGGAAAGTCAAAATAGGTCAGTAAAAGAAGTTTCAAAGCGAGTTTAGGCATGGGAATGAAATGTAGTAAGTAGTGTTTTAGTGAGATGATGATGTTGTCTGAACAAGGTAAGTGGGGTTAGTCCCAAAAGAAGACATCTAGCTAGGTTTGCAATAATAAGGAGTGTGATAATTGAGCGTGGGAATGGGATGAAGATCATGTCTTATCTCATTGCCATGCCCTAAAATCTTCATTCTTAGACTCGTCTTCTTAAAGTGGGAAGAAAAAATGAGAGACACTTGGGCCCAATTGGTTCTTGTTTTATCTCAAGCATTCTTTCCTTTATATACTGTATGAATGTACATGATGATAACTATGGGGGTCTTAAAAATTTTATCCAAATCTAGCTCTAGCATGGTGGAAAAAAAAAGGATGTTAATTCATGTAAGAATATTGTAGCTAAAATTAGAGTTAGTGTATGTGGGGTTTGTAAAACTTTATGCACTTTTTCAGAGAATACTAGCTGTTCTTCCACTACCACTATAGCAATGGATGATTTCTTCCCACCATATGATGATACCTCTTTGTTCTTTACTCTCAATTGCTAGTTTGTTGTGGCATATATCATTCATCTGTTGTTGATGATTAGATTAGTAGTGAAGTGAAGACTACAAATACCGGAGTCGTGCTTACCGAGTCTACCAAGCAGGCACTAGCGAGATGGATTGCTATAGCAAGACGCTAAATGTGGCCGCATTCGAGCAGGCACTTTCTCGCTTCAATGTGGCCGTTTGTCATAGGTTCGCACAACCCAAATGCAATACCAACTTGACAATGGTAATTATGTTCCAAGGCACAATTTCAGCCAACTCGCACTTAGCCAATACTTTAACTTCTTGACTAAATCTCTATTTAGCCCATACTAAATAGAGGTTCTGCTCACAAATCTTTCAAGCTTTCAACCAAATACACACACTCCGCTTGATGCATACATAATAAGCCAAAACAAAGGGACAATGCACCAACAGAACTTACATTTAAACTAGGCTGTAGCCTGTTATTTATTGCACACTTAGGGTTACACACTCTTCTTTTTCTGGATTACCCAATCCCTTCACAAGATCAGGCCTATATAGCCTTACAAAAGCTATTTACAAGTAACTGTCAGGCAGTTACAGATTTTCTTTACACCAGGCAGTTAGCCAACCGTGCCAACTGATCCAACTGCGTTCTAAAGCCAAACAAACATGTCCTATCCTTTAGAAATGCATAAAGCAAAGCAATTTCCGTGTAACCAACTCGAAACCGTCAAGCCATGTGCACGACACATGTCATCCAGCCTTGTTGTACAATGATTGCGTCTGCCAGCCAAAGTCGCGCAATCATTGCTAAGCATCATTTTCCTAATGATGCAAGTGTGCTAATGCAAGTCTTGCATGCATGCCTGCACACCTCATGCATGCATACAGTTTACATGCCAAACTCATTTGGCATCTCTTGATGCTAATCTCACATCATTGGCCATGTCCAAACCCTGTATGGCACATGCCTTGGCCTAGCTGCAACTCTGAATGCGCCACCGCAATTCTGGCATATGATATGTTGCCAATGATGCACCACTGTTGCGCATCATTTTTAGGCCACTTGACCGAACGGTCATAGACCTCTGAAAAGACGAGGGTACCCAAATACACCACAATCTTTAAATTATCCACATATAAGTCCTCTTACCGAAAGTGATTGTGTATGGACAAAGTCGAGACAATACGACAAATCGGTATTCACACTTTGTGTGATCGTCTATGGATACGAGATCGAGACAATACAACAATCAAAGTGTGATTACTTGATGATAGGTTCGGACTTAACCAAACTCTATAGGATCACTATCAAGTAATACAAAGTTAACGTTTGTGTATTTTACTTTTAATTATAATAAACAATTATAACTGCGGAAATAGAAAAGTAAAAGACACATCAAGATTTTGTTAACGAGGAAACCACAAATGCAGAAAAACCCCGGGACCATGTCCAGAATTGAATACTCTTAGAATTAAGCCGCTATACAAAATCTAAAACAAAACTTCGTATAGTTGAGACAAAGCAACTAAACCTAGTTCACTTAATTTCTTCAGTATCGCTGCGCTTCCGACATTCAATAAGGGCACGCACTGGAACAATTCCTTTGGATCGTATTCCAAACAGTAAAGAAACAACAAATCTGTTTGGTAACAACTCTATTCATTCTTTCTAGTAAAGATATCTCAAGTCATATGAAAAGGCTCTTCCGTTTAAACTAATAAACTCTTTTGCCTGGTTAGATCAAATAACTACCGAAGCAGCAGAGTTTAGATTTGCAATCAATCAGTATAGAACCCAATCAAGGAACTATAAAGTGATGCCGATCTCACGCAACTAATCAATCAAATAAATCTGATTCTAGTTGGATCCCAGCCGATTAAGGTTTGTGAACACCCAAAGATATATAAACCAAATAAGAAATCTTATTTGTCTTCAAATCTTCTTTAATCTTCAATAAAACCTGCACAACACCACTTGAATCTCTTGTGATCAATCACACACAGAACGGAGTCTGTTAACATTGGATTATCACAAAATTTCTACAAACAGTTCTAAAGATCCCGTCGACACTTCGATCAAGTTTGAGTGAATCTTATATCAGAAGAGAAGATTCTCAAGATTAAACAAACTAGGTTCAATCAAGGTTCAATAACCGTTAGTCAATCAAATCAATCAAAAACTAATAAACTGAAATTATCTAGTTTCCCACCAACGGTACTCATAGAGCTTCTTGATTCCACAGAAGTCTTTAAACGAGCGGTCGTAAGAGATTTCGCCTAATTAGGGTACTTTGATGCGTGTCGTAGGTGCAATCAAATTAATTAATATTTCCACTCAATTAAAAATAATATAATGGAAGTCAAGTTCGTTCCCACGAGGAGCAAGAGATTCTAGTTGTAAAAATTGTCACAAAAAGGGGGGATGTATAAAGCAAAAGAAAATAAACAAAGCAATTAAAAGATAAAGTTGAAATCAATAAGAGAGACAAGATCAAGGAATCATTCTTCGTTGCAAAACAATGATTAAAGTTATGTTCTTTTCTACTTGTTATTAGTCACAGATTATCACCAACCGTAGGATAGCAGGTCCGCTTAGCTAGCCCCAAAATCCCTTATTTCACTGAGTAACAAGTCCGCTTAGTTATCAGATTCTATTCAAAAGAACCACCTTGAGGTTCGCTTACAAGATGTAATTCCCTGAATGCATTAAGATCTATGAATTTAGGTTTAGTACTAGTAGTTAAACTCGGTTCGCTTGGTCCACTTTCTAGCGTTGTTTTTACACACAATCGCTCCACGGAATCCCTCCGCAAGGTCTCGTGTTTTCTACTTGTGTAAAGTGTCGAGAACGATTACTTATTCCCTAACTTATACTAGAATTAGATTAAACTAACAAATCAATTTAGCGTGCACTCTAAACAATCTATCAATCAATCATGAATGAATAAACATTCCTATTAGTAAAAACAAACGATAATCATGTGAAAAACTTCAAGATAGAATTGAAACAAAACTCAAATCATGTATTAAGAACTAGGAATTCATCCTCAATCAATAATAAAATTAGCTACTCATGTTAAGGAGTTCACACAAATAATAATTATTAAAAGGAGAATTTTCAAGTTCACACAAATAATTAAGAAGAAGAATTTTAGAAAAGCAAGCAAAAACACAAGTGTTGTGTGTGTAAAGAGGTGTGTAAAAGATGTAGAAAACTTCTCTATTTATAGGCTTCAATATTCTCCAAATCTTCCAAGGAATAGAATCCTTTTCCTTTAGCCATTCAATTTCCAAATTCAAGTCTTCCTCAACTCTTCATCTTCTCTTTCCAAATTTGAGCCAAATTCTCCATCCAATTCCTAGTCCAAGTCTTCACACCCATGAGAGAAGTCCATAGAAAATTCTGGAATTTTGGTCGCCGGAAAACTGGTATTATGGCCGGAATTTTCTGTCAGTCCACCGTTAGGACTAACGGTCAAAGTGGTCAAACCGTCAGTCAACTGTTAGTCAACATGGTCAAAGGGAGGTGGAGTCGACAATCGACCGCTATGAGTCGGCCTCTCCTAGGTGGCTGACTTGTCTTACTCTACCGAATTGGATCTACCGGATCGGTCATCGCCGCAACGAGTCAACTCGTCGGAATGGAGAACCTAGAGTTTCGCTATTTTCTCGGTGTTTCCTACCAATTCAGGCCTCAATTTTCAGCTCCAAACCTGCGACATTCCTATCATACATCCAGTTCAATTCACTCAACACAATTGCTGCATTCATTTATACAACAGAGCTCATTCTTCACAAACTCATTCATTCCCTGAGAACCCATTCATTCAATCACAACAGCAGCCTCATATTTCTTGTTTTCGACCATCATCACTGCCAATACCCACCGATAATCCTCTCTGTTGAGCCAACCAATACCCATTTAACATTCACCCGATCTCGATTCATTAATCCTCATCTCCCTGAACATCAGAGACCATCACCATCTCCTCTTGTGTAGCAAAGAACGCCTCGTAACTCGAACCGCTCTTCTCCGTGTCTTCAAATCGCCACCATACCCATTTGCATCTTTCACAGATTAAACCAATTCATTTTCCCATCTGAATCTCAGGTTACATCGAACCCTTATTCTTCTCTGGGCTGTGAACCCTCAAAATCACTTCAATCATCAGTTGCCTCCATCTTAGTTCTCTGGCGAACCTTCAATTTCTCTCGGCTGCTCTTGATTAGTCATCACTACCCATACCAGCTCTATGTTTAGTAGCACCACCAATCACCGCTCAACACTCAATCTCTTGAACCAACCAACAAGACCACTCGCCGTTAATTCCACAAACCCATCTCCAATTCATCTTCATCTCAGCAGATCCCCTTTTGTTCTTCAATGACCTTGTTCATCACCGATCGAGCAACTTCTTTTCTCGGGTCTCGACTGCTTCTCCTCTGAATCTCTTCATATGTATTCTCTGATTCAGCTTCTCCCTGAGCTTCAATATCTCAGTTTCTCGATCTTGATTTCGGTTTCAACAACAACCACCTTTGTTCTCAATTTCAGGTGAGAGCACAATAATGAATTGAGAGGAAATTGTCTCTCGATGTAGGGTTAAGAGTTAAGATTGGATGTGTACACCCCAGGATAATTACACCCCTCGATAAATGATAAGGGGTACACGAATGACAACCCCTTAACTTCACTGGGCCTGTCTTTAGTGCTTCTCCAAATAGAGTTGCCCCTTAACCGTGGTTGGGCTCCATATATTACTTGCTTGTGAAATGACAATCCTGCCCTTTTTGCTCAATTTGGATCATTTATTCTTCTTTTCCTCCGTGTGACTCCAAAATAGCTACAAAACTCAAAACAAGCGTAAAATACATAATTTACCAGAAAAATAGCAAAGAAAGCATAAACAATAGATAGTAAATAGGATGTATTCTACACCCTATCAAATTCCCCTACACTTAGACTTTGCTAGTCCTCGAGCAAATCAAACTAAAACTTACAACTTCAAAGCGTTCAAGCGTCCCAAGCATCCAAAGAGTTATGAGGACATAGAGTTTCTGCATGCTAGTAATAAGAAGTTAGAAATACTTAAGAACATATTCTCATTCTTAAATGTTGAGTGAGAAATAACCACACCATAATGAGAGAACGCGTGTTTGAGAAACGATCAATAAGCATTTCGCCTCGACTTCTTCCTTACCAAAAATGATTTTATGATAATTGCACTCAAAAAGACGGCTTTTTATGGGTCTCACATGTGTGCAGGTAGGAATGAAGAGAGAAATCCTACACACGTTGAATGGTGGGAAGGACAACTTCCGAAATATTTTAAAAACCCACATCTTTTAATATTTTGAAAAACCATTTTTCTGACGATCTCTACGAAAGGAAATCAACCATTATTATCGAGGATGAGATTACTTACTCACCTTCACATCCGATCGCCAATTATGATAACACCACTCTCACGGCATCCAATAGAAACGTCTTCCGCTCCTCGTCTTTGTCTTCTTGGTCTTCTTGGTCTTCGTCTTCGGTTTCAACTATTGATGATAAACTCTCGAATTTCATAAATCCTTGACACTTTGTAACTCTTTTTACCTTAAATCCTTGTCGCTTGAAACTTCCTTATATATTTTCCTTCCCCACGGCTTATTAAATAAAAACAAAACAAATATTTCTCTTGTTTCTTTTTTTTTATTTGATTTTTTTTTTTTTTTTTTTTTTTTTGAATTGAAACAAGAGAAATAAAATACAAAACAAACCGTGGCCGTGGGAGAAGTATTTTACCACTTGATTCTTCACGACTTGTATCGTCTTGAAATCATAAACTTCAACAATTCTCACCTTTTGATTTTCTTTGCTCTTATAAATAAGTCTTCATACTTGTATGTATAATTATGCTCATTGTATTGTAAGTCCTCAACAAATATGTAAAAATCTGCTCTTTGTATGTTGCTTTACTTGAATATGAAATTTGCTCTTTTTCTCATTCCGTTGCTTGTAAACCTTGAACTTTTCCAACTTTCCTTGTAGATTTTGATGTCGCTCCTTGTTGATGATGATTGTGTTTCTATGGATCCGTTGTTGTGGAGAGAATGGTGCTAACTGCAAATCGAACTACAAGAAGGAGGCTTTCATCTATAGACGTTACCCTTCATGATTGACAAAATTAGCACTCAAGAGATCAAAGAGTAGGGCTTCTATTGGTGGGAGGTTGGGTAGCTCACCATTCTACCCGGAATTAACGTACGGTGACACACACTCAAAAGAAAGCTCTTTAGTAGATGGAAAATTTCTGGTCGGTGCCTCACATGATATGAATACGGGTAGTCTCCACTAATGATTGATTAGCAACTCTAATAATGCATTTCTCCCTGCACCAAATTCGCATCACCGGCATGATTAAATCCATTATTTAACACTCTAACAAGCAAGAAATCCGAATGTAGTTCCCTAACACTTCCAAGTTCAATTATGTCGGTCAAAATCTCTATGTAAACATACCTAGAAGTATGCTAGTGACTCTAAAATCTCTAAAAGTTGAAGTTTTATGTAAAAATTAAAAAAATTTTTTTTTTTTTTAAAATACATCATGCTTAACCACTCCCCCACACTTAAACCTTACATTGTCCTCAATGTAATTGAATCCTCCTAATAAAGTCAAGGTGGGAAATTTTAACATGATAAGAAACAAGAAAAAGAAATAACAAAAATAAAAAGCAAAAGGATAAGAAATACAAAACCTATGGGTTGCCTCCCATTAAGCGCTTGTTTTAAAGTCGACGACCCGACTTAGCTCTTGCATGATTCATTCCCCATATACTAACAATCGGAAAATTTGGGGATCCACCCATAATACCTGTTTTGCAAACAATAACTCCATACAAATGTTAGCACAAGAAAATAATAGTGAAATTATCGCTCGATAGCAATTTCCCCCACACTTATTCTCGTCCACACTCGGAAGTGTATAAAGAACATAGAATTTGGGAATTTCCATGTGTTCCTCTTGGCAAACCTGCATAGTGTTAGAATCAAGTGTTTCCAATGGTGGATATCTAGAAACAAAATCATCCAAAAATACTTTCGAAGCACATACATTCAAACCAATAAGAGGTAAAGGAGAAGAATCAATATGCAAAGGATTAGACAAACCTTGCATAATTTCTTGTATTATAGAATCCTCTTCATCCTTAAAAAATTCAAGTGAATTACTTACCTCTTGTATATCGTGGTCCTCTATTAAACCTTGCAACCATTCTTCGTCGTTTTCTACCTTAACCAAAGTCTTGGCATCATTAAAATTATTGGCTAGTTCAATTGGGTCTTCCACAAAATCAATCAATTTGGTTTCATCCTCTAGCATCATCTCTTCAACATTCTCATCATCGGAATCGGGCCATTCACTAAAGTGATTCTCGTCGGTATAAATTGTAAGATGTTCTTGTGAGGGTGTTACACCGTTTATAACAATAGGTAAGTCACACCCAATCTCCTCCTTTTGAATAGGTGAAGGATCGTTATTATGATCCGGAGTTGGAATAACTTCCTCATTGTTGCAACGCTCATACACTTCCGCGGACTCATATCTTTCCCTAAGGAATTTTTTCCAAGCACTAATTGCATCTTCCTCAAGCTTTACCTTTTGAATAGGTGCTTGATCATTATTAAGATCAAGGCTCGAGTAAGCTACACTAGCATCTTCAAAAGTCTCCAAAGGTTGGCCTTTTCCAACATAATCATCGATCAAATATTCACTACACACCATAGGCACATTAGAATAGTTATTGCTTTGATAGCAAAATTCTTCTTTATCCCTCTCCTCCTTGTATTGATCCATGTCTCTTCGTATTTTAGCAATGCCGTCTTGAAGTTGTTGGAGTTGCTCATCCCCATTTTTATCGAGTTGAGTAATTTGTTCGTATAATTTCTCCGAATTTCCTTTGAATTTCTCGATGTGGTTCCTCCCAAACATAGGGTTGCTGGTCTGTAGTGATTCTTGCAACTTTTGTTGAAGATCCCCAATCATGGCAGACATCTTATCTCGCAAAACTAGAGAATTTCGATGATAAACAAAACTATCCTCCCATCCTTGTGATTGTCCACTTACATACCCATCATAAGGTTGTTGATATGTATGAGAATATCTATAAGGTTCTCGTAGGAATTTGATCATAGCCAAAAGATTGGTTTTGATTGTATCCTAAGGATGGTTGGAAGTTGCCATAATGTTGAGGTTGAAAACCGTATTGATTGTTGTAATATGCTTGATCTTGTCCACCATACATGGAAAATCGGTACCGAAATAAGATTCTCAGAAACTAAGTTAGATACGATATAGAATCTAACAAAGCAAGAATAAAGCAAAAAAAAATGAAAACAACTAAAATCATCCATTGCTCCCTAAGCAAAGGCGCCAAAATTTGATGCGTGTCGTAGGTGCAATCAAATTAATTAATATTTCCACTCAATTAAAAATAATATAATGAAAGTCAAGTTCGTTCCCACGAGGAGCAAGAGATTCTAGTTGTAAAAATTGTCACAAAAAGGGGGGATGTATAAAGCAAAAGAAAATAAACAAAGCAATTAAAAGATAAAGTTGAAATCAATAAGAGAGACAAGATCAAGGAATCATTCTTCATTGCAAAACAATGATTAAAGTTATGTTCTTTTATACTTGTTATTAGTCTGATTATCACCAACCGTAGGATAGCAAAGTCCGCTTAGCTAGCCCCAAAATCCCTTATTTCACCGAGTAACAAGTCCGCTTAGTTATCGATTCTATTCAAAAGAACCACCTTGAGGTTCGCTTACAAGATGTAATTCCCCGAATGCATTAAGATCTATGAATTTAGGTTTAGTACTAGTAGTTAAACTCGGTTCGCTTGGTCCACTTTCTAGCGTTGTTTTTACACACAATCGCTCCACGGAATCCCTCCGCAAGGTCTCGTGTTTTCTACTTGTGTAAAGTGTCGAGAACGATTACTTATTCCCTAACTTATACTAGAATTAGATTAAACTAACAAATCAATGAATCAAGTTATGTTCTATTCTACTTGTTATTAGTCACAAATTATCACCAACCGTAGGTAAAGCAGCTAGCTCAGTGCTAAACCCCTAAATCCCTTGTATCACCGGACACGGAAGTTCTCGACTACCGGATTCTATTTACCAAACCACCTAGTAGTAGCTCACTCTAGATGTAATTTAAATAAACGCATTAAGATTTATGAACTTATTAGGTTAATATTAGTAGTTAGACTCTTAGATCAAGGTCTACTTGCTAACGTTGTTTTCACACACAATTGCTCCACGGAATCCCTCCGCAAGGTCTCGTGTTTGCTACTTATGTAAAGAGTCAAGAAACGATTACTTATCTCCTAACTTTCACTAGCTTTAGATCAAATTAACAAATCAATTTAGCGTGCACTCCAAACAATCTATCAATCAATCATGAATGTCTTTAAGATCACTCCTATTAGTAAAAACAAACGATAATTATGTGAAAAACTTCAAGATAGAATTTGAAAACAAAAAACTTAAATCATATGTTAAGAACTAGGAATTCATCCTCAATCAATAAAATTAGCTACTCATGTTAAAGAGTTCACACAAAGAATAAGAAAAGAAAAGAATTGTGTGTGTAGAGATGTGTGTAAAGATATCTAAAAGATGTGTAAAACTTCTATTTATAGGCTTCAATATTCTCCAAATCTTCCAAGGATTAGAATCCTTTTCCTTTTGCAATTCAATTTCCAAATCCAAGCTTTTCTCAATTCTTCCGTCTTCTCTTTCCAAATTTGAGTCCAATTCTCCATCCAATTCCAAGCCCAAGTCTTCACACCCATGAGAGAAGTCCATAGAAAATTTTGGAATTTTGCTCGCCGGAAAACTGGGATTGTGGCCGGAATCCGGCCGGAATAAGTCACCGCCGGCCCTCTGAAAATTCTGTCCGTCGAGGGAATATTCCGTCTGGTCCACGATTAGGACTAACGGTCAAAGGTCAAACCGTCAGTCAATGGTTAGTCAACGGGTCAAGGGAAGTCAAGTCAGATGGCGAGTCAGTCACTGAGTCAGCTTCTAACTCGTTGGCTTACTCGGCTTACTGGTCTGAGTGGCTGAGTCAGGGTCTGGATCATCATTACTCAGCTGGATGGGCTGAATGGCCTAGGCTTTTGCACTAGCCTTGCAGTTCACATCCAGGATGGCTGTGGTTGTGTTTCCGTTGCTTCTGACCAAGATGTCCCCATGTCATTTGCACTTTTCGCATTTCATTCCCAGCCATGAGGGTTGTACAAATGCCAACTCTACACACCACCTGCCATTTTATCGCCTTCTAGCCAACACAACCATTGCTTATACATTCTCCCCTGCAGTTCCCATCTCTCGCCATAGAAGCAACACCCACCAAAGGCTTAGGCCATCTCTTTGCATTCCTCCATCATTCTACAATGCCTTGCACCTCAACCAGTTGCGGTATCACCGCAACCACAACTATTGCCATCTTTCTCTTGTACCGCATTACATTCTCATAGCCTCAAAACCACAACTGCCAAGGTACCATTATCATCATGCATTGCACTACATTTAACTTCATGCTCTTCCCGGCTCAACCTTGCAATAATTCACAACAAAGAATAAATGACTGCAACTTCTCGATCAATACCCTTTTCGGCCCGACTTGAAGACTTCCTGCCGAGTACAACCATGAGCTTCCACACTTCATTCATTCTACGACTTGCATTCCATTGCCTTGTCAATCCAACAAGCAACTAATTGCGGCTCTATCCTCCAAAGAAGCCCGCACTCCATCTTGCCACCGCAATTGAAGCTTCACAGATTCATCCAACAAGACATCGATCTCTCCATTCACGGACCTCATGCTCGGCCATAACAAAGACTCATTCGTGCGGAAGAATGAACCAACATCATCAGCTTCTCAATCCTGCATTGCTCATAACACCACCCAGCTTCAACACACCCACTTTGGGTATTTTGCATCCGAGTTTAGTAGCACCACCTAGTTCTTACCAATGAGACCCATCTCGGCTCAATGAACATCCCCCGTGCAATTCTTGCTACGGCAACTAAATCCGATTATACCCATCTCTCAACAACATCGATTTCTTCTTCTGTCTCTCCATAAATATCATCTTGACTCATGGCCATCTTCGATTCGAAACCCATTATCCACAACAACAAAATCTTCTTCATCTCCACGGTGAAACCTTAAATCAACACCTTCATCACGAGACTCAACTCCGAGTTGACTTCATCTCCTCCTTCCAATCGATGCAACATCAACACCCACAGTACCTCCTTCATAAGTTCTTGAAGATCGCCACCAACAACAACTCTCTAATCGATCTCACCACAGCACTCGAATCGATCTGCTCAACCAACAACCCTATAAATCGAACCCAATAAACAGCCTCGGTTCCTTCTCGATTCAATTCTCGATCTCCTCTCACCGTGCTAACACTCTAACCCATTCAATTTGTCTAATCTCTCTCGATCTCTGGTTTCATCGGCTCTCGATTTCACCAGCCCGACCTCTCTACGTATTTGATTGAGAGAAAAATGATTGAGAAGTAATTCTCGATTTAGGGTTGGTTTAAATGGGGCAGATCGGGTACGGGTGTGGGTCTATGGGTTTGGGTTGTGGGTCAGAGTTTAGGGTGTGGGTGGATTCAAACACCCACCATAAATAAACCCCAATTGTGCTATTCTCACTCCCTTCTTTTGGATAAGGGACACCTCTTTGACCTCCCCTTAACCTTGGCTGGGCTCCATATAGTATTCCCTCCTTGGTGAAATGACAATTTTACCCTTTTGCTCAAAAATATGGTGATTTCTTCTTCTTTTCCTCCGTGTGACTCCAAAGTAGCTACAAAACTCAAAACATGCGTAAAATACATAATTTACAAGAAAAATAGCAAAGAAAGCATAAACAATAGATAGTAAATAGGATGTATTCTACACCTATCAAATTCCCCACACTTAGACTTTGCTAGTCCTCGAGCAAATCAAACTAAAAACTCACAACTTCAAAGCGTTCAAGCGTCCCAAGCATCCAAAGAGCTATGAGGACATAGAGTTTCGCATGCTAGTAATAAGAAGTTAGAAATACTAAAGAACATATTCTCATTCTTAAATGTTGAGTGAGAAATAACCACACCATAATGAGAGAATGCGTGTTTGAGAAACGATCAATAAGCATTTCGCTCGACTTCGCCTCACCAAAAAAGGATTTTATGATAATTGCACTCAAAAAGACGGCTTTTTTATGGTTCTCACATGTGTGCAGGTAGGAATGAAGAGAGAATTCTGCGACACGTTGAATGGTGGGAAGGACAACTTCCGAAATATTTTAAAAACCCACATCTTTTATATTTTGAAAAACCATTTTTCGACGATCTCTAAGAAAGGAAATCAACCATATTATCGAGGATGAGATTACTTACTCACCTTCACATCCGATTGCCAATTATGATAACACCACTCTCACGGCATCCAATAGCAACGTCTTCTTGCTCTTCGTCTTCATCTTCTTGGTCTTCGGTTTCAACTATTGATGATAAACCCTTGAATTTCATAAATCCTTAACAATTCTTAACTCTTTTTACCTTAAATATCCTTGTCGCTTGAAACTTCCTTATATATTTTCCTTCCCCACGGCTCATTCAATAAAAATAAGAACAAATATTTCTCTTGTGTTTTTCTTTTTTTTTTTTTTTTTTTTTAAACAAGAGAAATTAAATACAAAAAATAAACCATGGCCGTGGGAGAAGTATTTTACCGCTTGATTCTTCACAACTTGTATCGTCTTGAAATCATAAACTTTCAAAAATTTTCACCTTTTACTTTTCTTCGCTTTTATGAATAAGTCTTCATACTTGAATATAAAATTACCTCATTGTATTGTAAGTCTTCAACATATATGTGAAATCCGCTCTTTATATGTTGCTTTACTTGAATATGAAATTTGCTCTTTTTCTCGTTCCGTTGCTTGTAAACCTTAAACTTTTCCAACTTTCCTTGTAGATTTTGATGTCGCTCCTTGTTGATGATGAGAGTGTTTCTATGGATCCGTTGTTGTCGAGAGAGAATGGTGCTAACCGCAAATCGAACTACAAGAAGGAAGCTTTCATCCATGGACGTCACCCTCATGATTGACAAAATTAGCACTCAAGAGATCAAAGAGTAGTGCTTCTATTGGTGGGAGGTTGGGTAGCTCACCATTCTACCGGAATTAACGTACGGTGACACACACTCAAAAGAAGCTCTTTAGTAGATGGAAAATTTTGGTCGGTGCCTCACATGATATGAATACGGGTAGTCTCCACTAATGATTGATCAAAGCAACTCTAATAACGCATTTCTCCCCGCACCAAATTCGCATCATAGGCATGATTAAATCCATTATTTAACACTCAAACAACCAAGAAATCCGAATGTAGTTCTCTAACATTTCCAAGTTCAATTATGTCGGTCAAAATCTCTATGTAAACATACCTAGAAGTATGCTAGTGACTCTAAAATCTTTAAAAGTTGGAGTTTTTATGTAAAACTTTTTTTTTTAAAATTTTTTAAATTTTTTTGTAATTTTTGTTTTAAAAACATGTTTAACCACTCCCCCACACTTAAACCTTACATTGTCCTCAATGTAATTGAATCCTCCTAGTAAAGTCAAGGTGGGAGATTTTATCATGATAAGGAACAAGAAAAAGAAATAACAAAAAGCAAAAAGATAAGAAATACAAAACCTATGGGTTGCCTCCCATTAAGCGCTTGTTTTAAAGTCGACGGCCCGACTTGGCTCTTGTAAGATTCATTCCCATATACTAACAATCTGAAAATTTGAGGATCCACCCATAATACCTGTTTTGCAAACAATAACTCCATACAAATATTAGCACAAGAAAACAATAATGAAATTATCGCTCGATAGAAATTTCCCCCACACTTATTCTCGTCCACACTCGGAAGTGTATAAAGAACATAGAATTCGGGAGCTTCCATGTATTCCTCTTGGCAAACCTGCATAGTGTTAGCATCAAGTGTTTCCAATGGTGGATATTTAGAAACAAAATCATCCAAAAATACTTTGAAGCACATACATTCAAACCAATAAGAGGTAAAGGAGAAGAATCAATATGCAAAGGGTTAGACAAACCTTGCACAATCTCTTGTATTATAGAATCCTCTTCATCCTTAAAAAATTCGAGTGAATTACTTACCTCTTGTATATCGTGGTCCTCTATTAAACCTTGCAACCATTCTTCGTCGTTTTCTACCTTAACCAAAGTCTCGGCATCATTAAAATCATTCGCAAGTTCAATTGGGTCTTCCACAAAATCAATGAATGTGGTTTCATCCTCTAGCATCATCTCTTCAACATTTTCATCATCGGAATCGGGCCATTCACTAAAGTGATTCTCATCGGTATAAATTTTAAGATCTTCTTGTGCGGGTGTTACACCGTTTATAACAATTGGTAAGTCACACCCAATCTCCTCCTTTTGAATAGGTGAAGGATCGTTATTATGATCCGGAGTTGGAATAACTTCCTCATTGTTGCAACGTTCATACACTTCCGCGGACTCCCATCTTTCCCTAAGAAATTTTTTCCAAGCACTAAGTGCATCATCTTCAAGCTCTACCTTTTGAATAGGTTCTTGATCATTATTAAGATCAAGGCTCGAGTAAGCTACACTAGCGTCATCAAAAGTCTCCAAAGGTTGGTCCTTTTCAACACAATCATCTTCACTTTCGGACTCACCATAATAAGAATCGTCATCGGTTTCATTACCTTTATCTAGACGTCGTTTAAGTTCCATATGAATGGTCCTACTAATTTCTGCGACAAGCTCTTCCGAGTCCCCATCATCCTCCAATTTGTATAATTTCGTGCAAGTTTTCGACGTTCACACGCTTACCACCGTTGATAGAGTTTCTAGACTGTATCTCCTCTTTTGGAAAAAGTGAAGGAAAAACACGATGAAGAGGAGTATATTCCAAATTCTCTCGTCGCACATTACTAGAAAACAAATTGTTAGATGCATAACTATCCTTCCATCCATGTGATTGTCCACTTACATACCCGTCATAAGGTTGTTGATATGTATGAGAATATCCATAAGGTTCTCAGAGGAAATTTATCATAGCCAAAATATTGGTTTTGATTGAATCCTAAGGATGGTTGGAAGTTGTCATAACGTTGAGGTTGAAAACCGTATTGATTGTTGTAATATGCTTGCTCTTGTCCACCATACATGGAAAACTGATACCTGAAATAAGATTCAAAAACCAAGTTAGATACGGAATAGAATCCAACAAAACAAGAATAAAGCAAAAAGAAAAATAAAAACAACTAAAATCATCCATTTGCTCCCAAGACGGCGCCAAAATTTGATGCGTGTCGTAGGTGCAATCAAATTAATTCAATATTTCCACTCAATTAAAAATAATATAATGGAAGTCAAGTTCGTTCCCACGAGGAGCAAGAGATCTTAGTTGTAAAAATTGTCACGAAAGGGGGTGTAAAAAGCAAAAGAAAATAAACAAAGCAATTAAAATCGAAAGTTGAAAACAATAAGAGAGACAAGACCAAAGAATCCTTCTTCGTTACGAAACAATGAATCAAGTTATGTTATATTCTACTTGTTATTAGTCAAAAATTATCACCAACCGTAGGTAAAACATCTAGCTCAGTGCTAAACCCCTAAATCCCTTGTATCACCGGACACGGAAGTTCTCGACTACCGGATTCTATTTACCAAACCACCTAGTAGTAGCTCACTCTAGATGTAATTTAAATAAACGCATTAAGATTTATGAACTTATTAGGTTAATATTAGTAGTTAGACTCTTAGATCAAGGTCTACTTGCTAACGTTGTTTTCACACACAATTGCTCCACGGAATCCCTCCGCAAGGTCTCGTGTTTGCTACTTATGTAAAGAGTCAAGAAACGATTACTTATCTCCTAACTTTCACTAGCTTTAGATCAAATTAACAAATCAATTTAGCGTGCACTCCAAACAATCTATCAATCAATCATGAATGTCTTTAAGATCACTCCTATTAGTAAAAACAAACGATAATTATGTGAAAAACTTCAAGATAGAATTTGAAAACAAAAACTTAAATCATATGTTAAGAACTAGGAATTCATCCTCAATCAATAAAATTAGCTACTCATGTTAAAGAGTTCACACAAAGAATAAGAAAAGAAAAGAATTGTGTGTGTAGAGATGTGTGTAAAGATATCTAAAAGATGTGTAAAACTTCTCTATTTATAGGCTTCAATATTCTCCAAATCTTCCAAGGATTAGAATCCTTTTCCTTTTGCAATTCAATTTCCAAATCCAAGCTTTTCTCAATTCTTAGTCTTCTCTTTCCAAATTTGAGTCCAATTCTCCATCCAATTCCAAGCCCAAGTCTTCACACCCATGAGAGAAGTCCATAGAAAATTTTGGATTTTTTTTTGCTCACTGGAAAATGGGATTGTGGCTAATGACAAGTCGCCGCCGCCTCTCAAAATTTTCTCCGTCGAGGGAATATTCCGTCACGGTCCACGATTAGGACTAACGGTCAAAGGTCAAACCGTCAGTCAACAGTTAGTCAACGGGTCAAGGGAAGTCAAGTCAGATGGCGAGTCAGTCACTGAGTCAGCTTCTAACTCGTTGGCTTACTCGGCTTACTGGTCTGAGTGGCTGAGTCAGGGTCTGGATCATCATTACTCAGCTGGATGGGCTGAATGGCCTAGGCTTTTGCACTGGCCTTGCAGTTCACAGCCAAGATGGCTGTAGTTGTGTTTCCGTTGCTTACGGCCAAGATGTCCCCATCATTGCACTTTTCGCATTTCATTCCCACCATGAGGGTTGTACAAATGCCAACTCTACACACCACCTGCCATTTTTATCAGCTTCTAGCCAACACAACCATTGCTTATACATTCTCCCCCTGCAGTTCCCATCTCTCTGCCATAGAAGCAACACCCACCAGGCTTAGGCCATCTCTTTGCATTCCTCCATCAGCTACAATGCCTTGCACCTCAACCGATTTAAAGCATCACCTGCAACCACAACTCTTCGCCATCTTTCTCTTGTCCGCATTACATTCTCATAGCCTCAAAACCACATTTGCGGTACCATTATCATCATGCATTGCACTACATTTAACTTCATGCTCTTCCACGGCTCAACCCGCAATAATTCACAATAAAGAGCAGTTGCAACTTCTCGATCCAATACCCTTTTCATTGGCTTGAAGACTTCCCCCAAAGTACAACCATGAGCTTCCACACTTCATTCATTCTACGGCTTGCATTCCATTGCCTTTGTCCAATCCAGTCGCAACTAATTGCAGCGGCGGCTCTATCCTCCAGCAAGCTCTGCACTCCATCTTGCCATTTGCAATTGAAGCTTCACAGATTCATCCAACAGCACATCGATCTCTCCATTCACAGGACCTCATGCTCAGCCATAACAAAGGCTCATTCACAAATGAAAGGTGAACCAACATCTTGACTTCTCAATCCCGCATTGCTCATAACACCACCCGGCTTCAACACACCCACTTTAGCTGAGCTGCATCCGAGTTTAGCGGCACCACCTAGTTTTTACCAATGAGACCCATCTCGGCTCAATGAACAACCCCCTGTGCAATTCTTGCTACGGCAACTAAATCCGATTATACCCATCTCTCAACAACATCGATTTCTTCTCTGTCTCTCCATAAATATCATCTTGACTCATGGCCATCTTCGATTCGAAACCCATTATCCACAACAACAAAATCTTCTTCATCTCCACGGTGAAACCTTAAATCAACACCTTCATCATGAGACTCAACTCGAGTCGACTTCATCTCCTCCTTCCAATCGATGCAACATCAACACCCACGGTACCTCCTTCATAAGTTCTTCAAAGACGCCACCAACAACAACTCTCTAATCGATCTCACCACAGACTCGAATCGATCCGCTCAACCAACAACCCTATAAATCGAACCCAATAAACAGCCTCGAGTTCCTTCTCGATTCAATTCTCGATCTCCTCTCACCGTGCTAACACTCTAACCCATTCAATTTTGTCTAATCTCTCTCGATCTCTCGGGGTTTCATCGGCTCTCGATTTCGACCAAATGACCTCTCTCGTATTTGATTGAGAAAAAATGATTGAGAAGTAATTCTCGATTTAGGGTTGGTTTAAATGGGGGCGGATCGGGTGCGGGTGTGGGTCTATGGGTTTGGGTTGTGGGTCGAGTTTAGGGTGTGGGTGGATTCAAACACCCACCATAAATAAACCCCAATTGTGCTATTCTCACTCCCTTCTTTTGGATAAGGGACACCTCTTTGACCTCCCCTTAACCTTGACTGGACTCCATATAGTATTCCCTCCTTGGTGAAATGACAATTTTACCCTTTTGCTAAAATATGGTGATTTCTTCTTCTTTTCCTCCGTGTGACTCCAAAGTAGCTACAAAACTCAAAACATGCGTAAAATACATAATTTACAAGAAAAATAGCAAAGAAAGCATAAACAATAGATAGTAAATAGGATGTATTCTACACCTATCACATTCCTATTAGTAAAAACAAACGATAATCATGTGAAAAACTTCAAGATAGAATTGAAACAAAACTCAAATCATGTATTAAGAACTAGGAATTCATCCTCAATCAATAATAAAATTAGCTACTCATGTTAAGGAGTTCACACAAATAATAATTATTAAAAGGAGAATTTTCAAGTTCACACAAATAATTAAGAAGAAGAATTTTAGAAAAGCAAGCAAAAACACAAGTGTTGTGTGTGTAAAGAGGTGTGTAAAAGATGTAGAAAACTTCTCTATTTATAGGCTTCAATATTCTCCAAATCTTCCAAGGAATAGAATCCTTTTCCTTTAGCCATTCAATTTCCAAATTCAAGTCTTCCTCAACTCTTCATCTTCTCTTTCCAAATTTGAGCCAAATTCTCCATCCAATTCCTAGTCCAAGTCTTCACACCCATGAGAGAAGTCCATAGAAAATTCTGGAATTTTGGTCGCCGGAAAACTGGTATTATGGCCGGAATTTTCCGTCAGTCCACCGTTAGGACTAACGGTCAAAGTGGTCAAACCGTCAGTCAACTGTTAGTCAACAGGGTCAAAGGGAGGTGGAGTCAGACACTGAATCAGCTATGAGTCAGCTCCCTAGGTGGCTGACTTGTCTTACTCGGCTGAGCTGGATCGGCTGGATCGGTCATCGCCGGCAACGAGTCAACTCGTCGGAATGGAGAACCGGCCGAGTTTCGGCTATTTTCTGGTGTTTCCCGGCCAATTCAGGCCTCAATTTCAGCTCCAAACCTGCGACATTCCTATCATACATCTAGTTCAATTCACTCAACACAATTGCTGCATTCATTTATACAACAGAGCTCATTCTTCACAAACTCATTCATTCCCTGAGAACCCATTCATTCAATCACAACAGCAGCCTCATATTTCTTGTTTTCGACCATCATCACTGCCAATACCCACCGATAATCCTCTCTGTTGAGCCAACCAATACCCATTTAACATTCACCCGATCTCGATTCATTAATCCTCATCTCCCTGAACATCAGAGACCATCACCATCTCCTCTTGTGTAGCAGCAACGCCTCAGAACTCGAATGTGCTCTTCTCCGTGTCTTCAAATCGCCACCATACCCATTTGCATCTTTCACAGATTAAACCAATTCATTTTCCCATCTGAATCTCAGGTTACATCGAAACCTTATTCTTCTCTGGGCTGTGAACCCTCAAAATCACTTCAATCATCAGTTGCCTCCATCTTAGTTCTCTGGCGAACCTTCAATTTCTCTCGGCTGCTCTTGATTAGTCATCACTACCCATACCAAACTCTATGTTTAGTAGCACCACCAATCAGCCGCTCAACACTCAATCTCTCGAACCAACCAACAAGCACCACTCTTTGTTAATTCCACAAACCCATCTCCAATTCATCTTCATCTCAGCAGATCCCCTTTTGTTCTTCAATGACCTTGTTCATCACCGATCGAGCAACTTCTTTTCTCGGGTCTCGACTGCTTCTCCTCTGAATCTCTTCATCTGTATTCTCTGATTCAGCTTCTCCCTGAGCTTCAATATCTCAGTTTCTCGATCTTGATTTCGGTTTCAACAGCAGCCACCTTTGTTCTCAATTTCAGGTGAGAGCACAATAATGAATTGAGAGGAAATTGTCTCTCGATGTAGGGTTAAGAGTTAAGATTGGATGTGTACACCCCAGGATAATTACACCCTCTGATAAATGATAAGGGGTACCTGAATGACAACCCCTTAACTTCAGCTGGGCCTGTCTTTAGTGCTTCTCCAAATAGAGTTGCCCCTTAACCGTGGTTGGGATCCATATATTACTTGCTTGTGAAATGACAATCCTGCCCTTTTTGCTCAATTTGGATCATTTATTCTTCTTTTCCTCCGTGTGACTCCAAAATAGCTACAAAACTCAAAACAAGCGTAAAATTCATAATTTACCAGAAAAATAGCAAAGAAAGCATAAACAATAGATAGTAAATATGATGTATTCTACACCCTATCATACTTTCCTCTCCGGATAGACGGCTCCACCAGAAACAACAAAAATATGAAGTTTGCCTGTCTCTTAGGATGGTTTGCTAGAAATGCAAACTTGGGTATTTATAGACCAAGGATGTTTAGACACCAAGGAATTTCCAAAACCGAATATTCTCAAGATATGCAATAAATGCCCAAATCGGTTTTCATAATTCCTGGAAATGCTTTGTCCAATATTTTTCGAAATCTCTCAATAGAAAATCTCCAATTAGTAAATGCACATTACCAATTTTATTTTCTAGATATATGCATTTATTTGCTGGTAATTAAAGCATATAAAACTAACAACCTTAATTAAAAGATTCTTAATTTATTTTGGACCGGGATCTCCTTGAGTTATTAAGGAATATCTTTGAACAATAAAAGATAAGAGTTACTGTTCGTGTTCAAAGTATGTTGGCATATTTTCTTTGTAAATCCTCTTTCATATTTATAATCGTGAAATCGATTATACCACACTTCCAAACAAGTTTAGAATTGGTTCATCTGTATTCCAAGACAACTATGTGATTGATCAATTATCAAACACAATCATGGGTTTAATCGGTTCTACCAATCACTAGGATCGGTTATACCTTCATATGGATTACTTGTGATCGAACACACAAGTTACCAGGACCAGTTACATCAGTTACCAGGATCGGTTACGTCAATTACCAGGACCGGTTACCATATACTCATAGTATTGATTGTGATCGGTTACACAAGTCACTAGGATCGGTTACACCAATTACCAGGATCGGTTACACCAATTACCAGGACCGGTTACACCAATTACCAGGATCGATTACACTATACTTTTGTGATCGGTCACACCAATTACAAATATCGATCATACCATCTCAGGTGATTACTTAGGATCAGTCACATTAATTAATAAAAACCAGTCTACCATCTCTGTGATTAGTTATACCAAGATACGTAACAAGTTATGATCGGTTCTACTAACTCACACATATTGGTAATCCAAATATATGCAATGAATAACAATACCAATAAGCCTAGCGATTTCCCTTTCGATTCATAAAACAAGTTCATGAATGTACTTCCTTTAAAAAAATGTAAACATTCTTTCCTAGGATGAAATCTTCACATTTACCCATACATTCACAATAGCATTCATACGATTATGTGACTTATGTCGATGTCATATATACGAAGTTCAAAATATAAGCGTTATACTTCGTATTCTAATTCCTTAACACTATGATCATGTGATCATGTCTTACTACTAGAGTATAATCATTCACAGCTTCGCAGTCATGTTTTCAATATAGCGCGACTTGAAAGATACGTTAGGAATGAAACAGTTCAAGTCAATATTACTAACTTCAAGAGGAAGGATGATGTCGTCGTTGTAGCTTGTTACTTCTTCACATTCTTCAGGTCTTCGAGTAATACTTGTATGTCTCATAATCCTAGACTTTCTAGTCTAACCTATACGAGGTTGTCTCTAGTACATAATTAAGTGACTCTTAGATGAGTTTTGATTCACTAAAATATGACAACCAAACTTGACATAACAATGCTTGGTGGGTTCAACCGAGTTATGCTCTAACAATCTCCCCCTTTGTCAATTTTAGTGACAAAACTCTTAATACATATGGATAAACAAATTACAAGAATTCATTAAACATACGCTTGATTCCAAGTTTCAACATCACAATAACTTGCATAATTCAATTAATAAATGCCGTTGTTGACATTTTAATAACAAAGCTTATACTCCCCCTAAAGGTAAGATAGGTAGATTTTCAATCCTAACATCTTTGTTATTCCCCTTTTGTTGTCCAAATAACTACAATAGCAATATGATATGTTGCTCCCCCTTAATCAATGTTTTACTCTTTCGTTAGATATAACGTTTAAGCACAATTGTCCTTTCCTTAGTGATTACAAATCACTTGTTTACTCCATATATTTCTCCCCATTTTTGTCACAAAATGACAAAGTTTCGAGTAAATAAAGGTCAAACCGAAAGGATCTTACAAATATAAAAGACTTGTACAACCTATAAGAGTTAAGAACGAAGGTTTCACATACCACTTTAGATTACCAATATCAAAACCGAAACTACAAGTAATTTGGTTTTAATATGTTATCAAGAAAACAATTGCCCGAAGCAATTTTCCCTAATAGTTTAACAAATTGACTAAGAAACTTAGTTCCCTTGCTAAACTGATTGCACATATACAATCGCTTATTTCGATAAGACCAAAATAAAGATCAGAATTAACTTTATTTTTCTCATCAGGTTCTAATTATTCAGACAATAACTTAGACCTTTCACTTTAGACAAGACAAGTACTAGGTTAGTTAACTAGTATTTCTTGTCAAGGAATTCGATTAGACTTAAATAACCGAATCCTGACTTTGATAAGTCTAACTAAGATCAGAATTAACTTAGTTTCTCTTATCCAAAATCGAAATGGACTAAACAAATGATCCCGTTGTTTTGGGGTAAAAACTGATTCTCAGGTTTTGGTAAATTTGGGTGTGCGCCGAGAAACGAATCTAAACCCTAAACAAATGTGATAGGTGTAGAATACACCGTATTTAATATCTAGTATTTATGCTTTCTTTGCTATTTTTCTTGTGAATTGTGTACTTTACGTGTGTTTTTGAGTTATTAGGTACTCGGAGTCGCACGGAGGAAAAGAAGCGGAAATCATCCCAATTGGAGCAAAAAGGGCGAAGCTATCGTCGAAAGAACGAGGCCATTCCGGTCCGTATGAGAAGGTTATAAGCAAAGTCAACAATTAAGCTTGTCGGTTCCCAAGGACCGACAATACAAAGAGATTTATTGGTGGCCCATATCCATTGTCCAGGGTGCCTAAATACGGCCGCATGTGCAACACCATCAACTTGGTCGTGGGGAATTCACTCTCATCCCCAAATTCTTTGTGATTTTTCCGTGAGAGAAGAAAGAGTTAGGGTTCATTTCCCCTTTTCTCCTCAATCTCTTTATCCACTCTCGATCTTTGTTATGTGCAATGGAGGCGTTGTTAATGGTGGAAGTTGTGAAGAATTGTGAATCGAGAAGTGAAGATGGAGATGGTGCAGTTCGATCCAAAGAAGGAAATCAATGTCTTCATTACAGGTGAGATCGAGAGAAGGGTGAAATTCAAGGAACTAGGGTTAGTGGCGTCGTTTGAGAGAAGGTTGTCCGATAATTAGGTGCTGAAGTTAGAGTTAATTTCAATTGAATCTAGGGTCTGTTCTTGATAGGGAAGAAAGTGAACCTAGGGTTTGTTGTTAAGAACAAGATGAGGTGTTGGAATAAATTCAAGGGAGATTGCATACGGGTCTCGGGTGGCACTCGGGAGGAATGGTTCAATGTTACAATGGGTTTTGAGAGATTTGAGCAGAAAAGAACAAGACAGGGAAGCCGAGAATAGTTCGAAGTGCGGGGAGAATGTGATTGAGTTGAGATTGCAATCAAGAGAGATGCAATTGCAGTTCGAGTTATGTTTGGCTCACGATGCTAAGTAAATGAGCTACGAGATCATGAAGGTGATGAGAAAGAGAAGCACCGGTGTGGTGTTGTTGTTCTAGTAAATCTGCAGACCATGGAGAATGGTGGTGTTGGTGAAGCACGGAGTTGATTTGTGAACCGGGTTCAAACTTGCGGCAGTGTCCTGGAAATTCAGTTGAGAAGACAAGGAGTTATGGGAACTTTATCGGTCAGATTGAGTTGTTGAGAATCGAGGTGGTAATGGGAATACTGCAGATGATGGAAATGAGTATGAGATATGGCTTTAAGCACTGGTATTTGAGAATGTGTTAGTGTTGAAGCTGCAGGAGGCACTCGGTAATGATTGGTTTTGCTTTCGGAGCAAAAGTAGTTGATGAATGGTTGCTCTTGGATTGATGCTTGCTGCAGGATTGTGGTTGCTGGTGTGGCATTGCAGCCATGGAGTTACGGGAATTGAGGTGCAGCTGTTGTGGTGGTTCAGGCAGGCTATGGACTGGTGCTGCAGTGTGGAGCTAATTTGGTAGATATTGGTGCTGTGGATTATGCCCAGGGAGATGAATGAATTGCAGGTTACATTGGGAATTTGATGGCTGTGATGAGGCGGCTCGGTGGAGTTGCAATTTTTCAGGTACTAGTAATGTGTAAGTTGGTGCTACAGCTAGAGTTGGAGGTGGTTCAGGGCAATGGGATGATGGAGCAGGCCTGATTGATAGAGTCAGATGGAAGCCAGGTGCTGCTGTAAATTGGCCTGGGTTTGTAATGGTTTGGCCTGTGGAAATGAGCTCAAGGTTGTATGAAGTGCTGCTAATTGTTTGAGCTGCAGTGAGCAATTGCAGGTGTAGTTGGTACAATGTAAGTGAAAGCATTACAGGGCAAGAGAAGGTGGTGCTGTGTTATGCGGCAGTGGTAGCTGTTGTTGCAGGGTGATGCGAATTAAAGCCGAGCCTCAGTAAATGTCTTTGGGAGCCGAAACCTTGGTATTGTCTTCAGAAAGAGGGTGAGTTGAGATTATGGCAACTGGGATTTGATAGGTGCCGAGACTCAGGTATTTGGAGGTGGTATGAACTTGTGTGGTGGAGTTACAGCTGAGGACAGGGAGTATGATGGAATTGCAGCTGCAATGCAACTGGAGCTAGGTGAGATGAACTGAAGACTGGGGTTATGAAGGAGCTTCTAAATTGAGAATTTGAGCATGAGTTTCAGCTGGGTGGCACCGAAATTACAGCCTGGCACAAGTGAGTATGTATTCTTTGGTGTTGATTGGCGGGGGTAGTCATTTGAAAGATTGGCGAGCTGAGCTGCGATGAGTTTAAGTGGTGCATAAAATGGATGAGTTTCAATGATGGAGTTTGGCTGTGTTGAGCTCAATGAGCTGTTTGATTGAATGGAAGAGAGTGAAAAATGGCTTAACTGGTTGGTAGTGGCAATGCAATGGACAGAAGCACAATGATTGTGCTATAGGTTTTGGCCTGGGCAACATGGCTTAGGCCTAGGCTAGTTAGAACCTGATCTAATTCAGCTGAGTCTGACTTGGTTCTGACTCAATGATCTGACTCTCTCCTGACTCGGTACTTGACCGGGTTGACCGATCCGACTGAGTTGACCCGTTGACCCGACCGATCCGACCCGTTGATCGGTGACCGGGCGGACTTTGCCGGTCACCGGAGCTGTTTTCCGGCGACTTTCCGGCCGATTTCCGGCCACAATACCAGGCTTCCGTCGACCGTTTTTGGGGCGTATTTTCTACACGGGTTTCTCCCTCTTGTGGGCTTGGTGGATTCTCACCTAATGGACTTTGAAGACTAGACCTAATTTTAGAAGTTGGAGAAAGCTATAAAAGGGAAGGTTTTCTACAACATATGGGATCTTATTCTTGGAATTTTGGAGAGCCACTTTTGTTTACGCTTCTAGGGTTTGGTTTTGTTCTTCTTCTTCCTTGTTTTATTATTGAATATTGATGATGATGAACTCCATAGCTATGAGTAGCTAAACATCTTATTGGTTATGGGATAAAAGTTGATTTCTCAAACTTTTGATTCAATGAATTTCGTAATTATTGTTTGTGATTCACAATTAATAGTGTTATAAGATTTGAAAACTTGTTAGGTTGAGTCCGGAATCAATCCGATTTGTGTTCATCTCTAGAGCTATATTAGGGTTTTCAATACGAAAACGTTGTTTATCCCTGATTCTAAGTAGCATAATTGTGATTAGTGCTTATAGTGATATATCCTATTAGTCACAAGTGAATCATAACTTTTGTTAAAACGTTTAGTGCTTTTACACATTCGTTCGCATTGATGAGTCTTATTCCATAAATCTTAATGCTTTTAGGGAGTTAAACTTAATTGTGCTTTTACACTTTAGGTTGCTTTCTACGAAGAATTCACATATGCATCTTTTAATGTGGTTGTGATGAAAACAGGGAATTAACGGGTTATACTTGCGATCAAGATATCCTAGGACTTTTAATAAATATGAGATTAAATACCAATTCTAATCATTGATGAAAAACATGTTTGTGAATGATACTATCCCGTGACCAATATCCTCTCCTTATTGATTTCTCGAATTACTTACTTTGCTTTTAATTACTTTTATTTGCTTAAATACAACAAACATACCTTGGGTTACTTAGAAACTGCAAATTTATAACAACAAACGCCTCTCCGTGGATACGAACTCTTTCTTATCGAATACTATATTTATATCTAGTTGATTGAGAAAGTGAAATTATGTTTGACGGATTGACAACCGACCAAATTTTGGCGCCGTTCTCGGGGGAGGCATACGGCTTGTTATTAAGTTTTTAGTTTCTTTTTACAATTTCTGCTTTTATCTTTGCTTTTCGGTTCTTGTCTTGTTTCTCACTTGTTTTGGAGAATTGTTTGCAGTGTACCTAATCTCTCGGCTTCTAAGGATTGGAATTATCCAAGGTGCGGGATAGCTACTCGACGCGGCACAATACTCCAACCAAGTCAAGACACAACGGACGAGCACGAGTTGGAAGTAGGAGAAGAGATTTTCCGACAACAAGAAGGAGGAAAAGAGGTTCCAATCGTAGAGGAACCACACATTGAGGAAGAATTAACAATGGGTGATGCAAATCGTTCACTCAAGGACTTAGCTTCTCATAGGCTTGATACACAACAGGGGTGTATTTAAACGAACTCTACTTTTGAGATAAAGCTGGGGTTGCTTAGAGAATTACCAAAATTCCATGGCATGGTGAATGAAGATCCTAACAAACATCTTTTGGACTTCCACACCATTGTCACGGCTATGCTTCCAAAGAAATGTTGAGGCGGATGGTGCAATGTTGAAGGTTTTCCGTTTCTCTTTAATGGATAGTGCTAAGGATTGGTTGTACTATTTACCTCCCGGAAGTGTCACAACATGGAATGGGTTGAAGAAACTCTTTTTGGAGAGATATTTTCCTGCATCCAAGGCTACTCAAATTCGCAAAGAAATTTGTGGGATGAAGCAAAACGTGGGAGAATCCTTATATGAATGTTGGGAAAGGTACAAGAGATTGGTTGCAAGTTGCCCTCACCACCAATTCAGTGACGCTATGATCATCCAATACTTCTATGAAGGACTCCAATCAAGTGATAGGAATCTTATTGACGCTGCGGGTGGTGGTGCACTAGTTAGCAAGACGGTGGCACAAGCTAGAGAGTTGATTGAAAACATGGCAGTGAACTCACAACAATTCTTAAGTCGTGGTTCGGATGTGATTCTAAGAAGGGTGAGTGAAGTGAGCGAGGTGGAGGAACTTCGTCAACAAATGGGTAACATGATAGCAATGTTGCAACAAGTTGCATCCGCGGTTATACCAAGTTCTCCTCAATCTTATGAAGAAGAGCAAGCTAATGCGATCTTTCCAAATCAACAAAGACGGTATGATCCCTACTCAAACACTTACAATCCGGGATGGAGAGATCACCCCAATTTTAGCTATGCCAACAAGCAAGGAGCGGTTCAACAACCTACCTTCAACTCTCCAAGTGGATTTCAACCTCAACAACAACAATTTCAGCCGAGACAACAATTTCAGCAACCTCAAGCACAACAATCAATGCAAAATCAAGGTTCGGATATTGATTCAAAGCTTCAAACAATGATGCAAGGCATTTCCACCATGTTTAAAGAGAGTCAACAAGAGACTAAGAGTGCTATTAAGGAGTTGCAAACACAAATGGGCTCCATGGCTATTGAGTTGAACCAATTGAAGGCGCAAAATAGTGGGAAACTCCCTTCTCAACCTATTAACCCAAAAGAGGGTGTCAATGCTATTACGTTGAGAAGCGGTACACAACTTGTGCAACCCGAAGTTGCTGATTCGGGTAAGGTGGAGCCACCAAAGGAACCTGTTTTGGAGGAGAAAGTCGAGGATTCTCCCCAAACTTCTGAGGTACCTATTTCTAACTCTAAAACTCCGGTTTCTACTTATGTTCCTCCTCTACCTTTTCCTCGCAGATTTGCAAGTTCTAAGAAGGTGGAACTAGAAAAGGAGATTTTAGACGTTCTCAAAAAGATCCATGTGAACATACCACTCATTGATGCTATCAAGCAAGTTCCAAAGTATGCAAAGGTATTGAAGGACTTGTGTACCAACAAACAAAGGCTCAAAGGTAATGAAGTGCTTAGTGTGGGGAGAATGCCTCGGCAATCTTACAACACAAACTCCCACTTAAGTGCAAGGATCCGGGTAGTTTTGACATTCCCGTCACAATTGGTAACACAACTTTTAACAAAGCTATGTTGGACTTAGGTGCTTCCGTAAATGTTATGCCTGCGTCAATGTATAATTCACTTGATCTTGGTCCTCTTAAAAAGGCTGAAATTGTATTGCAATTAGCCGATCGCTCTAATGTTTACCCAATGGGTATTGTTGAGGATGTTCTTGTGCAGGTTAATCAACTTGTATTTCCTGCGGACTTTTGTGTGTTAGAGATGGATGGAGGTTCACCGGACTCATCTCTTCCATTGCTTCTTGGGCGTCCCTTCATGAAAACGGCGAAAACCATAATTGATGTGGATAAGGGAACGCTAACTATGGAGTTTGATGGAGAAATAATACGTTTCAACATTTTCGAGACGATGAGATATCCTAGCGATGTCCACTCTTGTTTCTCCATTGATGTGATGGATACATTGGCACAACAAATGTTTGAATTAAACGGTGATGATGCTTTGGAAACCGTGTTAACTACATCCATAGATAATGGTGTAGAGTGTGGTAATGAAGTCAAGGAAGCTCTTGGTGATCTTAATTCACTACAAGAATGCCCGAAAACTCATAATATCTCTTTTATTTCTTTACCATGCAGTGATGAAAAGCTTGTACCTTCAATTATTAAATCTCCGGTTTTAGAATTGAAACCTCTTCCCGACCACCTTAAGTACTTGTACTTGGGTGATAATGAAGAGTTACCTGTGATTGTTTCTAATAAGCTTAGTGATTTACAGGAGCAAAAACTTCTAAGGGTGCTAAGGAAGTACAAGACGGCCATAGGATGGACAATTGCCGATATCAAGGGTATTAGCCCCCGCCGTTTGTATGCACAAAATTCGTTTGGAGGATGATGCAAAGCCTAAAAGGGACGCGCAACGTCGTTTGAATCCTCCCATGATGGAAGTTGTGAAAAAGGAGATACTCAAGCTTTTGGAAGTGGGTGTTATCTACCCCATATCCGATAGTAAGTGGGTAAGCCCGGTACAAGTCGTACCAAAGAAATCGGTGTGACGGTGGTGGAGAATGATAAGAATGAACTTGTCCCAACTCGTGTGCAAACCGGTTGGAGGGTTTGTATTGATTATAGAAAATTGAATGCCACCACTAGAAAAGATCACTTTCCTTTACCTTTTATTGATCAAATGCTTGAACGTTTAGCTGGACACTCTTACTATTGCTTTCTTGATGGTTATTTAGGTTATAATTAGATTGTGATAGCACCGGAGGACCAAGAGAAAACCACTTTCACTTGTCCTTTCGGTACTTTTGCTTATAGAAGGATGCCTTTTGGCTTATGCAATGCTCCGGCTACTTTTCAAAGGTGTATGGTAAGTATCTTTTCGGAATATGTTGAAAACATAATCGAAGTGTTCATGGATGACTTTAGTGTCTTTGGTGATTCTTTTGACCTTTCCTTGAACAATTTATCTCTAATCCTTGAACGATGTGTTGAAACAAATCTTGTGCTAAATTGGGAGAAGTGCCATTTCATGGTAACTCATGGCATAGTTTTAGGCCATATAATATCTTCTAAAGGCTTGGAAGTCGATAAATCTAAGATAGACCTTATTCGTGCTCTAACCCCTCCCACTACGGTGAGGGAGATACGTTCTTTTCTTGGTCATGCAGGTTTTTATCGTAGGTTCATCAAGGACTTTTCCAAGATAGCATCACCACTATGTAACTTATTGCAAAAGATGTGGTTTTTAACTTTGATGAGAAATGTATGGCGGCATTCAATCGTTTGAAAGAACTTTTGATTTCAGCCCCTATCATTAAACCACCGGATTGGAGTAAGCCGTTTGAACTCATGTGTGATGCTAGTGATTATGCGGTTGGTGCGGTGCTTGGGCAACGTGTGGGGAAACTTCATGCTATCTATTATGCTTCTAGAACGTTAAATGAGGCTCAACAAAACTACACAACCACCGAAAAGGAGTTATTAGCCATTGTTTTTGCTTTAGAAAAGTTTCGCTCTTATCTAATTGGTACAAAAGTTGTTGTCTTTTTCGATCATGCAAAGACTTAGATACTTGCTTACAAAGAAAGAGGCGAAACCGAGGCTCATACGGTGGATTTTACTCTTGCAAGAGTTTGATATTGAAATCAAAGACAAGAAAGGAATTGAGAACACCGTTGCGGATCATTTGAGCCGACTTGCTGTGGACAAGGAGACTATTCCGTTGCGTGAAAGTTTCCCGGATGAGCAACTTTTCTCGATTGCCTTTGGAGAACCATGGTATGCCGATATTGTCAATTACTTAGTTTCTAAACAAATCCCACAGAACTTGTCTCGTGGCCGAGAGGGACAAACTTAAGAGGTTAGGGAACCAATACATATGGGATGATCCATACTTATGGAAACATGGTAGTGACCAAGTAATACGAAGGTGCGTGCCCGAATCCGAATTTAACTCTATCTTGTCTTTTTGTCACTCTTATGCTTGCGGAGGACATTTTGGGAGTAAGAGAACCGCGCACAAGGTACTTGAAAGTGGTTTTTATTGGCCAACTTTGTTTAAGGATGCACATATATTTTGTACAACTTGTGATAGGTGCCAAAGAACCGGCAATCTAGGTGTCCGAAATCAAATGCCACAAACTTATATTCAATTTATTGAAGTTTTTGATGTATGGGGTATTGATTTTATGGGGCCTTTTGTCAACTCCCATGGGAATTTTTATATCTTACTTGCGGTTGATTATGTCTCGAAATGGGTGGAAGCTAAAGCCACCCCTACTAATGATTCTAAGGTGGTTTCAGATTTTGTGCAAGCTAATATTTTTGCAAGGTTTGGAATTCCAAGAGCCATAATTAGCGATGGGGGGTCTCACTTCAAAAACAGGATTTTACAAAGCTTGTTGTCGAAGTACAATGTGTCGCACAAGATTGCAACACCTTATCATCCCCAAACCAATGGACAAGCCGAGGTGTCTAACCGTGAGGTGAAATCCATTCTAGAAAAGACGGTGAACCCGACAAGGAAGGATTGGAGCATGCGACTTAATGATGCTTTGTGGGCGTATAGAACCGCGTATAAAAAACCTATTGGAATGTCTCCTTTTAGGCTTGTGTATGGTAAACCTTGTCACTTACCCGTGGAAATTGAGCATAAGGCGTTTTGGGCTATTAAACAATGCAACATGGAGATGGATGGGGCTGGAAAGCAAAGGAAGTTACAACTCCGAGAGCTAGAGGAGCTTCGCAATGATGCATTTGAAAGTTCACGGATTTACAAAGAAAAGACGAAAGCATTCCATGATAACATGATTTCTAGGAAACAATTTTGTATTGGGCAGAAAGTGCTTTTGTTTAATTCTCGCTTGCAATTATTTAAGGTAAACTAAGGTCACGATGGATCGGACCTTTTATTGTTACTAATGTGTTTTCTCATGGTGTGGTGGAAATTCGTAGCATAGCTACGGGGGAAAGAACTTAAAGTTAATGGGCACCGGTTGAAACCATATTATGAGAATTTCACTTCCGAAGTGGTGGAAGGAGTTAACTTTGTGGATGTGCTCCTCCGGAGGAGTCATAGAAAGCAAGGAGATAGTGGGCCGACGACTTTAAACCAAGCGCTACTTGGGAGGCAACCCAAAGGATGAGTATTTCTTGTCTTGTATTTATTTCTTTTCTTTCTTTTTAGTTTTTCTTGTTTTGTTTTTCCTTTTTTTTTGCTGATTTCTTGCTAGGATTTCCCACCTTGCCTTACTTTGGATGATTCAATTTACATTGAGGACAATGTAAAGTTTAAGTGTGGGGGAGTGGTTTATGTTGTAAGTTTTTGCAATTTTTCAACTTTTTTGTGAACTAGTGAATAAGAAAACTCCAACTTGTAGTTATTTAGAGTCACATAGTATACATGTCGCTAAGATTACATCGAGAATCTCACAATAGTGACTGAACTTAGAGATGACAGAGAACATGATCGGGTTTCTTAATTGTATGAGAGTTAAAGTTGGATTTAACCATGCCGGTGGCAAATAAGGTGCAGCTGAATTCGGTATTAGAACAGTGATCCCCTATAGTGGAGACTACCCATGTTACATAATGTGAGGCACCAACCTTCAATTCTTTGTACTGTCTAAATTTGTGCTTTTAGAGTGTGTGTCACCGTACGTAAATTCGGGCAGAATGGTGAGCTGTCCAAATTCCCACCATAGAAGCACTATTTTGATCTCTTGAGTGCTATTTTTATCAACCATGTTGGTGACATCGAATTGCTAACTTACATACCACTTGTGATCTTGTTCGCAGTTAGCACCATCCACCTTATCTCTCTCTACACCAACAGGTCCATAGAAACACCATCATCATCAACAAGAGGAGCATCACAAATTCGAAGGAAAGTTGAATACATTCGAGGTTTACAAGCAACAATACAGAAATGGGCAGATTTCAGATTTGAGTAAAGCAACAAAACAGGGGCAGAATTTTTATAAGTTGAAGACTATAATACAAGAGCGGAAATTATCAAGGATGAAAGTTCGAGAAGTTTATGATATCAAGACATATAAGTTGTGAAGATTCAAGCGGTAAAGTACTTATACCATGGCATTGTACTTACATTTTTATTTTTGTATTTTACTTTCTCTTGTCTCAAAAAAAAAAAAAAAAAAAAAAAAAAAAAAAAAAAAAAAAAAATTTGGTTTGTATAGTTTGTTTTTATTCTTTCAATAAAGCCTATGGAAAGAAGGAATATTTGTAATGAAGTATCAAGCGACAAGGAATTTGAGGAAAGAATCATATTGTCGAGATTTTACGATTATCATCAAGAGTTAAAGACCGAAGACGAAGATGAAGACACCGATAGAAGACCGAAGACGTTTCTATGGATGCTGTGAGAGTGGTGCTAGCTGCACGCCGAACGGATTCACCGTAAGTAAGCATATTCCCACCTTCGTTAAATGGTTGATTTCCTTTCGAAGAGATCGTCGAAAAATGGGTTTTCAAAAATATATAAAAGATGTGGGTTTTCAAAATATTTCGGAGGGTTAAGCCTTCCTACCATTCAACGTGTCTCGGGATTCTCTTTTCATTCCAACCCGGACACATGTGTGACCCATAAAAAGTGTTTATTATTTAGAGCAATATCATAAAACCCTTTCTTGTGAGGCGTAGTCGAGACTTTTGATCACTCCGAACCCGAATTTTAGTCGAGAAGGGATGGTTATCTCTCTCTCAACTTTTAAGAATGAGATTGTGTTCATTTATGTGTCTAACTTCTTATGACTAGTGTGCAGAATCTCTATGTCTTCTTAGTGCTATTTGGATACTATCATTACGGAGAACTAGTAAGTTGGAAAATAGGTTTTGTGGGTATATCTCTAGTAAACCCTCACGAGACTATAACTCGTCCACTAGGGACACCTAGGGGTTTAAAGGCTTGTTATTTATGCTAAAAGTGACCGTAGCCTCGACGACACGGAGTTGTTGTATTTTATTATTTTGTTTGATTTTCTCGAGGACTAGCAAAGTCTAAGTGTGGGGGAATCTGATAGGTGTAGAATACACCGTATTTACTATCTAGTAGTTATGCTTTCTTTGCTATTTTTCTTGTGAATTGTGTACTTTACGTGTGTTTTTGAGTTATTAGGTACTCTGGAGTCGCACGGAGGAAAAGAAGCGGAAATCATCCCAATTGGAGCAAAAAGGGCGAAGCTATCGGCGAAAGAACGAGGCCATTCCGGGTCCGTATGAGAAGGTTATAAGCAAAGTCAACAATTAAGCTTGTTAGTTCCCAAGGACTGACAATACAAAGAGATTTATTGGTGGCCCATATCCATTGTCCAGGGTGCCTAAATATCGCCGCACAGGCAACACCATCAACTTGGTCGTGGGGAATTCACTCTCATCCCCAAATTCTTTGTGATTTTTCCGTGAGAGAAGAAAGAGTTAGGGTTCATTTCCCCCTTTTCTCCTCAATCTCTTTATCCACTCTCTGATGCTGTTATGTGCAATGGAGGCGTTGTTAATGGTGGAAGTTGTGAAGAATTGTGAATCATAGAAGTGAAGATGGAGATGGTGCAGTTCGATCCAGCAAGGAAATCAATGTCTCACACAGGTGAGATCGAGAGAAGGGTGAAATTCAAGGAACTAGGGTTAGTGGCGTCGTTTGAGAGAAGGTTGTCTTTGATAATTAGGTGCTGAAGTTAGAGTTAATTTCAATTGAATCTAGGGTCTGTTCTTGATAGGGAAGAAAGTGAACCTAGGGTTTGTTGTTAAGAACAAGATGAGGTGTTGGAATAAATTCAAGGGAGATTGCATACGGGTCTCGGGTGGCACTCGGGAGGAATGATTCAATGTTACAATGGGTTTTGAGAGATTTGAGCAGGAAAAGAACAAGACAGGGAAGCTGAGAATAGTTATGAAGTGCAGGGAGAATGTGATTGAGTTGAGATTGCAATCAAGAGAGATGCAATTGCGGTTCGAGTTATGTTTGGCTCGATGCTAAGTAAATGAGCTACGGATCATGAAGGTGATGAGAAAGAGAAGCACCGGTGTGGTGTTGTTGTTCAGTAAAGTCTGCGACCATGGAGAATGGTGGTGTTGGTCAAGCCGGAGTTGATTTGTGAACCGGGTTCAAACTTGCGGCAGTTGTCCTGGAAATTCGGTTGAGAAGACAAGGAGTTATGGGAACTTTATCGGTCGATTGAGTTGTTGAGAACCGAGGCCGGTAATGGGAATACCGCAGTTGATGGAAATGAGTATGAGATATGGCTTTAAGCACTCGGTATTTGAGAATGTGTTAGTGTTGAAGCTGCAGGAGGCAATCGGTAATGATTGGTTTTGCTTCGGAGCAAGAGTTGATGAATGGTTGCTCTTGGATTGATGCTTGCTGCAGGATTGTGGTTTTTGGTGTGGCATTGCAGCCATGGAGTTACGGGAATTGAGGTGCAAATTGTTGTGGTGGTTCGGGCAGGCTATGGACTCAAAAGGCAGTGTGGAGCTAATTTGGTAGATATTGGTGCTTGTGGATTATGCCCGTGGAGATGAATGAATTGCAAAGTTACATTGGGAATTTGATGGCTGTGTGAGAGGTCGGCTCAGTGGAGTTGCAGCTGCTTCGGTGTACTAGTAATGTGTAAGTTGGTGCTACGACTAGAGTTGGAGGTGGTTCGGGGCAATGGGATGATGGAGCAGCACGATTGATAGAGTCGATGGAAGCCGTGTGTCTTGTAAATTGGCCTGGGTTTGTAATGGTTTGGCCTGTGGCAATAAGCTCAAGGTTGTATGAAGTGTTTGCTAATTGTTTGAGCTGCAGTGAGCAATTGCAGGTGTAGTTGGTACAATGTAAGTGAAAGCATTACAGGGCAAGAGAAGGTGGTGCTGTGTTATGCTGCAGTGGTAGCTTTTGTTGCAGCTGATGCAGAATTAAAGCTGAGCCTGGTAAATGTGCTGGGAGCTGAAACCTTGGTATTGTGCTATAGCAGGGTGAGTTGAGATTATGGCAACTGGGATTTGATAGGTGCCGAGACTCAGGTATTTGGAGGTGGTATGAACTTGTGTGGTGGAGTTACAGTTGAGGACAGGGAGTATGATGGAATTGCATTTGCTGCAATGCAATCGGAGCTAGGTGAGATGAATGAAGATCGGGGTTATGAAGGAGCTTCTAAATTGAGAATTTGAGCATGAGTTGCAGCTGGTGGCACCGAAATTATGTGCCCGGCACAAGTGAGTATGTATTCTTTGGTGTTGATTGGCGTGGGGGTAGTCATTTGCAAGATTGGCGAGCTGAGCTGCGAGGAGTTTAAGTGGTGCATAGAATGGATGGGTTTCAATGATGGAGTTTGGCTGTGTTGAGCTCAATGAGCTGTTTGATTGAATGGAAGAGAGTGAAAAATGGCTTAACTGGTTGGTAGTGGCAATGCAATGGACAGAAGCACAATGATTGTGCTACAGGTTTTGGCCTGGGCAACATGGCTTAGGCCTAGGCTAGTTAGAACCTGATCTAATTCAGCTGAGTCTGACTTGGTTCTGACTCAATGATCTGACTCTCTCCTGACTCGGTACTTGACCGGGTTGACCGATCCGACTGAGTTGACCCGTTGACCCGACCGATCCGACCCGTTGACCGGTGACCGGGCGGACTTTGCCGGTCACCGGAGCTGTTTTCCGGCGACTTTCCGGCCACAATACCAGACTTCCGGCGACCGTTTTTGGGGCGTATTTTCTACACGGGTTTCTCCCTCTTGTGGGCTTGGTGGATTCTCACCTAATGGACTTTGAAGACTAGACCTAATTTTAGAAGTTGGAGAAAGCTATAAAAGGGAAGGTTTTCTACAACATATGGGATCTTATTCTTGGAATTTTGGAGAGCCACTTTTGTTTACGCTTCTAGGGTTTGGTTTTGTTCTTCTTCTTCCTTGTTTTATTATTGAATATTGATGATGATGAACTCCATAGCTATGAGTAGCTAAACATCTTATTGGTTATGGGATAAAAGTTGATTTCTCAACATGCTTTTGATTCAATGAATTAGTTTTGTCTCATTAATTATTGTTTGTGATTCACAATTAGTAGTGTTATAAGATTTGAAAACTTGTTAGGTTGAGTCCGGAATCAATCCGATTTGTGTTCATCTCTAGAGCTATATTAGGGTTTTCAATACGAAAACGTTGTTTATCCCTGATTCTAAGTAGCATAATTGTGATTAGTGCTTATAGTGATATATCCTATTAGTCACAAGTGAATCATAACTTTTGTTAAAACGTTTAGTACTTTTACACATTCGTTCGCATTGATGATTCTTATTCCATAAATCTTAATGCTTTTAGGGAGTTAAACTTAATTGTGCTTTTACACTTTAGGTTGCTTTCTACGAAGAATTCACATATGCATCTTTTAATGTGGTTGTGATGAAAACAGGGAATTAAAGGGTTATACTTGCGATCAAGATATCCTAGGACTTTTAATAAATACGAGATTAAATACCAATTCTAATCATTGATGAAAATACATGTTTGTGAATGATACTATCCCGTGACCAATATCCTCTCCTTATTGATTTCTCTAATTACTTACTTTGCTTTTAATTACTTTTATTTGCTTAAATACAACAAACATACCTTGGGTTACTTAGAAACTGCAAATTTATAACAACAAACGCCTCTCTGTGGATACGAACTCTTTCTTATCGAATACTATATTTATATCTAGTTGATTGAGAAAGTGAAATTATATTTGACGGATTGACAACCGACCAAAATGCACTGCACGGGAGTACTTTAGATTCGAGAGATCAATCTGTACAATTGGCCTAAACCAAGAAATGGCCGTTTCAGACTTGCTTCGGTCACAAAGTGAAGGAGAAGGGTTGATCTTGTTAGAGCATGGCTCGGTTGAACCCACCAAGCGTTGGTATGTCATATTTTAGTGAATCAAAACTCATGTTAAGAGTTGCTTGATTATGTACTAGAGTCAACTTCGTATAGGTTAGCTTGAAAGTATTAGGATATGAGACATTACAAGTATTGCGAAGTCTTGAAAATGTGAAGAAGCAAGGAGATACAACGACAACAATCATCCTTCCACTTGAGGTTAGTGATATTTGACTTGAACTGTTTCATTCCCTAACGTATCTTTCAAGTCGTGCATATTGAAAACAAAACTGCAAAGCATATTTTAACTCTAGATAGACATAGTATTAAGGAATACAATACGAGGTTTATTGCTTAACCATTAAACTTTGTAGATAAGACATCGCCATAATAATTTGAATGATATTGTGATTATGTATGGGTATGAGGTGAGGATTTCATCCTAGGGAACAATGTTCTACATGTGTTCTAAGGAAGTAAGCTCATAAACTTGTTTGTGAACCGAAAAGGAAATTTCCAGGTGTTATTGGTTTTGTTATTCATTGCATATCTTATGAACAACCAATATGTGTGATTGAGTATAACCGCTCACAACTTGTTTGTGTTCTTGGTAGAACTATTCACAAAGGCCTGACTTATGTATTGGTATGACTTTTATTAGTGAAACCGATCTTAAGTAATCACCTGAGATGGTATGATCGGGTTTGTGATTTTATGTCTGACCAAATATGGGAAAGGGGAACCGATCCTAGTAAGAGGTGCAGTACATCACAAAGGGGAAACGATCCTTGTATGTGTTGCAGGAAGGTTTATAGCAGAAAGGGGAACCGATCTTATGAACATGTGCAACACATTTTTAGGCAAAGGGGAACCGATCCTATGGACATGTGCAACACATATAAGTTAGATACCATATATATGTGGGGAACCGATCCTAGTACCTAGTCAACCGAATTTTGGAAAACTAGCGTGACTATGCACAATACTCACATGGAAGGTAGAACCGAAACTTGTTCTGGTAGAACCGTTAAACCCATGATTGTGATTGAATGTTTGTTTGATCAATCGCATAGTTCTTGAAAGTCAGATGAACCAATTTTAAACTTGTTTGGAAGTGTGGCAAATCGGTTTCAAGGTTGTAAGTGTGAAAGAGAACTTACAAAGTAAGGATGTCGAGATATTTTGAACACGTGCTATGAATGTTCATTTCTTTAATTGTTCAAAGTTATTCCTTAATAGCCAAGGGAAGACAATCCCAGGATCGAAACATAAGTAAGTTTATAATCTTTTAATTAAGGTTATTAATTTCATTTTGTAGGGAAATATAAGAATTCGTAATGCGTATTTACTAATTAGATTTTCCGAGAGATTTCGATCATTATTTTTGGACAGAGCATTTCCAGAAATTATGGAAACCGAATTTGTGCTTTAATGAATATCTTGAGAATATTTTCGGTTTTGGAAATTCCTTGGTGTCCAAACTTCCTTGTCTATAAATACTTGAAGTTTGCCTTTCTTGAAAACTAATCCTTCGTAACAACAGACTTCCTCTTTTGTTGTTGTTACTGGTGTAGCCGCCTATTCGGAGAGGAGAGTAACCTAATTAGGCGAAATCTCTTACGGCCGCTCAGTTTAAAGTCTTCTTTGGGATTGAGAAGCTCTATTAGTACCGTTGGTGGGAAACTAGATAATTGCAGTTTATCCTTTGTTTTCGATTGATTTGATTGACTAACGGTTGTTGAATCTTTGATTGCACCTAGTTTGTTTATTTTTGAGAACCTTCTCTTCTGATATAAGGCTCACTCAAACTAAATCAAGGATTTAACGTTTCTACGGATCTAAGTTTTTCTAGATCCATAAGATAGATTCATTGATTTGCCATTGTTAACAGACTCCGCTTTGTGCGACAAATCAATAAGGAATCAAGTTTGTTTTTGCAGGTTGTTACTTTGAAGATTAAATCAAAGATTGAAGACTTTGAAGATTTAAAGAATAAGTTGTTGTGAATCATTAAGAAGATATACTAGATCTAGTCCTAAAGAGAACGTCTGTTCTGCTAGGATATTGGGTATCAAATATCTATTGAGAACTTCGGTTCATCTAGATATTATCAAAACAAGAATACTGTTGAAGCTGAGTAACTAGGATTTTAGTTTACTTAGTATAGTCTACACGAAGTTGCAGGTTTACTTTTTGTAGCGTCTTAATTCATTGAGTATTCAAATTTGGACTAGGTCCCGGGGTTTTTTCTACAAGATTGTAGTTTTCCTCGTTAACAAAATTCTGGTGTGTGCTTTACTTTATTTCCGCATTATAATTGTTTTTATATTATAATTAAAGTAATTTCACTTGTATGTTAACTAGGCACTTGATATTTATCTTATAAGATTTCGGTTATACCGTACTATTATCAGGTGAAAACTTTGTTGTAGTATTGTATCGATTTCATATCCATAGACGATCACATAAAGTGTATTGGATTTCTCCACTTGTCTGATATAATTATTCACGTGTTAGGCCAGTTCGGACTAACCCTATTTCAAGTGGACATTGTGTTGAAATATTCCTTGGGTGATTGTTGCTCCAAGAGGTTTATACACAATGGGTCTTGTATAGGTTGTGATCAAAATAAAAGATTGTGGTGTATTTTGGTACCCTCGTCTTTTCAGATCTTAGGGAGGGAAGCGAAGAAGGTGTTGAGATAAAAAATATTGAATTTTGAAGGTGTGGTTGTTTTATGACTTGTATCAGAATTTGGAACTAGCTTGCGGAATGTAAGCTATCAGTTCTTGATGTTTTTCTGGATACTTGTGTTGTTATTAACCAAAATTGTCTTGTTGGTCGAAATAGGTTGAAAACCTATTTATACAAGTCATTGAGCCCCTTTGATCTCGTAGGAAGTGGAGACAGTTAAGTAGTGGAGAAGTGGGGTCGTGTAGAAGCGGTTTACCATCATGTTCCCACTGTGAGGGGAAACTGGTCAGCCTTACTCCCACTATTCTCTTACTGTTATCTAACCTTCCGCTCTTTCCTCACTTTCTTGTAATGGGCGCATTGCACGTCGCACACTGTAAACCGCCAGACTAATACCTGATGAGTATCCCCCAGTTTGTGACATGTTTTGATGCCTCGAGTGTTTTATGGAAAAATGTGCAACAAGTTGCTTAGTGGGTCTAATGTGCAAGACCTAGTTATTCTGACCAATCGCACGCAAGTTAGGCGGCATAATGGTATAGTGGCGCCTGTTAGTGGCACAATGGCAGTGTGGCGCCAGTTAGTGCCACAATGGCAATGTGGTGCCAGTGGCCTGGTGATGTAGCCGCACCAGTGGCATGGTGGTGTGGCCGCGCCAGCGGCATGGTGATGTAGCCGCGCCCGCGGCATGGTGTTGTGACCGCGCCAGTGGCATGGTAATGTGGCCGCGCTAGTAGCCTGGGGATGTGGTCGCGCCAGTGGCATGGTGGTGTAGCCGCGGCCACTATATCTTAGCATATTAGTGTTAGAACCTGGCCTAATTATGGTTTGGCATATCAAAACCCTAACACGCGCGGCTAGGTGGCGCGGTACGGCATGGCCTGCCAATTGGCATACTGGTGCGATTTGGCAGGTTGACTGGCCAATTGGCATGGCGCCTGCGGTGATGGATATTTAGGCGCGTTGGGGAGCGGCCAAACTTAATAAATCAAGTGGCCAAATCGTACGGCCGTGATTGTTTTTTGGAGAATGGCTTGGGTCGTCTAGATTAGATTCCTAATGGAATTAGGCGCATCTACCCACCAACTTCCAATCTTTATTAAAAGTGTGTGTGGCGGGTTTTGAGCGATCTGATTGGTTGATGGGAGAGGGGGCTAGCAAGAGAAATATGGAGCGTGGCCAACGGCCACAAGCGGCGCCTATTGGAGCGGATTGGCCGGCTATGTGGCGTGGCCGCGCCTCTTTCGTTATTGCTCTTTATTTTCCACAATTCCTCCTTTGTTACTTGTTTTCTAGCTCCGGGCGGATCAGTTTCCTAGTTTACCTAGGTTTGGCCTCGACCAATAAGGTTCGACATATTTTCACAAGGCGCAAAAAACCTAATGTTTGCAAATTAGTTAGGCCGAAAACTTGAATCTTGTGAGCTATCACAAAATTGGACAAATTTAACAAATTCTGTGTGTTGACACAAAATTCTTTTATTCTTAGAGAGCAGTTAGCGCATCTTCTGATTGAGCATTTTCATGCAGACCTTAATTTTGATACTTCGGGAAATTCATGCTACTCAGCTGCGAGTGAACACTAATTGTCATATCATACCAATACTAAGGGTTCAGCTGGGGAACATAGCATAGGAAAATACTCAATAAACCATACACTAATGAGTAATGTAGGCGAGAGCTTACAGAATGTTTGGGATTGTTGATACATGCACCATTCTGAATAAATATACTGAGTTGCTCAATACATGTGTGAGTAGAGAGTCCCGGACACTCATTACTTTTATATGGCTCGGTCCTTTTGCAGACGGCGCGTTAAATACAGGGTTATAAAATTTTAGCCCTAACTAAAAACCACCATCAACACCCGTGTTTCGTTAAGCCATAAACAATACATACAAACCAAATAAATTGACTTGCACAAATATTTCTTTTAACCGGAAGGAATTGAAACAAACATAGACATTATAGCATCGCAATTGCACCGAAATTTCGTTAAGCAAAACACTTGATATCAAACAGTAAAGAAGATACCAAACAACAAGCCAAATAAATTGACACAGTTTTTCTTAACTGGAAACAATTAAATCACATACACACACATTCATACACACATAATGGAATATACATCAATTGTACCGAAATTTTGTTAAGCAAAAGCAAAATATATTCAATATAAGCATGCTTTTCTTAAACAGGAAAATGATTAACTAACAAATTCGTTACCTCGGATTCCGCATCCTCTTCTCCCCAGAAAGATATATCATTAAGCACAAGTTCAAGTTAGAACTCTCCCCCAGTATGTTGTCATCCTCTCGCAAGAACAAAAGAACAACAATAAAGAGCAACCTTTACCAGAGAAAGGTTGAATCGGTTTTAACTAATGCGTGCCAATAGCAAAAGTTGAAAACCCGAAACACATATGTTTATGCTAAACACAATCATGTAAACACAAATTGATTCAACACATTGTGACTTTTTACATATGAGTATCAATCGAAACACCTTATGATCCTTTGAGAAAGCCTACCAACATGGGATAGAACTTAATCCCGCTAAATCAAAAAGTCACACAAACCATAAGGTTTCACATCATATGAGATCGAATATTAAGGTTATGAAAACCGAAATTAGACATCCCATAAATACATAGCAATAATAAAAGCATTCAAGCACAGGATATGTAATCGGAAAAACTATCACAAGAAAAATTATAAAATAATATTTTTATTCATTAATAATAGATAGTTTTATTCAGAAATAGACCTTATGCAATAATTGAAATGAATCAAAAACTGATGTCTATTTTTCTTAGATTAAGTATTACAACATATAATTTAATCCCTAGTGGTGCTCTTGTTGTTCAATGAGGTTTCTTCAGTGTTCAAACTCTTGAAGCATGTCTCGAGAGACTTGTCTGCAACCACTTCCTGTTTTTCAAGCTTTTCAACTTGTACCTTCATGTCTGCAAGATCAGCTTTTGTTTCCCCAATCCTATCCTTGAACCAATCTTGATGTCGAACTGTCATTATGAGATTGGTTCTTAGTTCTTCAAAACCATGGATATAGTCAGTCATACTATCAGAAGGTATCCACTTGGTTTTTGTTGGATCTTGAAGGTTATAAGTGATAGGATTCCGGAGAATACCTATATGTGATAACCGCAATCGCACGGTGTCTAACTCGTAGACAATGGCAAGTACAGGTTGTTCCCACAAGGAGCGGTGGAAATACTATAATCAATATCTCTAACATAAATAATAATTGTTGTGATTTTTAGAAATTGAAAACGAAATAATAATAATAAAATAGAATCAAAGGGAAAGTCGGTAACCGGGAATACGAAGATGTTAGGGTTCCAGGAATCTGTTGCAGGCAAATTACTCGTATTCAATCACAAAGGGTCTCAAGTAAACTCATGTAGAGCGGCAAACCTAACTACTCATACATGGAAGATATTGCATTTACGAATCGTTGACAAGGATCATCAAAAATGAATTATTTATTCTCACCTAAAAGTAGAATTTCTAAGCACTAATCATACATGGCATGAAGAGTCAAGGAATATTCATAATTCAATTATTACTTAGGTTCAATGAGTTTTTCTACTAATCCAACAATGAACTATACATGGCACAACACATGAAAAATCTAGCTAGAAACTAAACATTGATAGAGAGACAAAATTATTAAATTTAAGTTCGATTGATAAAAAACCCTTATTCATGAAAACAAATAAATCCTACAAGTTCATCCTTTCACCCTAACATGGAATTAGCTAGCCATGGCTTTCTTAAAAACCATAAACAAATATGAATCAAAACGACAAGCTAATCAAATGAAATGGAAACACAAATTGCAAACCCTATCTCCTGTTCACGGCTTTGTGCCGCCTCCGGCCTCCAAAACAGAACTCCAAAAACCGGCCTCCCCTGCTGAGTTCGTCTATCTTGAAATATATACTCCTGCGAGTCTAAAAGCCGCACAATTAAAACCTAGCAGCTTCCTAGGCCCAATCCATCCACCAACTTCGAAGTCCACCTCGGTCCATATCCTATCTCTTTCCTCGCTTCGACCACAACATCACATTGGACACAGGTTCAAATCAGTGACTCCACCGGCTCTATTCCATGCCCATCTAACCACCGGCCAAAACCTGTAGACTCCACAATCCAACCAAACTCAGCACCGTATAAATCCATATCTCTGTACTTCCCAAGTCCAGCCACATCACCAACTCTCAGTCCCGGTAGAACCAACCCATCAAGCTCAGGCCACTGCGCTGAGCACAACTCCAATTATCACTCCTCAAACCTCCATCATCTTCTCTGCGAATTTCCGTAATCGTCAAAAGCTAGTACAATACCAATTTCAGTCCGAACAACTAATCACCAAAGAACAACCAACTCTATCTCGTGTTGTTGGTTGCAGGGTTCAGCCAATCGACGCCTCCATTCCTCGCCAATGCACATCTCCAATTCTATGATTCTGGATGCCTCACTTGCTGTTATCTTCTTCCATTCGAGTTGCTGCCATCTTCTTCCATTGCGTTGCTGACTGCAAATCAAACCTAAGCCGCCAGTTCTTGTTATCTAATCACGATCAAAAGCCAGGACTTCCTAAACGAATTCACATCAACCAACATGGCACGACTAATCCATCCATCATGTCTTCACTGGTTCATCCATGACCATCTAATCTTCTTCCTGCTCTTATTTCCTTATCGAACTTCCATTTTGATCAACAGCAAACCAGCACAACAATCGTTTCCATGTCGAGAACCTTACCACAGCATCGTTCTCTCAATTCTGCCCATTAACATCTCTCCATCTACAGGCCGCCAACGATTTCCAACAACTCTGCCTGTCCATCTTCTCACCATTCAGTACGTTCTCTGAATTCTCATTACAGTCGCCACTATCAACACCGGCAACACACATGAACCTTCTCGCAGCCAGTTCGATAACCTACCACTTTCATTCATGAATTACTCCAGCCAACACTTTCCCATTTTTTTGTTCTCGACTGCAAGCACGGCACCAACAACGCAACTCTTCATAGTTATTTTCACGGCACACAGTTCCATCTTGTTCTCGTGCCTTCTAACATTCCAACTCCTCCTCAAATCCGAAAACATCACCACTTTTATTCCCTGATCATTCGATTACTGCTGTTGACAAAATCCTACAAAATACTCCACCACTATGATAATAATGCACACGACTGGATTGATCAACCCATCTCTGCCATCGTCAGCCAACACCGTTCTAGTCTCGCTGCTAAACACAATCTCGGATCATATGAGAACCCATAAAAACTCGTCTTCTTTCATGTATACACAGACACCACCTAACTGAAATCATTTTAGGCCAAACTCAACTGGAATCAGCCACTGCAAAGATCATTCTCATTTTCATCTCAAAAGCTTCTTGCATTCGAAAACTCTTCATCTTCTGTTCTTTCCATTCTCAGCCAACACAAGAAACAACTTCTTTTCCTGACCTTCTCCACCGTAGCACAGTCACTAGCATCTTGAATTCAACATCGAGCTTCCCATATCCGCCACATCATCAAACAAGCCAACAACTCCTGACTCCAGTTCAAATGGCACCAGGTGCTTGGAAAACAACGTAGGCATCCTTTAGCACATTAAATGAGATGTACGTGAATTAGCTTCACTGGTGTTGATATATAGAAATACCAGGCCACCCACTATTTTTGGCAGTCTTTGGAGCAACACCGCCATTTAACCTCCAATTTAGCTATTTATTCTCCGGTGATTGGATTTGCTTGAACTTTCTGTAAAAGCAATAAAATATTGTCATTAGCCAACAAATTGAGTCCTAGCTAATATAAATATGGGTATAAAATGTATCACTTACGTGCTTATCAATAAGCCAACAGACATGACTCATCTTGAGATCTAGTAGAACTATCAGAATCATAATCAGACATGATTTTCGATATAATTTTCTTCTTCCTTTCGATATTGATTCCTTGAAAATCCTTAACATTTTGAGCTTCCTCCTTATTGACCTTTGTAAAACTGCGAGTTATTGGAGGCATGCTCAGGTATTTAAAAAGAATTAATCAGGGTTTCTCAATACAAGCAGGAGATAGTTTCTCTTAAGAAGAGACAACTTTCGGACCGAAAATACTCAGGAAATTCCTAAAATATATATAGATTATATTTTGTTTCATATGTCCGAACTTCTCATGCTAAAAGGTTTATTAAAATTCAAAAATTTCAAATAAAACCTATTTTTGGAAGATCATGATAAACATGAACAATTTTTAGACAAAAATGGATTCGCAGCTATCCAAAGATTATCACCAATTTTTGATAAAAACACAAACTAAAAATTATGCTCTCGTTTTATGTGTTTCTCATCCAAATAGTTATGAGCACGAACTAGGATGAGAAAGCACAGTCTCCATACAACTAGGTTGTATCGGAGTAAGACTTTTCTTGCTTACAACGAGTATCGGAAACATAGTTCATGTTTCTCTTTGGAAATTTCTTTCCAAAGTATTTTCTCCCAAGAAGATGATCCTTCCTTGATATAAAGGTATGATGAGCAACAATACCGATGTGAGAATTTTCATAGATAGATAGATCTCTCTTAATTCAGTCAATGAGATTTTCATAAGATTTTCTCATTTTAAGGATTTCCTCATGATGCACATCAGTATGATTATCTGAAACAATTATTGGAAATTCCTAATTGTTTCCTTTGGCAAAAATTCTCTTTTTCCCTTTCTTCTGGAATCGTTCTTCATGTAAACAAAGACTGTTTCGACATGAGTGAGGAGGAACCTTTTTCTAAAAGTGAGGATCGTATCAATTTGGGATATATTTTATCTTCCTACTGAGGAATGATCTTTCAGTTTTTTAAGACAGGAAACATCTTTCAATACTTTTACCATAGTATTTTGAAGAAGTATAAGTTTCCTGTCAAGTGACTGAAAGTTGTAATCCTTAAGATGTTTTTCACATAATTGGTTCAAAGCTTCCTTTGGACAAGATTTCGTTTGATCATCAGTAGTTGTAGAAGATGGTTTCTCATTCTCTTATGACTTGATGATGCACATCAGTATGATTATCTGAAACAATTATTGGAAATTCCTAATTGTTTCCTTTGGCAAAAATTCTCTTTTTCCCTTTCTTCTGGAATCGTTCTTCATGTAAACAAAGACTATTTGACATGAGTGAGGAGGAACCTTTTCTAAAAGTGAGGATCGTGAGGAATATTTTGAAGAAGTATAAGTTTCTATCAAGTGATCAAAGTTGTAATCCTTAAGATGTTTTTCACATAATTGGTTCAAAGCTTCCTTTGGACAAGACTTGATGATGGTTTCTCATTCTCTTAGCTTCCTTTAGTTAGGCAAACTACCATCATCATGATCTATTTCAGATGTGATCAAACATGTTTTGTTATCATAATCTCTAAAAGTCGAACAGGGACTTTTGGTTTCTTTATCAGAAGAAATTATAACAGAATCATTAGTAAGAGTCATAAGATGAGTATCTTGATCTTGAGTAAGAGATTTACCAAGAGCTTCTAATTTGACAGTGAGATCCATATTCTCTTTGGCTAGAATATTTAATTGAATGTCTTTTTCTCTGATATCATGCTTAAGAAGATTAGGTTCTGTCTTCAATATTAACATCCATGTAGATAGAGATCTTATTGGCCTTAGGATTTTTACCAACTCTTTATCAGTATCTTATTTTCCATCAGAGATAGACTCAGATGTTTTCGTAACTCCTGGATTATGATTCAACGAAGTAGTGACATATCAAACATTTGAGTATTCATACTCTTGCATAACGTTAACTGAATCAGTCATGGATTCAATTCTTATAGGTTGGATCGCACCAAACACGGATTGTTAGATCTTTTCGTGTTTGCCCCTCTGATACCGATTGAAAAGATGAGGGTACCCAAATACACCACAATCTTGAAATTATCCACCTATAAGTCCTCTTACTAAAAGTGATTGTCTATGGACAAAGTCGAGACAATACGACAAATCGGTATTCACACTTTGTGTGATTGTCTATAGATACGAGATCGAGACAATACAACAATCAAATTGTGATTACTTGATAATAGGTTCAGACTTAACCAAACTCTATAGGATCACTATCAAGTAATACAGAGTTAACGTTTATGTATTTTACTTTTAATTATAATAAATAATTATAATTGCGGAAATAGAAAAGTAAAAGACACATCAAGATTTTGTTAACGAGGAAACCGCAAATGCAGAAAAACACCGGGACCAAGTCCAGAATTGAATACTCTCAGAATTAAGCAGCTATACAAAACCTAAAACAAAACTTCGTATAGTTGAGACCAAGCAACTAAACCTAGTTCACTTAGTTTCTTCAGTATCCCTTCGCTTGCGACATTCAATAAGTGCACACACTGGAACAATTCCTTTGGATCGTTAAACTAATAAACTCCTTTGCCTGGTTAGATCAATCTATCCAACAACTACCGAAGTAGCAGAGTTTAGATTTGCAATCAATCAGTATAGAACCCAATCAAGGAACTATAAAGCGATGCCGATCTCACGCAACTAATCAATCGAATAAATCTGATTCTAGTTGGATCCCATCCGATCAAGGTTTGTGCACACCCAAATATATATAAACCAAATAAGAAATCTTCTTTGTCTTCAAAGTATGTTGACATCTTTTCTTTGTAAATCCTATGTTAGAGCATTGCTCGGTCGAACTCGCAAGCGTTGCTATCTCATGCTTGTTTGTCAAGTTTAGTTGCCAAAACTATAAGTCTTGATTTCTTGTCTACTTATAGCTGTAGTTGAGCTCTAGAATCCATGGCGTTCATCTAATGAAGACGAAGAACTACTCAAGGGAACTTGTGGAACTTCATCAACAAAAGGTATGTGGAGACTTGAACTTATCTATCTGTTGATGGTGGATTTTCATTTAAGGATGAAATTGTAAAGGCCAAAATTATGTGCTAACATCTTGCAAAAGATAAATCCATTGATAAGTGATGAATACTTCTTCACTTTACTAATTCACCTAGAATGGAGCATGTAGCAACAATCCCAATATTCTGTGAATTAAATACACGAAATTCATCCAGGTTGGAGCATGTGGCAACAATCCCATATACCCTGTGAATTTACAAAGATTATTAATTAATGCATAACCAGCCTTGTATTTCCTGTACTCATTACCGGTGCGGCATGACGACTGAGTGTTGTTCTCAGCAGAGCAACACGAACCTCCAAGCATTAATAATGAAGCATGTACGAAATACCCGTACAGGCTACAACTCTCGGTATGTTATACTAGCCCGATTGAGCATACAACTGTCGGTGTGTTATACTAGCCCGATTGAGAATACATCTCTCGGTGTGTTATACTAGCCCGATTGAGCATGTTTGAACCTGGACTGTCCATATCAGTCTCAGAAACGATCACGACCATCCAACTTCACCAACATGATTGGATGGCTTAGATTGAATCCATGACCCCAAGTAGGTATTGGAATATTACTACCGACCCAACGCGGGCCCCGCATGGTCGGCCTCCCCAAAAGGGTGGCATAGATTGAATCCATGACCCCAAGTAGGTATTGGAATATTCACTACCGACCCAACGCGGGCCCCGCATGGTCGGCCTCCCCAAAAGGGTGGCATAGCTTGCCAAACCGTCCAAGCCAAAGCAATATGGACGAAAAACCCTAAATTAGGGTTTGCGGTACATTACATGTATCGCAAAATAGTCTCAACCGCCCATCTTCGCAGGCATAGATGGAGGGTGCAGATGTAGATTCAAAGGGCCCAGAGCATGTCAACACAAACACCGTGGGCCCACCTACATACATGACCGATCGGTCAGGACCAACTATAGTTGGTCGTTCCAGTTCGTGCGCCCAAACAAGGCATGACGCACGGCCGGTGAAACCCTAATTAGGGTTTGAGCAATCACGAGCATCCATTTTCTCCTGCACGAATGAAGGGTACAAGATTAGACTAAGCAGGTCTGGTGCGTATCAACATGACCACCATGGGCCCATCTATCTCCACACCCGATCGGCCAAGGCATATCATGCCTGTTTGCCTCGATTCGCACGCCCGAACTAGGCATGGTCACACCTCCCGATTGCAAACTAATCTCGACCACTCAACTTTGTCGGACAAATTGAGTGGCTTAGATCACGTTTCCATGGGATATTAAGGTATGGACGTGTACACCAGCTCGTCGTTTGTATACCAGACTAATCGGCCAAGACCGACCAAGCTTGGTCGTCTTTGAAACGCGCGCCCGAAGTTGGCATGATGCGCGGCTTTTGCGGCACCAGATTTCTGTTGCAAATTGATCTCGACCACTCAACTTCGCCGGAAAAATTGAGTGGCCCAAATCACACTTTCACGAGACAATGAGGTATGGGCGCCTACACCGTCATGTCGTCTACACACATGCACGATCGGCCCTGCCAAAATTGTATCCCAAGCTTGGATTCGACCAAGCTGAAGAGTGATGCTTGCGCACCTCTTCAAAAACCCTAATTCCATCAACGGTCGCAGATGAGTGTCTCAAAGATCATCTCGTCCGTCCAACTTCACCGGCTTGGTTATACAACCACAGTCGGGGAGTTAATTGGTCAGTGAGGCGTCATGGTGATCACCACCCGTCACTCTACCACACCATGATGCTGTACCTGCATAGAATACACACGATATTTCACAAGTATCGACTTCCTAAATAACTTAGTTATTTAATCTAGCATAACATGCTACTTTCTGTGGGTCCCACGATCCACACACTCGAGACATCAATCATGTCACAAACTCGGGGATACATCTTTGGGGTATTGGTCCAGGCGGTTTACAGCGTGTAGCGTGCAACGCGCCATCACAAGAACGTGTCAGGAAGTCATGGACGGTTAGAGATGACAGGAGAAGTTGGCAAGACTGGTCGTGTAACACTAACACACAACTCCACTACTCCATCACTCCACTTCCTCCAATTCCTACGAGAGACGTGAATAAGGCTCAAATGACTTGTATAAATAGGTTCTCCTCCCTATTTCGAAAAAAGAAGGAACAAGTCAAGACAACAGAGGCAAGTGTTGATACCATCGTATTCAAACACCGGAACTGATAGCTTACATCCTGCAAGCCAGTTCAGCTTTCTGATACAAGTCATACATAGCCAACACCTTCACAATCTCAACACCTTCTTTGCTTCCCTCCTTAAGATCAACCCCATCTCCTTCACTTTGTGACCGAGACAAGTCTGGAACGGCCATTTCTTGGTTTAGGCCGGATTTGCACAGATTGATTTCTCGAATCTACAAGCACTCCGTGTAGTGTATTTGTTTAAGGTTTAGACTCATTTCTCATCCACACACCCCAAATTACCAAAACCGGAGAAATAGTTTTCACCCATAAACAATTGGCGACCACAATGGGAGGTTAATCTCTCGGTTGTAAAGTCAATTTCTTCGAAATCCGATTCAATTTTATCAATTTCGAAAGGGTAGATCTTAGAACCAATTTAATCAACAATTCATTTCAAGATGGTGGAACTCAGGTCTGGATCAACAATCAATTCTGATGGAGCTAGTGTGGATAACACTCCCGGTGTCGATGTAATCGTCAGTGGAGCTACCGTGGTCAATACATCTCGTGGAGCCGTCACTTCTATCACCAACGCTAGCGGAGCAGGAGACATTCCAGTAGGTGTAACGCCTCCCATCACGAGCCGGAGCGATCGCGAATCCCGTATCTCCTCAAGTGTAACGCCTCCAAAGTGGTCACCGTAACAACAACTTTCACTCCTTCATCGGGGACGAGGAGCCGGAGGGTCGAGAGGAGGACCACCGTCCATTACCATTGAGACTTGATGGAGAAGCGGGGAAGTTCTTGCTAAGACTCAAACGGATATGGCCGCAACTCGTAAAGAGGTGCTCACTTTCATTAAAACTTTAACTGAACGATTGCCACAAGATTCACGGCAACCCTTGGAGCCAACAAGGGATGCCTTCAATACACCCGGAGCAGGCGTTTCCACTCGGACCCACATGAGTGAAGAAGCTCATGTTGCTCCTGAACGCCCAAGGGAAAGGGACCAGCCATCCAACTTCATCACACGTGAGTGGTCGGTTGTCAGCCGAGCAAAAATAATTTTACTTTCTCACTCTACTAAATATAAATGAAGTACGTGGTAAGAAAGAGTTTGTTCCCACAGAGAGGCTTTTGTTGTTATAAAATTTCAGTTTCTAAAGTAACCAAGGGGGGATTTTTGTTTTATCTAAGCAATAAAAGTAATTGAAAGCAACAAAATAATTTGAATAATCAAGAAGGAGAAGATATTGGTCACGGGATAGTATCATTCACAAACATGTATTTTCATCAATGATTAGAATTGATAATTAATCTCTCATTTACTAAAAGTCCTGGGATACCTTGATCGCAAGTATATCCCGCTAATTCCCTGATTTCATCACAACCACATTAAAAGATGCATATGTGAATTCTTCCTAGAAAGCAACCTAAAGTGTAAAAGCACAATTAAGTTTAACTCCCTCAAAGCACTAAGTTCTATGGAATAAGACTAATCAAGGCAATCAAACGTGTAAAAGCACTAATTCAATTTAACCAAGGTTATGATTCATATGCAATTATAAAGATGTATCACTACAAGTAATAACCACACTATGCTACTTAGAATCAGGGATAAACAACTATTTCGTATTGAAAACCCTAATCTAGCAATATAGATGAATGTAAATCGGATTGATTAGGACTCAACCAAACAAACAATCAAATCATATGACAATATTAATAATGAATCATAAACAATAAAGTATTAAGACAAAACTAATTCATAGATTTAAATAACATGTTGAGAAATCAACTTTATCCCATAACCAATAATATGTGTTTAGCTACTCATAGCTATGGAGTTCATCATAAAAATATTAATTGAATAGAAGAAGATGAACAAAAGCAAACCCTAGTAGCGTAAACAAAAGCGGCTCTCTCCAAGTTCCAAGAATAATACGTGATATCCAAGTTGTAGAAATCTTTCCTTTTAAATAGCTTTGCTTTCCAAAATTAGGTCAAGTCTCAAAGGTCCAATAGATAGAAGTCCACCAAGCCCATATGTGAGAAAAACCCATGTAGAAAATATGCCCCAAAAGCTGTCGCCGGAAAACTGGCATTATGGCCGGAAATTGGCCGGAGAAGTGACCGGAAAGTATCTCAGGTGACCGGCAAAGTCCGCCCGGTCACCGGTCAACGAGTCAGCTCGGTCGGGTCAACTGAGTGAACTCGGGTCAATACCGAGTCAATGAGAAGTCAGGTGAGTCAAGGCATGAGCTGTGCTGCACCATCAATGTGCATCACCAGTGCAATTCCATCCATAATGGTTGTGCCTTCTTCACAGCTGCAGCTTTGTTACCTCGGCATTCTATACTCCCTACTGCAACATAACTCCATTAGCTCATCTTTGCAGACCACCATTTCCTTGGCTATAAACACCACCATGAGCTGCCATCAATTCCTTGTTCTTTTGTAACTTCACACAATCCACCAACACAACGTTAGCTGCAACAACGAGTAATCAATAGCACATCTCATCATTCAATGCTAGCCACCACCAGTTCCTCAAGCCCACAATAGCAACACCGGTGACCCATAAATCATCAAGCCTTCACTGTAATATCCTAGCATACATCTAATACACTCCATTCTCATTGCATTGCATCAGTCCATAGCATCTTTGCAATTCAATTCCTTCTTCAGCTCAGAGAAACAGTAACCCCTCTGCCTGACTGCAATCACGGCTACGACTTCAGTTCAAACACACAGTCTTATACAAACTGCATCCAATAGCAGCTCCACCTGCAATTCCCTGTCAAGCAGTGTTCTGAAAACCGGCCCGGCCATCAAACCGGAAAAATCACTGGGTCATGAGTCAGTGGGCCAACCAGTGGTATAACCCTGGTTCACCGGGTCATATTAAAACCTAGTATCTTTTTTAACCTTTCTCCTTACGTGTGCACTGCAGTGTGGTATTTTTATTCTATCAACATATATACGTGTTTAATGATCTGAGCTAACACGTTCTATTCAAGTGCCCCACATGCTAAGAAGTCAACACGTACAAACCTTAAAACAAAATTAAAAAGAAGAACTAGGGTTATCATTGGCCTCCTTCTCTGTTAACCCTGTCTCTCTCTTTTTCATCTCTATGTAAGAACTAAGAAGTTCATAGTTTGTTCATCCTCTTAATTTCTTCCTTCCTTTCCTTTTTGGTAACCAATTGCCTCTTTGTATCTATTTTTTTCTTTTGTGTACTCCTCTAATATGGACGGTAGTTAAATCAGGATGGTAGTTAAATCAATTTTGTAATTAAATCTTGATGTGGGTGTGTTTATTTGATTTTTGATTTGAAGGTATCTCACTGTACTTTGAATCATATGATGGAATGGAAAAGATTCACAAGAATATATCATTTTTTCATGAATTCAAAATTTTCTGATTTAGACAGGGTTGAATCGGCTGTTGGACCGGCCGGGTCATCCGGTTTTTGATTTAGAGAGCGGTTTTTTCTAGAATTACTGGGTCAGTATTGAATCGGACCAGAAAGGTGACTGGTTCACGGTTTTTCCGGTCCCACCGGCCGGGCCGGGCCGGTTTTCAGAACATTGTTGTCAAGCACTAACCCCACAGTTCCATTTGCAATCACCATCGTCAAAACCTGCACCTGAGCTGCCTTCTGTAACATCAGTTCATCCATCACTCCTAGCCAACATCAGTTTCTATAACATAGCCATTGTTGCACCTGAAATCTTTCATACCACCAGTAGCTGCAACCATAACATTCAGCTTCATCTCCACTTAGTAAATCAACCACTGGCACTTGAGACCTGCAATCTCCTAGCCATTACCACAGCCTTCCATTTCAGCTCAAGGTCACCTGCAATTCCAGGATGAACCACAACCTGTGACCACTTCTGCTGCTCTGCAACTGAACCTGACTTGACTATAATTTGTAGCAACAACAGCTCAAACAAATCATCAAAACATCCCAGACTTCTTCTCTGATTCTTCGCAGCACCAAGACATCTGCACTCCTCTTGCATTCTACCAACTTCAACAGCACAGCTCAATTCCCTGTAGCTTCAATACCAGTACCAAACATTAGACTTGAGCACCACCATCAAACCCAATTCGACACAGCAAACCTGCACAACCCCTTGGTTCCTTCCTCACTTGCAATCTAAGCTGCCGATCTACTCCTGCATCATTCAGTCACAGTAACCACCAGTGCCTCACTGCATTTGAATCTCCACCTCCACTTTCTCAACTCGATAGCAGGGGCTTCATGTCTTACCTGAACTTCACATAACCCCCAAATCCTGTAACAGCTGCAACACCAATCTGCATAACCCATTGTCACAGCAGCAACCGCTAGGTACAGCTGACCGTCATCTCCAGTTCCATCTCAATTTTATATCAGCATCTTCTTACGGATCAAATCCTCCCTGAACTGCACCATTTCTTCCTCAAAAACATAACCCCATCTTTCTTTGTTCATCACCACGGAAGCAGCATCAATCTCAAACCCACAATTCTGCCATTTCATAATTCTTCAACTCCAAGTCGAACCATTAACACCCAATTGTTCATATACCAAAGAAATCCTTTCTGCTTTCTTCTTGTTCTCAAATCGAGCTCAATCCCTAAATTCCACTTCAAATCAGAACCCTAATTCATCCTCAGCAAAAAAAATCTCCTCATCTCCGCTTTAATCATCACAGATCAAAACCGAAATCGATTTAAACTTGAATCCAACATAAACCCATTCTTCCTAATCGAACTTCACTTCCTTCTCAATTTCATCTCAAACCCATCTTGTTTCTCCCGTTTTCTTATCTTTCCTTCGATCTTCTCCCTGAACCCTTGGTGACGATCCATCGGACTCATGGCTAGGCGGCACGGTTCAGTGCAGCAGCCACACTCTGCTGTGAATTGAAGAAGAGAGAAACTGGTCGTGAAATACTAGACCTACTAGGTTATAAATTATTTCATACTGGTGGTGCCTTGAGCAAATCCATGGATGTCTTTAATAATCTTTAAGACTTCAGCTGGTAACCCCTCATCCTCGGCTAGACTCCTAACAGCACCTACTCATAGAATGACCGATTTCGCCTCCTACTTCGTAATAAAACAATTTCTTCTTCTTTTGCTCCATATGACTCCAAAACGCCTAAAAGCTCAAAACAAACGTAAAATACATAATTCACATGAAAAATAGCAAAGAAAGCATAATTAATAGATAATAATTAAGGTGTTTACAACACCTATCAGTGAGGACCTGGAACGACTTCTCCAAAACCGAGGCAAAGGAAATCTGATGGATACACACCAACATCATCCTCCGTACCCCCAAGATGTGCAATGAATCCCTCTTCTAAGAGGATACACCTCTCCTCAGTTCTCCCTCTACGATGGTACTGGTAACGGTCGTGAACACATCTCTCGATTTTTGGAATCCTTGGGGGAGCATGAGTACAATCATGTTCTCCGCCTGAAAGAGTTCTCGAAGTCACTTACGAGAAGGGCGTACACCTGGTACAACAACATCACACCTAACAGCTTATCCAATTGGGGCGAGATGGTCGGTGCTTTCTACAGGAAGTATTTCTTCGTGTCTGAGCAGATCACCTTTTCAGATCTAGGGAGAGTCTCTCAGCGGAACAACGAGCATCCGAACGACTTCGTTAAGAGGTTCAGAACTCAAGCACTAGATTTTCATGATCCGAATGTCATTGAACGCCAGTTGGTGGAGCTATGCATCAACGGGATGATACCCATATACCGCGCTTTACTAGAGAATCTGGGCTTTCAGACGTTCTCCGAACTTCATGAAGCTTCCAAACGTTCAGCCACAACTGCCCCAACGTTGCTAGAGAGAACCAGGGTTGTTCGAAACGAAGATCCACGTTAGAGTCGAGGAAGCAGGCGTCTCACAAACAAGCAATACAACACTGGTCCTTCTGTGAGCGTGGTAGGCGAAGGAGGAAAAAGGAAAGCTTCAAAGAACGGAACAACAACCCAAGTGTGCGGCTCCAAAGACACACGACTTCTTCTCAAAAGGGAGCGGGCAAGACTCCTGCACAAGACACGGAAGATACAAGCTTCCCATTCCCCATGAGTGAAGTAGTGGAACTCTTGGAGGCATGGATTCAAGACGATGCCATCAAGCTGCCTCCTATCAGACGTACACCAACTGAGAAAGTCATGGCGGATCCCAAGTACTGTCGCTACCATAGGTTCGTTCACCATCCAACCAAAGACCGTAACAGGCTGAAACAAATATTCAGAGAAAAGATAGAGACGGGAGAACTCCAGCTTGGAAACGAAGGTGTTCGTAGAGATCCTCTTCCTGTCAGGAACTGCATGATTTCTGGGGATTCCGTTCGCAAGACTGTACAATCTATGATGGAACATTTATGTGAGATATTGTACTTCTCCAAAGCACAACGTCAGGACATATTTGCAGCCATCAACCGCGTTGTCTCAGGCAGGCGCTTGTATCTGGAAGAGGAAGCGGTCTCGAAACCTCAGTCCCTGCTGGAAGATGCAAGCAAGGGAAATTGGGGACTCTTAACCTTTGCTCGTTTGAGGGATGTAGAGTTCGATAACACATTGATCGATACAGCCTCTGAATTCAACATCATCACCCTCCAGACCTTGAAAACAGCAAAAATTTCAAAACAGGAGGCTACTCGCAACCCAACTGTGGTTAAGACTCCAGAAGGAGAACTCAGAGATGCATATGGATATATCGATCTTGAAGTTAAATTGGGAGACGCCCTAACACAAGCGAAGTTCTACATAGTCAAAGAACATCCCAATTACGACATGGTCCTAGGACGCTCTTGGATACACGACAACAAGGCAACACTGGGAGTTTGCCCTCTACCCGCCTACGACACCGAAAGGATCTCTAAAAAGCCGTCTGGACTCGAAGACTATCCGTTGCCGCACTGCAACTTGCCAATGTGACACAACTTCCCGGAGAGAGCCCATCAACATACATTAAGAGGTTCCGAGCTCAAGTAAGTCTCATCACACAACCCTTCTTGCAACCAATCACTCCTCACTCTGATAAGTCATGGGGACTGGCTCCAACCAACAAACCAACCCCGGCTAGGAGATGTGAATGGGAAGCCGGCCCCTTCAAACGTTTTATCAAGGGCTTAGAGGATGTCTTAGTCAAAGACGATGAGGCCAAGGTCCAGGTATCTGCACGCCCGAACCCATTTGGAATTGGAGATCTAGTGGTAGGCCTGGAAATGAGTTTATATTAATGCCTACGAGTGATAACCGCAAGTGCACGGTGTCTACAATGTAGACAGTGGCAAATACGGGTCGATCCACAGAGACTTGTGGTGCTTAAGATGATCTAATGGCTTCCTAAACTGAATTCAGGTGATATTGTAACAACATGGGGTGTTTTAGTGTGTCGAAGCGACTGAGATTGTTGTTGTAACAATGAACTAAGGCAAAGAAGTAAACTGTAAAGCACAAGGGTGGTTGATTCCACCACCTGACCTCATGCTCAGGCAAATTTAGCTTAATTTCTATTCTTGTGCCTTCACTTGAAGGTCTAAGGTAGATTTTCACTAACTAAATCCACTAATTCCCCCTAGTATGAGATGTCTTCTTACAGTACAGCTCATCACAGGGTCATAAGCTTCATTATTCACTTACTAATCCTAACATTGTATAAAACAACAAGAATTAAATCTGAACTAAACATGCTTCACATAAAAATCAGGGGTTTCATCAAACACCCTGGTAATTCAAATTAAAGCATTACAAAGACAAATAAAACAAAATTTAACACTAAGTGGTGCTCTGGCTAGCCCAGGCATCCCCTCAAACACACACAGCACACTTCTATTTATACATGCAAACATACCCCAAAGACCAAACCCTAAATTTACTTTAAAATAGAAATTAAACACAAATTACTCTCACCCACGTCGCTCAATCCTTTGAATCGGTGCTCTCCCTCATTCCTACGTCTCGAATTGACTCCTCCGCTTTTTCCCTCAACTATTGATGAAACCCTAACCTAATTCTGTCTATCTCTCTCTTAGCTCCTAAAGAAGAAGCTACGAAAGAGCTAGAAAGTGATTAGGAGGGGCAAAGGAGGTGCGGCTGTTGCAGGAGTGGTTGTGGTGTGTCAGGAGGTGATGAAGGTGGAGATGTACGTGCGAGCTCGCACCTTTGTCGGGGTGAGGGAGAAGGAGGAAGAAAGAGAAAGTGAAGAAGAGAATAGGGTTTGGTCGTGGGGGGTATAGGGTGTTGGTGGTTTTGGTGTGAGGCGGGCATAGCAAAGATCGAAGTGAGGGGCGCAGCGAGCGTAGGATCTAGGGGGTAATATCTGAACGGTTGAGGGAGAATTTGGTTTGTTTTGGTGTTGAGCGGAGACATCGAGAGTTGAAGTGTAGGAGGCAGCGAGCGTAGGATCTAGTAGGACGAGATCTCAACGGCTCGTGGTGGACAGGCTTGGATCCGGGTCGCGGGTCTTGGATAGCTTGGGCCCATGTCTTGTAAATGAGTTGCTACTTGTTGGGTTGCAACTGATGCGCGCGCAGGCTTTGCCTTTCTGCTCCATAGACGCTTGCCTCCAACTTTCTGCTCTTTTGGCTCCTCAGTTTCTCCGGACTTTATTTAGTACCTAAAAATACAAAATTAATTAATACAAATATTTATTCTTGAAAACAAAGAAAACACAGAATCTGGGATAATATCTGATTTATGAGTACAAAAGATGAGTAAAATGCCGGTAAAAGGTGTATAAATATGCAATATTTGGCACTCAAATCAAATACTTGTCCCCAAACATGAAGAAAGTTTTGCATCTAGTGCAAGCGTATGCACTAAGTTAGAACTACCAAAGAACGTACCCACAAAATTCTCATCCTTAAGAGTTGAGCATGAGAAGTAACCATACCATATGAAAGACCATACCATATGATCGGATTCGATTGTGATCATAAGACTCGACTTCGCCTCACTAATAGGGTTTTATGATAATTGCACTCAAAAAGATCGCTTTTTTAGTCTCTCATGTGTGCGGCGGGAATAAAGAGAGAAATCCCGCACACGTTGTAGGTAAGAAGGATAACCTTCCGAAATAATTTCGGAGACTCCACGAAGTGTGGACAAAAGAATCTTTTTCGATGATCTCTAAGAAAGGAAATCAACCATTAGCAAGGGGTGGGAGTACTCACTTACCTTCTCACCCGATCGGCAATTAATATCACTCTCTCAGTATTCATAGAAACGTCTTCAATCTTCGGTCTTCAAATGTTGATGACGAACTTCTGAACTTTACAAAAACTTGACAACAATTTTTTTTTTTTTTTTTTTTTTTTTTTTTTTTTTAAGTGCATGAAATGAAAAATAATAATTTTTTTTTTACTTGTCTTGATTTCACAAACTTCATTAATTCTCATCCTATTTTCTTTTCTTTGTTGCACGTAACCTTGGACTATTTCAACTTTTCTTCAAATATTCTGATGATGCTCCGCTTGCTGACGATGATGTGTTTCTATGAATGTGTTGATGTTGTTGAGAGAGAGAGAGAGTGATGCTAACTACAAATCGGTATTTAGAAGGAGTTTTCATCTTTAAACGTCACCCTCATGATTGAAAAAAACTAGCACTCAAGAGATCAAAAGTAGTGCTGAAATTGGTGCGAAGTTGGGTAGCTCACCATTCCTACCCGGAATTGACGTACGGTGACACACACTCTAACCGCTTTTCTAGAAAGTTGCAAAAATTTGAAGGTTGGTGCCTCACTTGATGTAAAATGGGTAGTCTCCACTATGGGTGATCACAATTCTACTACCGAATATCTAAACAAAGACACCTAATTCGCCCTCCCAGGTATGGTTAAATCCAACTTTAACGCTCTAATCAACTAAGAAACCCGATTGCGTTCTCCAGTACTTCCAAGTTCTGTTATTTCGGTCAGACTCTCTATGTAAACATAGCTAGAAGCATGCTAGTGACTCTAAAATCTCTAAAAGTTGGAGGTTTTTATGCAAAATTTTTGAATTTTTTTTTTTTTTTTTTTTTTTTTTAGATTTTAAAATAAGAAGGAAAATAAAAAGACTAAAAACTCTACACCCCCAAACCTAAATCAAACATTGTCCTCAATGTGTCAACAGATGATAAAATTTTAAACAGTCACATACCATGAGAACTATGCTGAGAAGAGAAAAGGGAAGAGATTACCGGATGTAGGCGAAAGCAAGGTTGAAGCTTCACTAATCAAGGCTAGAATCCAACATTCTCAGCAGAGATCATATCGGATTAGCACAATATATGTACAAGAAGACTCAACCGATTCAAGAAAGAAAAATTTAACAAGTCCTACTGGATTATATACAAAAATTCACCATATACCAACAATCTAAAGAGTTGAGGGTCAACTCAATAGAAAATATGTACAAACATCAACAGTCTTACACAAATATAATATGAGAGTGCAAGTAAGACTGTGTATGGGAATGAGTTTCCCCCCAAACCTAAACTTGTCAACAGGTGCGGTTTTGAGCACAAAATCTTGCAAATTTAAAGGTACATCATGCACAAGGTCTAACTCAAAATGAGTTTTGCTAAGAACAGGCAGACATACATATTCCAACTGTGGTTCCCTAAAGGTGTCATACTTTGATGCAAAATAGTCCAAGAGGACTTGGGAGGCACAAAGTTCTAGGCCTAGATTAGGCATTCTTAGAAAAGTTGGTTTTGCAATTTTGTTACAAACTACACCTAGGTTTGGTGGAGGAGTTTCAATCTGTGACTCAGGAGAGAGGTTAGGTACATCTAAGTTGTTTTCTTGTATAAGATCATTTGTACCATCACATACTTTTCTAAAGTCAGAAGAGGGTAAATCATGTTCACCTGCATAGAACAATTCATCAATCACCATGTCATAATCATCAGAGGAGGCAACATATTGTGACATGGGCAGGGAATCAGACACAACAATAATATCATTATCCAAAAGAACATTAGTGTCAACAGAAGATTCATCCTTTCCTAAGTCACAAACAAGGTGTGAAGCATGCTCACTCTCACTGAAGAATTTCACAAACCCAAGCTCAGAGTTAATATCACATCTATGAATGTTAGAAGAAGTAGCATTCATAGGGTTCTGAAGAGACGCCTAACGTCTCGAACCCAAAGATTCTACTACATTTTCAAGTATACACATGCTCTTCTAACATATCATATTCATCATCATCATCATTATAGCACAAATGCATTTCCCTATTCAAATTTGTAGCATTTCTAGTGTACTCATTTTCCTCTAGAGTAGGTTCATATTCAGTGTATGGTTGTGCATAAGGTTCACTAGAGAAGGGATGCTCGTGCAATGCTTTCCATCCAAGTATATCATTGTGTTGCTCTATGATCTCTTCCATTAGTGATTGCATACTAGGAGGTGGGGAAGTATAACATTGTTCAACTTCCCACTGTGATGGATGATGCATGTGTGCATGGTTATCTTGGCTTTCCCTAGACTGCCTAAACTCATGTAAGATGTAGCAGTTCTCAGCAGGGTGGTCTAAGCTACCACATAAGGTACAAACATACATTTCAGATTGCCTAGGGGGATTAGATTCGACAGATTGCTCATGTAATTGCCTTTCCAAAGCAGATACTTGAGCTTCTAATTGATCTAAAAGTGATGACTGGGTATGAGGAAAGTGTTCATTTTCAACTTGTGGTGAATGATACATGTGCTCATAATGATTAGGGTATGTGAAGTCGGGGCCCTGAGAAGGCTCATATAATTCCCTAAAATCACTATGGTATGTGGGGAGTTCATACTGTGAAGCATGCCCATAAGCAAGCTCTCTAATGGATTTGTTTCCATCCCCAGTCGCAGACCAAAATCCTGACATGGTCTAGCAACTCAAATAGCCTAGCACACATAAAGCATGAATGACCAATGAAGTCTCCAAAACAGGGATGCTAAGCCCAAGTGACGTAAATGCACATCCCACAGGTTATGCAAAGCCCAGTTGTTGTGGGCTCGGTTTGGTTTTGATGGGTTTTGTTTGGTTTAAATGGGCTAATTTGGTTTAAAAGGGATTTGGTTTATTTGGGCTTTGGTTTTGTGTAGAGGAGCAGAGCCCAGTTTATATGCAAGCTCAGTGCACAGTGGGCTTCAATGGTTGTGCAAAGCCTAGTAGTATTGGGTTTCAGATTTGTGCAAAGCCCAGGTTTTGTGAAACTTGCACAGCCCAGTATTTGGGCTTCAGTTTTGGTTTTTGGGATTAGTTGTTTGGTTTTGTGGGCTTCTTTGGTTTATATGGGCTTCAGGCTTGGTTTACAGCCCAGTGGTTGTGTGTTCAGCTGTTGTGCAAAGCCCAGTGCACAGTGGGCTTTGTTTATGGTGCAGCCCAGCAGTTGGCAACTCAGTTTATGGACACTGGGCTTCAGATTAAGCACAGCCCAGTGAAACTGGGTTTCAGTTTGTGTGCAGCCTAGTGATCACAGGTTAAGTTGACAGGAGCAGAGCCTAGTGGGTGGGTTTCAGTTGAAAGTGTAGCCCAATTTGGTAGGTCTAAATGGCATAGCTCAGTTGGTTATGCAGGTTGGTTGTTAAGCACAGGCTACAGGCTGTGCACAGCACAAGAAAGCAACAATGTGCACAGGTTAGCAAATGAATCACAATACACAATAAGCAAAATTACAAGCAATGACACCTAATTCGCAACACCAAGCACAGCTCAGATAGCTTATGCACAGGTTTAAGTGCAGCTCAGTTTAAAAACAACAGCTCTCAAAAGAAGTGACACCCAGTTTCTCAAACTTGAACACAACACAAGAAATTTATGCACAGCACAGGACAGTTTGGTGCACCGGAAAGTAAAAACAGCAATGCAAAGTGCACAAATTCAGTATGTTGCAAGGGTCAACAGGGTCAGTCGATGCTTTAGTTCTCACAGGTTATGCAAGTTGCAATTATCGCAAGAGATGTTTTCTCATGTGAGCATGGCATACAATTTCCAACCTCAAAGGTTCACTGGGTCAGCAGATGCAACAGTGAACAAAGTGCAAAGACAAGCTCAACGGCTTCAGGGGTGGGGCTTGGCTCGGGCGAGATGGAAACTAGGGGTATACCCCGGAACACACAAGGCACGGGGATGGAGTAATTCTAGCAAGGTAACTTGTTGTTATGCATTCATGTCAATGAGTTCATGCTATTATGTTGTTATAGCTTAGCTATATGTTGCAGGTTGTTATGCATAGCAACTAATTCAGCAAGCAAGCATTCAATTTCACATATTATGCCATGGTACCATAGGTGCACAATTCAAACTATTACAGGGATGGATAGTGTTCAGTTGGGCAGATAGGTTATAAGGGAACATGTGGTCTGTCATTCATCAAATATGAAGTATAATGAAGCTCTAGGCCGACTAACCGGTTTTAGCTCCAATAACACTATATTCTGCTCCTCTTCCTTCCTTGTTTCCCTGAGATAAGTTGCAGGTACTGTTGGTGCAGGACTAGATGTACGCAAGGTAGAAAGACGTGTTATGCTCCCTTTTTACTCCGTTTTCGATTTTCATAACAGCAGTGCAAGTACCTGGTTTCTCAGGAAAAAATTTAGTACACAGAAATTGTAAATACTCAAGAGGTATGAACTGCTGCTACAAACTGAGCTTAAAATATTTTCCACTAAACTACAAGATCTGACATGAAAATGTTGCAAAGTTGCCTTGAAACAGAAATGTCAGGCCAAGTCAGGCAAGCTTGAGCTCAACCTATGCCAGATGCTGAGTGCAATGCACTATTACCTTACAGTTTAGAGATCATGGGTCAAGTTACTGAGAAACCTTACACTGCTAGCTAATGAGTAGTGCCACACTTAAAATGTCAAGTTGAAGTGCGGTGACATGAATCTAGCACTTGTGGTTAGACCATATGTTGAGGTTAGAACGGCGAGCAAGGTATCAAAGCAAGGTGACAAAGAGAGGTTAACACTACGATAGTAACTTTTAGCGATGCTATGTGCAAGCTTGAGATGGATGAAGAATTAGGAAAGCAAGCAAGCAAGAATGATCTCAAGACACGCCAAGAGTGCGGTGACATGAATCTAGACTTGAGATACTAAATACTAAATACAATGCACAAATGCAAAGACATATGCTAAATGCAATGATTCAAGGTTAATATGTACAGGGGTGAGTGGAAATCAGTAAAGGAAGCAAATTATCAACTTAGCACACGCCAAGTCCGTAAGCGGCGCCAAAAACTTGGTAGGCCTGGAAATGAGTTTATATTAATGCCTACGAGTGATAACCGCAAGTGCACGGTGTCTACAATGTAGACAGTGGCAAATACGGGTCGATCCACAGAGACTTGTGGTGCTTAAGATGATCTAATGGCTTCCTAAACTGAATTCATGTGATATTGTAACAACGGGGGTGTTTTAGTGTGTCGAAGCGGATCGAGATTGTTGTTGTAACAGTGAACTAAGGCAAAGAAGTAAACTGTAAAGCACAAGGGTGGTTGATTCCACCACCTGACCTCATGCTCAGGCAAATTTAGCTTAATTTATATTCTTGTGCCTTCACTTGAAGGTCTAAGGTAGATTTTCACTAACTAAATCCACTAATTCCCCCTAGTATGAGTTTGTCTTCTTACAAGATAGCTCATCACAGGTCATAAGCTTCATTATTCACTTACTAATCCTAACATTGTATAAAACAGCAAGAATTAAATCTGAACTAAACATGCTTCACATAAAAATCAGGGGTTTCATCAAACACCCTGGTAATTCAAATTAAAGCATTACAAAGACAAATAAAACAAAATTTAACACTAAGTGGTGCTCTGGCTAGCCCAGGCATCCTCTCAAACACACACATCACACTTCTATTTATACATGCAAACATACCCCAAAAACCAAACCCTAAATTTACTTTAAAATAGAAATTAAACACAAATTACTCTCACCCACGTCGCTCAATCCTTTGAATAAGTGCTCTCCTCTGTTCCCGCGTCTCTGAATTGACTCCTCTGCTTTTTCCCTCAACTATTGATGAAACCCTAACCTAATTCTGTCTATCTCTCTTAGCTCCTAAAGAAGAAGCTACGAAAGAGCTAGAAAGTGATTAGGAGGGGCAAAGGAGGTGCTACATTGCGGGAGTGGTTGTGGTGTGTCAGGAGGTGATGAAGGTGGAGATGTCTGTGCAGAGCTCTGCACTATCGGGGTGAGGGAGAAGGAGGAAGAAAGAGAAAGTGAAGAAGAGAATAGGGTTTGGTCGTGGGGGGGTATAGGGTGTTGGTGGTTTTGGTGTGAGGCGGGCATAACAAAGATCGAAGTGAGGGGCGCAGCGAGCGTAGGATCTATGGGGTAATATCTGAACGGTTGAGGGAGAATTTGGTTTGTTTTGGTGTTGAGCGGAGACATCGAGAGTTGAAGTGTAGGAGGAAGCGAGCGTAGGATCTAGTAGGACGAGATCTCAACGGCTCGTGGTGGACAGGCTTGGATCCGGGTCGTGGGTCTTGGATAGCTTGGGCCCATGTCTTGTAAATGAGTTGCTACTTGTTGGGTTGCAACTAATGCGCGCGCGGGCTTTGCCTTTCTGCTCCATAGACGCTTGCCTCCAACTTTCTGCTCTTTTGGCTCCTCAGTTTCTCCGGACTTTATTTAGTACCTAAAAATACAAAATTAATTAATACAAATATTTATTCTTGAAAACAAAGAAAACACAGAATCTGGGATAATATCTGATTTATGAGTACAAAAGATGAGTAAAATGCCAGTAAAAAGGTGTATAAATATGCAATATTTGGCACTCATCATCTAGTGACGAAGACAACCGCATTCAAGGTTGGAAACATTACGGTGAAAGTGGCTACCCCACCTGACTCACCCACCGAAAAGGAGGATGAACCATACCTGGTAGCAGGTGTCATCCTAGGCGGCTACTGCAAGCTCATCAACGATGACAAGCTAGAAGGCGTAACAGTTCACTCGCGATGGCTCCAGCCCTACCGTACTTAAGACGCTGTGCTACCACTTTCCAGCGTCCTCCACACTTTAAAACACTGTGCTACTTCCTCCAGCATGTTTCCTTTTACAATTTCATGTCATATTTGTAATTCCTCCAGAAAATGATTGCAATACTTGCATTCATAGTTAGGGTTTAAATTTTTAATTTTCAATTTAATTGAAGCATTATTTCCATCTGAGAACCTCTTTACCCCTAAAAACACAAAGTCCTGAGTCAGCCTAAATCAACCCACTAGAGCAAGGACGGAAACCCTAAGCAAAAATCTCACGGGAAGAAGGAAATAGAAAGTGTGCACAAAGGAAGATGATTTGAGCCATTTGCCCCAGCAAGACCAAGGAGATCTCACGTCAGGAGCACATACAGATGCAATCTTAACGAGGGGTTATGACATAAACCTTTATTCAAAGTAAGCAAACAGAAGAAAAGATCTTGAACTCAGCTGCCACTGAGTACAAGAAAGATGTTCAAGAATTACGGGAATACACTTGAAAAGAGAAAAAGAAACAAATAGGTTTAGCCGTCAAGAAGATCGCCCGCGCCTGCACCACTGCTAGGTCCTGCTTCAACGCCATCACCTGCTACCGCTTCTCCCTTCGGAGCCTCAGCTTCCATTTCAGATGTTTCCGCAGCAACACTCTCCGTCCTAACATCATCGACAGGAGAAGCTTCAAAGTCTTCCTCAAAGGCCACAACAACATTAGGGTTTGCGCTGACTGCTTTCGAACACTCAGGTCTGTCTGTGTCAGAATCAAGGATTATCACACCGTCCTGGATTGGATAATCACGCATATCTTCATCCGGAGGCCGTTTATGCTCCACTCTCCACCTCTTTAACCGCGCTGCAAATCTCTCTGCCCTTGCTCTTACTGGTGCTCGCAACGCTTCCTCATGCCTCCAACGCTCTTCCATGTCGATCGCAGCTGAAAGGGCACATATGCGTCCCCTGGTAATATGCAGGTGCAGAATGGACATCCCATGTATAGCACGACCGACTTCATGAAGTGGGAGGTCAATTTTAGCCATTACCTCTTTGTGCGCATTAGTTTCAGGTTTGTCAACTTCGAAACTTTCAGGGAGAAGTTCTGAGAATGATCATCGCCCTTGCTTCCATGATAAGCTGCAAAGAAGAAGAAGTTATAGGCACACAAAAATGTATGTATCATCATCAGTCAATCAGAAGATCAGATAAGTACGGAGCAATACCTGAGATATAGAAGGAACGATTATGTGATGAGAATAATCCTTAGAATTTTTCTTTATAATCTAGCAAGTCAACAGAATCCCAGGAGAAAAGGAGTCTTTACTTGCCATCTATAAAGGCTACCGATTCGAGATAGCGATCAACGATGCTTATCGGATATATCTGAGGAAAGCTGCCGTGTAACGAAGGGGAGTGCACCTAGTCCAAGAAACGGGCCAAGCTCCGTCTGGATACGTACGGAGGAAATCAAAGCGACTCGCCAGATCAAGTCCTGCTTCCTTCACCATCCTAATCGGGACCGACCAGTCCTGGGACAACACATGACGATGTCGACCTATACGGTAAATGTATATTCAGTTTAGCTTGGTCATTTTTGTGTACAAACTTGTCACCATCTTATGCCTACCCCACAATAGCGTAACCATTATGTGCTAGGCAGGGGACTTAATGTTGATGGTGGATTTTCATTTAAGGCTGAAATTGTAAAGGCCAAAATTATGCGCTAACATCTTGCAAAAGATAAAGCCATTGATAAGTGATGAATACTTCTTCACTTTACTAATTCACCTAGAATGGAGCATGTAGCAACAATCCCAGTATTCTGTGAATTAAATACACGAAATTCATCCTGGTTGGAGCATGTGGAAACAATCCCATATACCCTGTGAATTTACAGCATTATTAATTAATGCATAACCAGCCTTGTATTTCTGTACTCATTACCGGTGCGGCATGACGACCGAGTGTTGTTCTCGCAGAGCAACACGAACCTCCAAGCATTAATAATGAAGCATGTACGAAATACCCGTACGTGCTACAACTCTCGGTATGTTATACTAGCCCGATTGAGCATACAACTGTCGGTGTGTTATACTAGCCCGATTGAGAATACATCTCTCGGTGTGTTATACTAGCCCGATTGAGCATGTTTGAACCTGGACTGTCCATATCAGTCTCAGAAACGATCATGACCATCCAACTTCACCAACATGATTGGATGGCTTAGATTGAATCCATGACCCCAAGTAGGTATTGGAATATTCACTACCGACCCAACGCGGGCCCCGCATGGTCGGCCTCCCCAAAAGGGTGGCATAGCTTGCCAAACCGTCCAAGCCAAAACAATATGGACGAAAAACCCTAAATTAGGGTTTGCGGCACATTACATGTATCGCAAAACAGTCTCAACCGGCCATCTTCGCAGGCATAGATGGAGGGTGTAGATGTAGATTCAAAGGGCCCAGAGCATGTCAACACAAACACCGTGGGCCCGCCTACAAACATGACTGATCGGTCAGGACCAACTATAGTTGGTCGTTCCAGTTCGTGCACCCAAACAAGGCATGACGCACGGCCGGTGAAACCCTAATTAGGGTTTAAGCAATCACGAGCGTCCATTTTCTCCTGCACGAATGAAGGGTCCAGGATTAGACTAAGCAGGTCCGGTGCGTATCAACATGACCACCGTGGGCCCATCTATCTCCACACCCGATCGGCCAAGGCATATCATGCCTGTTTGGCTCGATTCGCACACCCGAACTAGGCATGGTCACACCTCCCGATTGCAAACTAATCTCGACCACTCAAATTTGCCGGGCAAATTGAGTGGCTTAGATCACGTTTCTATGGGATATTAAGGTATGGACGTGTACACCAACTCGTCGTCTATATACCAGACTAATCGGCCAAGACCGACCAAGCTTGGTCGTCTTGAAACGCGCGCCCGAAGTTGGCATGATGCGCGGCTTTTGCGGCACCAGATTTCTGCTGCAAATTGATCTCGACCACTCAACTTCGCCGGACAAATTGAGTGGCCCAAATCACACTTTCACGAGACAATGAGGTATGGGCGCCTACACTGTCATGTCGTCTACACACATGCACGATCGGCCCTGCCAAAATTGTATCCCAAGTTCGACCAAGTCGAAGAGTGATGCTTGCGCACCTCTTCAAAAACCCTAATTCCATCAACGGTCGCAGGATGAGTGTCTCAAAGATCATCTCGTTCGTCCAACTTCACCGGCTTGGTTATACAATCCTGGTCAGGAGTTAATTGGTCAGTGAGGCGTCATGGTGATCACCACCCGTCACTCTACCACACCATGATGCAATACCTACATAGAATACACACGATACTTCACAAGTATCGACTTCCAAAATAACTTAGTTATTTAATCTAGCATTACATGCTACTTTCTGTGGGTCCCACGATCCACACACTCGAGACATCAATCATGTCACAAAATGGGGGATACATCTTTTGGGGTATTGGTGCGGCGGTTTACAAAGATGCGGCGTGCAACGCGCCATCACAAGAACGTGTCGGGAAGTCATGGACGGTTAGAGATGACAGGAGAAGTGGGCAAGACTGGTCGTGTAACACTAACACACAACTCCACTACTCCATCACTCCACTTCCTCCACTTCCCACGAGAGACGTGAATAAGGCTCAAATGACTTGTATAAATAGGTTCTCCTCCCTATTTCGAAAAAAGAAGGAACAAGTCAAGACAACATAGGCAAGTGTTGATACCATTATATTCAAACACCGGAACTGATAGCTTACATCCTGCAAGCCAGTTCAGCTTTCTGATACAAGTCATACATAGCCAACACCTTCACAATCTCAACACTTCCCTCCCTAAGATCAACCCCATCTCCTTCACTTTGTGACCGAGACAAGTCTGGAACGGTCATTTCTTGGTTTAGGCCGGATTTGCACAGATTGATTTCTCGAATCTACAAGCACTCCCGTGTAGTGCATTTGTTTAAGGTTTAGACTCATTTCTCATCTACACACCCCAAATTACCAAAACCGGCAGAAATAGTTTTCACCCATAAACACTATCACTCAAAAGTATATCTACTCTATCTCCTATTTGAGACAAAAGTCTTATTGCTATATAGACTTCAATTATACAAATTTGATATTTCGAGTCAAGCTCATCTCGCTTATCTATTTCTCGAAATATGTGTTGGTAAGCTTCCGCTTTAGCCAAGTCCATCTTTACTCATGACGAAAGTCATGTTGATTATTTCAATAACTTGAAAATCGCTTTGATGATGAAAATAGTTTGTGGATAACAACTATTTTAACATCCTCTAAGAAAGTTTGAATGGTTGAAATGAGAGTTTAAATCAAGTATCCATGTTTGGATATAAACATAGTGTGTTTTCACATTTGTGTAAAAGTCCAAAACCGGGAACCTAAAGTATGTGTACCCGTACGCGTACTGGCGGTTGTTGGAGTCCGGGTAAGTATGCGTACATGTACGCATACCGGCGGAAGTTTCACGTCCGTGAATTTCTGATGGAGTTTGAAAGATAAAAACAAACTCAAAGAGGCTACTTAAGTATGCGTACACGTATGTGTACTTAAGCAAGTTACTTTCTAAAATCGGTTTGTTCATGAACTAAAACATTTATATATTAAGGAATGCAATCTTTGCAAACCGTGGCTATGATGTTCATAAATTGATTCCAGTGAATCAAAATCGATTTTGCTTCGATTGTGTCTTGTATACTTTTATGAGATCTAAGAAATTGAACAACTCTCTAACTAGTTCATTTGAGTCATTTGAACTAGTTATGGTAAAGATGAATAAGGTTGATATGAAAGTGCTCATATGGCTAACCGTTGGTTAACTATTGTGAACCGAATAATTGTACATGTTTAGGTTTGGTTACTCAAACCTAAATGAAGGTGCATTTCATTTGTGTATAACAAGCTAAGTTCGATTTAACGGTTGAAAGATATTAGCTTGAATCTAATCAGGTTTTCATAATGGTGAATATTGAATGCTTTGTTACCAAGGTAACTTAGATTGCAAACCTTGATTTGAAATCTTTATAAAGGAGATCTCTAGCAACTGGGAAATCTAATCCCCATACCTCCTGTGTGATACTAGTTGCATAAACTAGAGTCTATTCTCCTTTAAACTTAGGTTTTTCACGAAACCCTGTAGGTTAACGACTTGAAGACTTCATTGGGATTGTGAAGCCATGCCCAACTATTTTCTCTGTAGTTGCGTGATCTGATCTTGCTGTTTTCTATTGTGATTGAGTGCAATCGTAAGATTGGCTTCAGATTAATTCTCTGATAGGCAAGATAGAAAAGTAATCACAAACATCTTCGTATCATCGTTTGTGATTCCACAATATATTATTTCGTTAATCGATTAAGATTATTGTGAGGTGATTGATAATACTTGGCTATTCTTCGGGAATATAAGTCCGGGTTATCAATTGGTTCCTGTTCACCTTGATTTATCAAAAGACGAAACAAAAACTCGTAGGTATATCTGTGGGAGACAAATTTATCTATTCAATAGACTTTTCTGTGTGAGACAGATTTGTTTATTAAGTCTTCGACTTTGGGTCGTAGCAACTCTTAGTTGTGGGTGAGATCAGCTAAGGGAATCAAGTGCGTAGTATCCTGCTGGGATCAGAGATGTAAGGAATGCGACTGTACCTTAATCAGTGTGAGATTGATTAGGGCTCAACTACATTCCAGACCGAAGTTAGCTTTGTAGCAGGCTAGTGTTTGTAGCGGCTTAATACAGTGTGGTGTTCAAATCTGTACTAGGTTTTTCTGCATTTGCGGTTTCCTCGTTAACAAAACTTCTGGTGTCTGTCTTATTTCTTTTCCGCATAATATTTTTTTATATAATTGAAATATCACAGGTTGTGCGTTGAATCGATCAATTGGTAAATCCCACCTTTGGTTGTTGATTGAAATTGATTGATCCTTAAACGTTGGTCTTTGGTACCGTTCTATTTATTTCTCTTATATTCAGTCAGGCTCGCAAATTCTTATTTGTTTGATTGCGGATTGAATTGAGAAATTGATATATAACTCTTTTATATGCTTTTCTTAAGATTGAGTCTAAATGTCTAGTTGATTCTCTTGAAAGTATATTAGAATTAGTCCATACAGATTGCTAAGTGAAATATTGGGTGCGGTTGTTAGACCCCCGTTTTTTCATCCTCTTTCATATTTACAATATTGAAGTCGATTATACCACACTTCCAAACAAGTTTAGAATTGGTTCATTTGTATTCCAAGACAAATATGTGATTGATCAATTATCAAATCACAATTATGGGTTCAATCGGTTCTACCAATCACTAGGATCGGTTATACCTTCATATGGATTACTTGTGATCGAACACACAAGTTACCAGGACCGGTTACATCAGTTACCAGGATCGGTTACGTCAATTACCAGGACCGGTTACCATATACTCATGGTATTGCTTGTGATCGGTTATACAAGTCACTAGGATCGGTTACACCAGTTACCAGGATCGGTTACACCAATTACTAGGACCGGTTATACCAATTACAAGGATCGATTACACAATACTTTTGTGATTGGTCACACCAATTACTAGGATCGGTTACACCAATTACAAATATCGATCATACCATCTCAGGTGATTACTTAGGATCGGTTATTCTAATTAATAAAAACCAGTCATACCAAATCATAAGTCATGCACTGTGATTAGTTATACCAAGATACATAACAAGTTATGATCCGTTCTACTAACTCACACATATTGGTAATACAAAGATATGCAATGAATAACCATACCAATAAACCTGGCGATTTCCCTTTCGATTCATAAAATAAGTTCATGAATGTACTTCCTTTAAACAACTGTAAACATTGTTTCCTAGGATGAAATATTCACCTTTACCCATACACATAATCACAATAGCATTCATACGATTATGTCGATGTCATATATACGATTTTCAAAAGATAAGTGTTATACTTCATATTCTAATTCCTTAACATTATGATCATGTGATCATGTCTTACTACTAGAGTATAATCATTCACAGCTTCGCAGTCATGTTTTCAATATAGCATGACTTGAAAGATACGTTAGGAATGAGACAGTTCAAGTCAATATTACTAACCTCAAGAGGAAGGATGATGTCGTCGTTGTAGCTTGTTACTTTTTCACATTCTTCAGGTCTTCGAGTTATACTTGTATGTCTCATAATCCTAGACTTTCTAGTCTAACCTATATGAAGTTATCTCTAGTACATAATCAAGCGACTCTTAGATGAGTTTTGATTCACTAAAATATGACAACCAAACTTGACATACCGACGCTTGGTGGGTTCAAACGAGCTATGCTCTAACAACCTCTGCCACAAGCTGAACTCGATGCCCTCGTCTATTATTTTTGCTGTAGGTAATCCTGAATTTGTTCTTCAAATTGCCACAATATAGTATCCTTCTCCGAAGAAGCTTCGGAGTCTGGAAACCCTTGCCATTTTATCAGAAAATAAGTTCTCAAATTCTTCTTGCTTTGCCCCTCAACTCGATTATCAATTATAGCCTCAACTTGCTTGTCGAATTGTGATCTGATTACTGGTGGTGCACGCTTCGCTTGTTATCTCGAAGTGTCCAGCAAATCAGGATGGTACTTTTTCAAGAAGCTGACATGAAAAGTGGGATGCACTTTCAACCGTTCCGGCAACACGAGTCTGTAAGCCACCTTACCAAATCTTTTCATCACTTCAAAAGGACCATCGCACCTTGGACATAGGCCTCTATGAACTATTTTTCTAGAAATCTTCTTCCAAATTTGCGGTGTTAGCTTCAACAACACTATATCTCCCACCTCAAATTCCACATCTCTGCGATGTAAATCAGCATACTTCTTCATTCGTCTCTGCGCCTTGGATAAACTATCACGCGCCTGCTCAGTGATCTCCGTTTTTGACCTTGCATAACGATATACTGCTGGACAGGAACCTTGCTTCTTAGCCTTTGGCACCTCATAAGGGGTTAATGGTTGCTGGCATGTTGCTAACTCAAAAGGACTCAACTCCTTTGATGAACTCTTGTGCAAATTGTAACAAAATTGGGTCGTATCCATCAACGCCACCCAATTTTCCAGGCTTGCCATCACATAGTGACGCAAGTACTCTTCTAGCAGTGCATTTATCCTCTCCGTCTGACCATCGGGTGATTGCTAGCAGAAAACTTCAGTTTGGATCCAAGCAATCCAAACAAGGCGGTCCAAAACCTGCCTGTAAATCGTGAGTCTTTATCACTCACAATATCTGGAGGAAGTCCCCAATACTTCACTATATTCTTGAAGAACAGATCCGCTGCAACGTCTGCATTACAAGAATGGTGACAGGGAATGAATGTAGCATACTTCGAAAAGCGATCAACGACGACCATTATCGAACTAAAGTCTTGCACCTTTGGTAGCCCGTTAATAAAGTCCATCGACAAGCACTGTCATGGCTTGTCTGGAATCGGCAAAGGTTGTAACAATCCTGCTATGTTTCTCCTTTCCGTCTTATCCAGTTGACACGCTAAGCATATCTTCACATACAACTCAACATCTACTTCCATCTTAGGCCAGTAATAGGAACGAGCTATCAAAGCATGCGTTCGTTCAATGCCTGGATGACCGGCCCAAATGGAATCATGCGTCTTTCGCAAGAGTTCCCTTCTTAGTCCACCTGAATTAGGTACATAAATTCTTCCTCTTTTGGCTTAAATGACTCTATCATCTATCCAATATCGATGAACGATCCAATCACAGATATGCTTAGTCAGGCTCACACATGCCTGGTCATTCTTCGTCTCTTCTTTGATTCGAGGCAACAACTCTGCCTCAATCGTGGCTAGTACCGCAACATATTCTGCCACCAACTTTCTGCTCAACGTATCTAGCACAGAATTAAGCCTTCCTGGCTTATGCTTGAACTTGTAGTCGAAATTTCTCAAAAAGTCAAGCAACATTGCTTGTTTTGGCGATAGTTTCTTCTGGATGGAAAAGAACGTAATGGCCACATTATCCGTCCTTATGATGAAATAAGTTCCCAACAAATAATGCCCCACGTTCTTAGGCAATGTATCACTGCCAAAATCTCTTTCTCATGCACAATGTATCTCCCTTCAGCATCGTTGAGCTTACGACTCTCAAAAGCTACCAGATGGCCATCTTGTACCAGGACTCCCCCTAGAGCCCTGTCTGAAGCATCAGTGTGCACTTCAAATGGTATATCGAAGCTAGGCAAGCAAAGAACTGGTTTTGTCGAGACCGCTTCCTCAATGCATCGAATGACCGCTGACACTCGTCAGTCCATGCCCATGATTTGTCCTTCCTTAACAAATCTGTCAATGGGGCTACTTTCTTTGAATAACCAACTATAAAGCGCCGGTAATAGTTAGCCAAACCCAAGAAAGAACGAATTTCTCCAAGCTTCTTTGGCTCAGGCCAATCCATAATGGCCTCTACCTTTTTCTGGTCCATATGCACGCACCCTTGCGATATCACATGGCCAAGGAAAGTAATCGTGGTCTGGGAAAACTCACACTTTTCTTTCTTCACATACAAACTTGCCTCTCTAATCTTTGCAAACACTTTGCAAATATGCATCGCATGCTCTTCCAAAGTCTCACTGTAAATGACTATGGCATCCAAGTATACCACTACAAAGCGGTCGATGTACTCAGCAAACACATCATTCATCAGATTGTAAAATATTGCAGGTGCATTCTTCAAACCGAATGGCATTACACGGTACTCATACGAGCCATACCTGGTTACCATTGCAGTCTTTGGTTCATCTCCTTCTGCTATGCGCACTTGGTAATAACCCGAGCGCAAATCCAACTTGGTGAAGAACTTGGCCTTGGCTAATCGATCAAACAAGTCTTCCTCTAGCGGAATTGGGTACTTGTTCTTCACAGTTAGTTTGTTCAAAGCCCTATAATCAACACATACGAAGTGAACTATCTTGCTTCTTTTGGAACAGAACCGGAGCACCAAATGGGGCTTTAGACGGTTGTATATATCCTACCTCCAGCCGTTCAGAATTCTGCTTGCGCATCTCCTCAAGTTCTAGCGGTGACATACGATATGGTGCTTGCGCAGACGGCCTCACCCCTGGCCCCAACTCAATCATATGATCGATCCTACGCCGCGGTGGTAGCGTCTTAGGTAGTTCTGCAGGTATCGTGTCTGCAAACTCTTCTAAGACCACAACTATTCCATCCTTAACTTCTACTACCTTTCCTGGTTTGATCTCAACCAACACGCCTAGGAAAGTAGCCAAGTCTTGGCGCATACCTTCTTTAACCTGAATCGCAGACAAATATGGCTTAAGTATCTTGTCTGGTTCACTTTGCCTCACCATAGAGACAAAACATGGGTATTGAGGGTGTTGTATCAATATCCCCTTTCTATGAGGTAATGGCGATGCCTTCGCCGCGCAAAAGAAATCCATGCCCAAAATCAGGTCATAATCATCCATGACCATCACTAGAAAATCTAGTTTTCCTTTCCATTCTCCGACTTGCACATCTGCATTGCGAACTTTCCCTCGACTGGTTTGTGGTTCTACGTTAACATCTTTGATGGTGCTATCCGCGCTAGTAACTGTTAAGTTAAATGTCATGGCAACGTCTGGATGAATAAAGGACTAGGTAGTACCGGTATCAGCCATCGCTAATACCCACTCACATTGATTTTCACATCAATGTACATCAGTCCAGAAGACATCTTCTTCTTGGTGTGTGCTTTGCTCCCTAGCAAACGACTGATGTTGCGATGTTGGTCCATACAAACATCATGCTGAGCCTTCCTAGCATCGTGCTATTTCTCATCAGCACTTGCAGCGTCTCCGGTACCCTTAGTGTATTTCTGATATGAGGACATCCTTCGTGTATGATTATCACTTGCAGATTCTTGAATATAGGGGTCACATACCTTTAATGCCAACCTTTGGGTTGATCTTCGTCCCATCCTTTTTAGGCTTTACACTCTCAGTGTGGATCCTTCACTTCAAATGCAATTTACAACTATCTTCAAGAACAGCAACAAACTCGATCAGCCGACTATATTTCAACGTGAATAGAAAGACCCTTAACCAGGGCTCAGATACCCGAATTTTCACAGGTTCGTACAACCCAAATGCAATACCAACTTGACAATGGAAACTATGCTCCACAACACAATTTCATCCAACTCGCACTTAGCCAATACTTCAATTTCTTGACTAAATCTCTATTCATCCCATACTAAATAGAGGTTCTTCTCACAAATCTTTCAAGCTTCCAACCAAATACACACACTCCGCTTGATGCATATACAATAAGCCAAAACAAAGGGACAATGCACCAACAAAACTTACATTTAAACTAAGCCGTAGCCTTTTATTTATTGCACACTTAGGGTTACACACTCTTGATAAGTGCTTAATTTATATATTTAGAATGTCAATTCCATACTTGTTTTAGCTATATTTCTTGCATATTATCCTTGTATTACTCTTGTTTTGTGCTTTATTTGTTTCTTTAGGTGAATCATCCAAAGTCAATGGAATCGGGGTTGAAAGAGCTTAAGAAGAATAAAGAACCAAGTTACATAAGTGTATACGGTGGTAAAACCCAACCGTACGCAAAGTCAGGGACATCTACGGTGAGGAAACTCAACCGTAGGCCTGGGAAGAAGAGCACATTTTTTGTCAGAGTTACGGTTGGGAAATCATATCAACCTAACCGTAGATGAATCAGGTTTGCAAGGAATTGTCAGAGTCAGAGTTACGGCGAGGAAAGCAAGCCGTATGCAAATCCAGGGAAGCTTATGGTTTGGAAATCATTCTCAACCAAACCGTAGACAAAAATGAGAAGATATGAAGGATTTGAAGACACCATCTTGTAGAGGACAACAAGCCAAAAATAATGCAAAAAGAATGAGCTTAATCGGACGTCTGATGAAGAAGTTATGGCCAAAATGGTGAAGGAATGTAAAGGAGAAGATTCAGAAGTACCTACGGTTGGGAAACCCAACCGTACGCAACCACAGATGGACCTACGGTTTGGAAACTAAAAATTCCCAACCGTAGGTAAATCCAGGGGATATTATGGTAGGGAAACATGAAAAAAAATCAACCGTAGCCAGGTGCTGAAGGTGCGACTTTTGACTTCTAAAACGTGCAAAACCCGGTCCCGGACGGATTCTAAACCCTATATTTCGTGGGTACTATATAAGGAGAGCCTCAAAACATTAAGAGATCGTCTTTTACATTATTTTGCAAGTCTTGGAGGAGAGGAATAGGAAAAGCTAGGGTTCGGAGCGGTTCTCATCAATCGTAACGATTTCTTCTCTAGTTTATCAATTGTATAACATGGATGCTCCTACATCCATGAGTAGCTAAACCCATACTTGATTGAGGATGAATTCTAAGTTCTAGTATGGATTTGGTTTAATATATATGAATCTAGTTTGATTTCTTCATATTATTATCGTTTGTTTCTACTTTGATTAAAGTTTATGATTGATAAATTGATTGCTCTAGGTGGCCAACTATAATAGTTTATTGATTGATCTATTGCTAGTAAAGGATTAGGATATCCGTGTAATTGTTGAATAATCTTTACACAAGTAGAAAACGTGAGACCTTGCAGAGGGATTCTGTGGAGCAATCGCGTGTATAACAACATTAGAACGTGGACCTTGCGCTAAGAGTCTAACTACTAAGATTAACCTAATTCATAAGACATAAAGCATTTGACCAAGTTACACCTTGAGTGCGCTACTACTTGGTGGCTTGGATGAATAAAATCTCATATACGAGCGCTTCGGTATCCAGTGACCAAAGGACTTTAGGGGTGGCACTGCGCTAGTTGTTATCCCACGGTTGATGATAATCTATGACTAATGATGAATGGGTGAATATATTAACTCATTGATGGTTCAGTAACGAAGAAGGATTCCTCGATCATATCTCTCTCCCTATTGCTTTGCAACTCAATTTCAATTGCTTTATTTACTTTGTTTACAATCTAAAACAAAACCCCCCATTTGTGACCTTTTTGACAACTAAACTCCCTGCTCTTCGTGGGAACGATCCTTGCTTCCATTATATTACCAGTTAATTGTGTGGAAATAAGTGATTTAATTTGATTGCACTCACGACACGCATCAACTCTTCTTGTTCCTCATTACCCAATCCCTTTACAAGATCGGGCTTATATAGCCTTACAAAAGCTATTTACAAGTAACTGTCAGGCAGTTACAGATTTGTTTTACACTAGGCAGTTGGCCAACGTGCCAACTGATCCAAATACGTTCTAAAGCCAAACAAACATGTCCTAGCCTTTAGAAATGCATAAAGCAAAGCAACTTACGTGTAACCAACTCGAAATCGTCAAGGCCATGTGCCCGACACATGTCATCCATCCTTGTTGCACGATGATTGCGTCTGCCAGCCAAAGTCGCGCAATCATTGTTGAGAATCATTCTCCTAATGATGCAAGTATGCTAATGCAAGTTTTGATTGCATGCCTGCACGCCTCATGCACACTATTTACATGCCAAACTCATTTGGCATCTCTTGATGCTAATCTCACATCATTGGCCATGTCCAAACCCTGTTTGGCACATTCCTTGGCCTAGCTGCAACTTTGAATGCGCCATCGCATTTCTGGCATATGTTATGTTGCCAATGATGCACCATTGTTGCACATCATTTCTAGGCCACTTGACCGACCGGTTATACCGTTCCATATATAGATGGTCCATAGAATGCAGGTTTCCATTGGTTCATTCACATTATAATAAAAAAAAGGTTGAACCAACACGTAAGTAAGGGGTTGTGATCCTTAATCCCAGTTCTCACCAAAAACATATTCCATCTCTTTCAGCCATCATTTTCAGGAGAAAATTATTCCAACTCGTAAACCACCTCAATTTAAAGTTGTTAGAACCGTAAAAGTAAAACACCAAAACTAGACTAAGGAAACACAAAGATATTCGACGGATACCCATTAACAATATTGCTTGGCCACACGGACCACGTTTCAAACAAGGAATGTTAATGACCCCACCACCACCACAGAGCACTTGTGTCCAGATAGAATGTAAATTTTGGAAACAGAACCCTCCTAAGAACTTGACCGGAAGAACAAACATAAACAAGGAAAATGCATTACAAGAATCAAGAAGCATAGAGATCAATCGAGAAGAGCATAAAATAGTAGTTAGCTCTAATACGAGGAGAAAGTGATTCAGCTTGGATTTTTTAGGGCCAAGTAAATAGGTGTCGACAACTGTCTAGTACAGTGGCTTACCAATGTTGGATTGATTCCCACAAGAAAATGTTGGATCCTCCGATTTCATCAATTTCCTCTATGGAATATCTTGTTGTTGGGATGACGATTGGATTAGCAATGGGGCTAGTCCAACTTGCTAGGTCTGTCCAAGGGGTGGATATACCTATGCAATATAAAAAAAAACAAAAAATGCAGTTACGGAAAAATGAATGCTTGACATTAAAAATAACCAAATTCACAAGCCAAACAATCAAAAAAAGGGGCACAACTATTTGCACATAAATTTGGGCAATGAAAAGAACTTGGGGCGTAAGAAAATCCTTGAGGCCTGTATCATATGCCCTCCCATGGAAATGATAAAATTAAAATTTTGATTTGATTTTTCCCTTAGGAAAATTCGAAAGAAGTTTGTACCAAGCTTAGACCCATGACCCCGACTCGACCAAGCGATGTGCGTGCTTTAGATTGTTTTTCATTCTAACTAATGCATATATAAGTCATCTTTTAGCACAAAAGTGTGTCGATCGAAGGATCATATCTTGCATTGTTTGAATCATAGTGATACCCAGAGTAACTACTTTGATTTTCCTTATGTGTGATAAAATATTTCATTAAAGCAATGAAGGTAGAGATCCGAACAAAGAATTAAGGGAGTTACAAACATATGTTCATGTCATTAGAACTTTTAACTTAACTTGCATCACCTTATAAATTCATCCAAAGAAAATAGAACAAAATTTTGGAAGTTGCAAGTCAAATTCAAACGGGATATTCATTTCGAATACGCTTTCGAAGGTGCATATCTCCATTGGAAATTGTTTTCAAAATTACTCCTGAAAGTTCTTTAGAACTTGGTATTGGACAAACTTTTCAAGTTTCTTTTGAACTTGTTTTCAAAAAGAATCCTCTTTCAAATATGACAACTATCTAAGAAATTTTCTTATAGTTCCTCGAAATTTTAAGGAGTAATGAGTACATCCTTCAGTGTTATGCCATAATCTCCAAAAGTATAGTAAGTGATCTCTATAAAATGAGTTGTAGTACACAACTTATGCGTATTATTCCTTCGACACTTTGATCAACTTTAATGATCAAGTCTCATATACTAAAGTCGTAATTATAAACTATGTTTTTCTTGTTCCTTTGATAGATTGTTCGAAAGATAGAAATGGAAAAGTCGTTCATTAGTTACTAATTAACTTTTGTTTGAAGGACAATGCTTTCGTTTGTTATTCAGTTCTAGCAAAAGGTAAACATGTATGTTAATTCTACTGCTAGTAGAGAGTTGTGATATGAGTGTAATAGTCAAACAATGATCTACACAAGTAGAATTCGTGAGACCTTGCGAGGGATTCTGTGGAGAAATTGTGAGTGAAGACGACATCAGCAAGTAGACCTTGATCTAAGAATTTAATACTAGGATCAACCTAAATTCACAAAACCTAAAGCGTTTGATTGGATTACACCTTGAGAGATCTACTACTTGGTAGTTCAGACGAATAGAATCTGGTAGGCGAGAACTTCCGTATCCAGTGGTAAAAGGAGATTTGGGGATAACACTAATCTAGTTGTTATTCTACGATTGGTGATATATTATTCTAACGAAAGGTAAACATGTTTGTTAATTGAGTTAATGTTCGGTAACGACGAGGGATTCCCTAATCATCTCTTTTGTTATTGCTTTAATCAATCAATCCAATGCAATTCCTTTTTTTTTTTTTTTTTTGCATTTACTTTATTTTAGTTTGCTAATCCAAATAACCTATCAATTACATAGCTCTGTGGGAACGATCCTTACTACCACTATATTTCCAGTTAATTAGTGAGAAATGTATTGATTAATTTGTTGTGCCTACGACATCCCATCAAATTCAAGCAATGGTTATTCATAGGTCTTTAGCAATATAGTCAAGAGCAATTTATTGTTCACAAAATAATATTGTCTACATTGATATTTGGAACATTTCCAAGATAATAGTTCACAAACTGTTTCGGGTCTCCAAGAGACGTGTATGAGTACTGCAACTAAGTTTCTTGGAGAGTGAATTTGGTCTCAACTTCCAGTTCGAAGTCTGATAGTAGGCTTGTGTACGCAGCGGTTTAATACGATGTGGACTAGGTCCCGAGGTTTCTCTACACTTGTGGTTTCCTCGTTAACAAAACTCTGGTGTGTTGTGTTATTTTCCACATTATATTGTTTATCTTTACAACACGAATATCACAAGTAGTACGTAATCAACCAAGATAGTCTTCCAACCCTTACAAGTTGAGATCTCATAAGACTTGCTCTTGTTGAATTCATATCTCGAAAGAAAGATTAATAATCTTGTACTTGTTGGATTTCAGTTCTTGTACAATTCTAGTACATACTAGGTTGTGAAAAAGCGGGGGTCTAACAACCTCACCCAATATTTCGCTTAGCAATCTGTATGGACTAACTCCAATATACTTTCAAGAGAATCAACTATACAGTTAGACTCAATCTTAAGAAAAGTATATCAAAGAGTTATATCTCAATCTCTCAATTCAATCCGCAATCAAACAAATAAGAATTTGCGAGCCTGATTGAATATAAGAGAAATAACTTGAATGGTACCAAATACCAATGTTCAAGGATCAATCAATTTCAATCAACAACCAAAGGTTGGATTTACTAATTGATCGATTCAACGCACAACCTGTGATATTTCAATTATACAATAAAATATAATGCGGAAAAGAAATAACACAGACACCAGAAGTTTTGTTAACGAGGAAACCGCAAATGCAGAAAAACCCCGGGACCTAGTCCAGATTTGAACACCACACTGCATTAAGCCGCTACAGACACTAGCCTACTGCAAAGCTAACTTAGGTATGGAATGTAGTTGAGCCCTAATCAATCTCACACTGATCAAGGTACATTCGCGTTCCTTACGTCACTGATCCCAGCAGGATACTACGCACTTGATTCCCTTAGTTGATCTCACCCACAACCAAGAGTTTCTACGACCCAAAGTCGAAGACTTAATAAACAAATCTGTCTCACACAGAAAAGTCTATTGAATAGATAAATCTTTCTCCCATAGATATACCTACGAGTTTTTGTTCCGTCTTTTGATAAATCAAGGTGAACATGAACCAATTGATAACCCGGACTTATATTCCCGAAGAACAACCTAGTATTATCGGTCACCTCACAATAATCTTAATCGATTAACGAAACAAGATATTTTGGAATCACAAACGATGAGACGAAGATGTTTGTGACTACTTTTCTATCTTGCCTGTCGGAGAAATTAATCTCAATCCAATCTTATGATTGCACTCAATCACGATAGAAAACAGCAAGATCAGATCACGCAACTACAGAGAAAATAGTTGGGTCTGGCTTCACAATCCCAATGAAGTCTTCAAGTCGTTAACCTACAGGTTAAAGTAGAATCGACTCTATCTTATGCAACTAGTATCACACTGGAGGTGTGGGGATTAGGTTTCCCAGTTGCTAGAGTTCTCCTTTATATAGATTTCAAATCAGGGTTTGCAATCTAAGTTACCTTGGTAACAAAGCATTCAATATTCACGGTTAGATGAAAACCTGATTATATTCAAGCTAATATCTTTCAACCGTTAGATTGAACTTAGCTTGTTATACACAAATGAAATGCACCTTCATTTAGGTTTGAGTAATCGTACCTAAACGTGTACACTTAGTCGGTTCACAATAGTTAACCAATGGTTAGCCATATGAGCACTTTCATATCAACCTTATTTGAACTAGTTAGAGAGTTGTTCAATTGCTTAGATCTCATAGAAGTATACAAGACACAATCGAAGCAAAATCGATTTTGATTCACTCGAATCAATTCATGAACATCATAGCCACGGTTTGCAAAGATTGCATTCCTTAATATATAAATGTTTTAGTTCATGAACAAACCGAATTTAGAAAGTAACTTGCTTAAGTACGCATACGGGTACCGGTTTGAGTTTGTTTTTATCTTTCTAACTCCAACAGAAATTCACGGACGTGAAACTTCTGCCAGTATGCGTATATGTACGCATACTTACCCGGACTCCAACAACCGCCAGTACGCCTACGGGTACGCATACTTTAGGTTCCCGGTTTTGGACTTTTACACAAATGTGAGAACACACTATGTTTATATCCAAACATGGTTACTTGATCTAAACTCTCATTTTAGTCATTGAAACTTTCTTAGAGGATGTTAAAATAGTTGTTATCCACAAATTATTTTCATCAAAGCGATTTTCAAGTTATTGAAATAATTAACATGACTTTCGTCACGACCAGTAAAGATGAACTTGGATAAAGCGAAAGCTTACAAATACATATTTCGAGAAAAATATAAGTGAGATGAACTCGGCTCGAAATATGAAATGTGTATAATAGAAGTCTATATAGCGATACGACTTTTGTCTCAAATAGGAGATAGAGTGGATAGACTTTTGAGTGATAAATAAGTTCAAGTCTCCACATACCTTTTGTTGATGAAGTTCCACAAGTTCCCTTGAGTAGTTCTTCATCTTCATTCGATAAACGCCATGGAGTCTATAGCTCAACTACACTTACTATCCTAATCCGAGACTTAGCTATAAGTAGACTAGAAATCAAGACTTATAGTTTTGGCAACTAAACTTGACAAACAAGCTTGAGATAACAACGCTTGCGAGTTCGACCGAGCAATGCTCTAACAGGTTGATCTTGGAAATTTATTTTTGAGATCGTCAAGGAATTCTTGTACACAATCAGTATGCAGACATTTGGTCTATACATATTGATGTGCAAGAGAAAGAGAGAAACTCCATATACAATCTTATACAGGGATCTTTTACTGTTGACCTACTTGGTGATTGTATTGGATTTTGTCTATACAAATGTCTAAACAAAAAAAAAAGTTAATGACGTACTTGGTACCCTCTCCTTCTCAAGTACTTGGAAGACAAGAACAATGTCCCAGAGTATCAGAACTCTCTCTCTTCTCTCTCTCTCTCACTCTCACTCTCAAAACCATCACCAACAACCCTTTGTTGCTCAGATTTCTTCACTATTTCTTGCTTTCTAGGTTATTTCATGTTTTCAACTTATCTACACCATTATGGTGGTTTTATCTACTTTTTTGAGGTTTATCTTCGCTTTAATGGCGGTTCTTGGTTATTGGGTTGGGTTTTAAGATCAATGATGCCAACGGTGAAATCTTGATCTTTGTTGTCTCCGACGACGAAATTTTCATCAACTTATCCGACGACGGGATCTTCATCGCTGATTTCTTTGACGACAGAAGCTTCATCACTAGTTACAAGAGATTTGAGCAAATCACTCATATTTTGGGAGCACATCTTTCTAAAGAAGAAAAAACAAACTAAATGGTTGAATTTTAATTCCAAAAATATCCATTCTTCCCCCTTAAAAAAAAAAAATAGTACAATGCTACGAATCACTACCATTAATAAACTTATATTTTTGCATCAGGAAAAAACAAGTACAAATATTTGTCCACATTACCAATTTACCTCGCAAAGATCTTTGGATCCAGTTCTTTATAATCATGGGCCAGGAACTCGACCAATTTTCTCATCCAGCTCAGTACTCACATTTTCTTACATCAGCATCTAGGATTAGGGCTAGACAGTAGACACATAAATTATCAACTTAATACTCGAAGCACACTTTTCCACAATTAGGATCATCCTTGAACCTTCAAGGAAATGACTCTAGCATTCACATACAAAGAATACACACTTTTTTTTTTTTTTTTTGAAGCAGAATACACACTATATTGACAGTATAACCTTTTCAGCCTTTCTTTACAATTACTAGGAAGAGAACACCACCCTGTTAACACACATTCCTTCCTCTCTTATTCACTTATAGTACATTTGTAAGTTACATACAATGATTCTTCTTTTTTTTTTTGACCAAAAACACATGTTTCTTTTTTTTCACATGCTAGTTACCTACCACTAATTATCAATTGTGAGTTCGTATTAATTTCACAACAACAACAAAACCACTATAAAGATTATAATTCTTTGTCTCCATCCTTCATCGAGAGCTCTCGATTCCCAAGGCAGTCTACACAAGAAAAGAACAGAACACAAAAAAGAAAAGAAAGTTACAATCCAAGAATACAGTCACGGCATACCACTCTATTCCTTGCAAACTTTAGTTAGCAATCCAGAGAAAGATGAAAGATGTTAAATCAACTGTATGTAAGGGTGCACATGTGTTTGAGTGGAGGGTTTAATGCTATACCATATTTAGAAGTCGGAGCGCAGCAGGCCGTGTAAACTTCCTCGCAAAGAGGAAACAAGGTGATGGTTTCCCTTTGCTGGAACACCATTCTCTTCGATATTCAGTCTCATAATACACGTTATCTATGTCCTACACATTCAGAAAAAAGATACATAAGATTTCCATCAGATTCATCTATTCTGTTTTATCTCGACATCTGCTTGTTTCATCATTTACCAAGAACGAAGTGATAACAGAATTTACAAGGATTTTTCTTGACAAAACAAGAATGCTAAGCTTCTATATGCTTTTAACAGATAGATGAACTAACAATTAATCCTAATATGACTATTTGATCCTCAGCTGCGGACCAGATTCTAAAAATCAAATTGAACTAGACCCTTCATATAGGACCTCAATGTAATAATGGGTTTCCCTGTACCAAAATTGATTCTTACATACCTTTATAGACTGGATCAGCTCAGGGGTAGCATCAGAGTACTTGTAACTTGTTGGATGCCATCCACGCCTCTCACGATCTCTGGAAGCTGAGAGATCCCATGAAGTATGTGTCACAGTTCTCCGAGTGATTTCTCCTTCAAGTCCTTCTTGCTGTATTTTGAAACATGGAAGGCTGTGAAAAGTGAAACTAACAGCAATTGGTTTCATTGTATCATGCTACTGATTACTGGTTAGTGGTTATCGGTATATCTCCTCAGAGGAGGGATTTGGCTAAAATTTTAACATCTCGTTGCAGTCTTTCCTTTCTAACAGGTCATGATACACTTCATCCATTTTTATAACTACCTAAAGGAAAAGATAATCTAGCATTCCATTAACACAGAGAACTAGAGGTCAACTTACTGCTAGTAATGTCTGTACATAATGCTCGTCAGGTATACAGTTATGCTCCTTCCACCCTTCTGCAGGCTGAACAAGAAAGACAATTAGGACGGAGAACTGAAACCTCATATAAGCATTCAAGTAAATTATGTTTTATGCATACCAGTTCTATAAGGATAATCATAAATAGATAAATGATTTTAGTGTAATCATTTTTATGATAAATTTTCACACACCTTTTTCAAATAATTGATTATCTTTGGAAAAATCTATCAAAAAGGAGAGAAAAAAACAATGATTTAGGATTTTTTTTCTAAGTCCCCTATTGTTTTTTAAGCTCTCTCTCTCTCTCTCTCGATAGTCTAAAGAAAATAAGAAGAAAAAACCCAACTCAATTTTATTAAAAAAAATAATTGATTATAATAATTTTTATAAACAATTTTTTTCGGTTTCTGAAAATAATGGATTTTTTCAATTATGAATAAAATAATCAATTATTATAATGGTTACCAAATGGATACATAATCCATTATGATCTATAAAATGGATTATGGGCTGATAATCCATTATAATAATGGTTACCAAACAGCCCCATAATATGATAATGAGTACTTACAACAGGATGATCCCTCCAAAATTCGGGTAGTGATTTTCTCTGCATAACACACAAAAAACTAGAATATATTACAGGCAGATATGAAATGAGATTAAAAAAAAAAACACTCCTGCACAAGGCAATAGGAAATGGAAGATTGGTGAAAAATGCCTCGATTAGCATGTACCATTTATCAGAGCTAAAAGGGGCATCAGAGTAGTTTCAGATAAATTACCATGCAAAACTGCTGAAACATTGGAAAGACTGTATCGTCTTTCATGATGACTTCCGCATGCTTTCTGTTCAAAACAGTCCACTGCCGAAAGAGGTAAGAAGAAAGTGTCAAACATATACATTGGCTCAAGTCAGTATAGCACATAAGACAGCTAAGATTAGGTTGAGTCTTCCCTGTAATATACCTGAGATCCTTTCCTCCAATTATGTGCAGGAACAACTGGATGCATCTTTGGATTATATCTTTTCTCTTTTGTATCAGCAAAGCTGCTTCCAGCAGATAACAAGATATATTAAACTTAAAACCTAGTAACTGATCTTTAATGCAAGAAGATTTCAAACTCAGCGTTGAAAACTACTTGCAGGGTACTTGGAAGAACTGATATACCAATGCAAGAAGATACCATTGTCACATAACACTTTAAGATAATAAATCCACCCACCTGTCTAAGAAGCTGTTTGATGTTGACATGATATACTCGTATGTGTAGCTGAAGTTATATAAAGGTATGCAGCTGCAAAACAATAGGGCAAACCAAAACGTAAGCTAAACTCACTTCCGAGCATGCTACTACCGCATTCTGAACGAAATATAACATCAAACGCTTCCAGTCACCACCAATGACAGGCATTACATTATGAATTACCTTTAAACTCGACCAAAAACTTTCCCCCACTTTTTAGCACAAGGGAAATATTGAAGTAAACAAACTACTAAACTAAAAACAGTCACTACTCACGTGTCAGACAAAAAAACAAATCTCTCATTATTGGAATCCAGTAAGGCATTTCTAAGCAAGATACGCTCAGCTTCTATCATGGTTGCTCCTCCCCAATCTACCTGAAAGCATGCAGAACTTTTTTTTAACGAAGAAACAAATCGAATAGACCCTAACAAAACAATGTTTCTAAACAAGCCAAGAGTAATGTTTTGAAATGCAACTTAAGTTTCAAATATATCAGTCAAGAAAATGGCAAACCTGTATACTTCCGTTAACCTGACGACCATAAAAATAAGCAGATCGTGTTGTTCCCTTGTTGAAAAATACACCTGGCCTAGAATGAATGAAAATAGAAAACCTGGACTCCTTGTCTCCCTGTAAAATAAGTCAAATTTAGCCAAATTCGCCTAAATGTGAGGGCAATTAGAAAAGGGAAATGCAATTACCTGAAAGAAAGAATCCCAAACAATATCAAGAGGAAGTCGATTCCTTGCTATAAAAAGAAAAGCAATTTTGGGACTTTGATGAACAAACTGGCTAGGAATTTCCTCCATAAACATCTTCATTTGATTATACTGTGTTTCCATTAGTATTAAGCTTCCAAAACAAATACACAACAAAATTGCTACTAATAACTTTATCTTCCATCTTCGATCACTATTGCAAATAGAAGAAGATTTCTGTTGAATACTCCTACTTCTCTTCATCTGATTCATTCAATCTCCAGTCTCCAGATCTCTTCAACTAATTTTGAGAGAGTTTTTAAAGATCCTGAAAGGTCTAGAAATCCGTGACTTTTTCACGGAATTTAGATAAAATTACATCAATTGAAAGCGAGAAGGAAATGGAGAAGAAGATTTGAGAGAATTTTGAAGTCCGGCTAAATTTCATTACTGAAAATGTACAGAGAAGGAGATTTTTTGAGGACTTAGACAAGAAGTTAGTAACTGATAAGAACACTTGAGAAGTGAGCTTCCTTGCAACTTACTGTTTCAAGCTTTAAAAAATTGGAGTGTAGATGAAGAATCACGTTTATTATTGCATCAGATCCCAGTTGGTAGGTAGGCGTAGGTCGGTCAAGGTCTAGATTAGGAAATCTAGTTGATTAAGGAAATCAAGTACTTGTGTCCTAAGTATAGCAGCTTAAGAGGTTTTGTCTCTTAGAGCTAATTTAGGAAACCCTATACTTGTAGGAAAGTAATCCTTGTTAAGGAATGTGTCCAGTCCTATTGATGTGTATAAATAGCCATAGAGAGAACTAGAGAAAACACACCAGAACTAGTAAGAGTTCTCTTCTTCTCTGCAGGCCTCTTCCTATGCACATGCCAAAAAAATGGTGTTTGGCATGCCAGGTGGCATGCCAAACCATTTGCGCCACTATGGGGAAACCGCTGAGCGATCGAATCCCTAGCGAGCGATATTGACTTTATCGCTCGCAATTCACTATATCGCTGTCGATATAATCAATATCGCCACCGTTCGAGTTTCTGACGCCTATAAATACCGCAACTATACTTCCACCTCTTCTAAACTCTTCTCAATTCTTCTTCGAAAACCTTCGAAAACCACTCGATTTTCTTTAAACTTTTGTTCAAACGATTATCTTAAACAGATATGGAGAGAAAAAAAGAAACAAAAAAGGGAAAGCATCTACTAGTACCCCAGGAAGTGGAGTAAGTTTTGTTGTGGATACAAATTATGAGTTTAATAATGTTAGACTAGTAGCCGGTGAAGGTGTATTCTCTAATCACCTTTCTGATAATGAGGGGTGATGTAACGCTATACATCTAAGAGGTGGATGGACTGAGTTACGTACAATTTTGCAATTACTTCCTCCTGCTGTTCAAGAGAGAGTGAGAAGATATCCTTGGCGACATCTATATCAAATACAACCTAGAAACCACAGGACTCAAGGTGTTCAAGTTATATTAGAACGATGGTGGAAGACTACAAACACGTTTTTTTCAAGGACTTTGAATGCGGTAAGTCAGTCTTTTCTAGTAATTTAATTTTTAGATTATGTGTTTTGTTTCATAAAAATCAACAAATTCTAATTATGAATAATTATTGTTAATAGGAGTTACACCGATAGATTTATACATGTTAACTAGGAATTCCATGCCAAGGGAACTTAATTCCATTTAATAGACTAAAGTGGTTATCGAAGATAGATGGAAAGAAAGACTTCCTTTATACTCAAATGAATTAGGAGGAAATCCTACACATAGACAATTAAAAGCGTAAGGGTTGAAGGTGTCCGGGTTGAAAAGTTTTTTCCAGCGTTATCTTTGTAAGAATGAATGAAAACAGGAAGTTTGGTAATCAATATTTGATCCCCGACCATTTTGAGGAGCTAGAACGTCTGTTTGTATTGTGGACACTGGGCCAATGTCTGTTTCCAAATGCTAGCTCAGTAGTGTTAATCAGGTTTCTCGAAGCATTAAAAGATTTAGAGCAAGCACCAACATATGATTGGGGGACTGCGATTTTATTAGAGATTTACATTGCCCTAAGTGATAATTCGACGTGTGATAAAGATAGTTTTAATGCTTTCTGGGGAGTTCTGGAGGTAAGAACCAATCTTTTTCACATTATGTATTTATTTGTCATTTTCATATGGAAAAGTTATTAACCTGCTGAATGTTATTATTTTCAGTATTGGTGGTATACATATTTCCGTGTTTCGGAACCTTGTCTTAAGAATTATACGAATGTATTTCCGATCATACGAAAGTATGATTCTGAGAATTGGGAAGATGCACGATTGAAGATGGTCAACATATTTGCTATTGTTCATAAGATTCAACAGTTGAGTAGAACAAGCCATAACCTTATCTCACGGCCATATGAAGCGTGCACGAGTTCCAAGAAGAACTAGGTCGAGACAATGGTAGAGTTAAGCCTTAGAAGGATGGTGTTATACAACCCTATTTACGAGAAGGGTGTTTGGTATTATGGTGAAAGACTGACTTCTTCTTGCAAGGGAGATCGGTGATAGCTTTCAACCCTTATCCCAAAGACAGATGTTTCAGCAGACGATTACTTCAAATTGATAAGAGAAGGTCATCGTTGGAAAGAAGCTGATGAATTGATCCAGGAGCCGATGGACAGAAATGAGTACTATCTTGGTTTAATACTATTTTCAAGCCAAATATTTCCATGCAACCGCAAAGTTTGGGTCGGATGGATTTCCCAGCTTTAGGTAGGTTGCCACTTGACAATGAATTTCTTCCTTCCCAACCTCCACCAGAGACGGGTGACGTATTTGCATATCCTTCTCAAAGTTCATCGTCATACATGCCACCATTTTCTTGGGAAGTAAAGACTATATCCAGCACATCTGGAGAGATTGTTACTTATCCAATTGTTTCTAGTGCACCTACTCGGACTTATCCATACCTCGGGGTCAATGCTACAGAGTTGTAGTATCAGACCCGATGTAACAATTATGATGCTCTTCTTCATGGATTTCAGAATATGCACTTGGGAGCAGATGCAAAGATTGAGGGAAAGCATGATGTATGACATGAGTCCCAATGTTGGAGCTGGTAGAGGATTGAGTCCGGTGTTGGAGCTGGTAGAGGATTGAGTCCCAGTGGAAGTCAACAAAGTCGTCAAAGTCAGCAAAGTTTTCGAAGTCATCAAAGTCGTGGAAGTCAGCAAAGTGGTGAAAGAAGATTGAGACGTCGTCATATGGAGGAGGTACCAGAAAGTTCAACTCCAAACATGGTGTTAGAAAGTCAAGCAAGTACAAGGTGTTGAAGAAAACATTGTCATGGATACAACTCCTACACGTATGTTTAGTCATTTGCAAACCGACATACCGACTCTGTGTGGTGGTGTGAACATGGAAGTAGTTAGGCAAACGAATCAGTATACCCCAATTGCCTCAACCTCATCAAAGCATTTCAACCATTCCAAAGAACAATATCATTCACACGCATTTCAAGATTTGTATAATGTTCCCATACCCGTACTCCCATTGCTTATCAAGGTTATGGTGATTCGATGAGACTCAACCACCAAGTCAGTCTCAAACCAAGGCACCTTAACTAGTTTGTTGAACAACTCTATGGATCCAGAAAATGCAGGCAATTGGATCTTTGGTCCGGGAGGAAACAGACAAGGAAATGAGTAGTTAAAATGTTTTCTTTTAGTTGAAATGTGAAATGTAATTTTTTTTTTTTTAGATTAATGGAAACTATCTTTTAAATTAATATTCAGATTGAAACCAGATTTACATTTCATTAAAAATTCACCTTGAGTAGGTATGTGGAAATACGCTATCATGATCCATGTTATTTCCTCTGTAGTCAAATCCACTTCGGTTATGCACTATGCATGGTGAAATGAATTTGAAGTTGGGTTGGAATTGGTTGAAATCCGGTAGGGGGAAATTGTAGCCGTTAGATGAAGATCTGATGAGCGATTATCATAGTATCGAGCGATAGCTTGACTGTCGTTGTCGATTGAATGACCATCGACCGATTCTTTGACCATCGAGCGACCGAAACTCTATCGCTCGCTGGAAACTCTGTCGTGTATGCCTATATGCCAGGAAAAACATATTGGCATATGAGTTTGGCAGTTTGGCATACCCATAGTGGGTGCATATATGCCAAATACCATGTTTTGGCATGTGCATAGGAAGAGGCCTTAGGCTTTGTATATTCCAACCTATACGGTGATATATAAAATTTCTTATTCCTTCTCGAGGATTCAACCTCGTTAAATACTTGTTCTTCTTGTGTGTGTGATTGTGTTCTTGGCGATATTGAGATACCTCGTAGTAGTGCAAACCTAACGCTTCCGTAGGCTTTGGCACAACAATTGGTATCAGAGCAAGGAGACGCTCTTGGATACGGGTACTCAGATTGCAGTTGAAGTGAAGGCATTTTTTTTTGAAGATTGCTTGAGGTAATACTAATCTCAAAGGTTCTGTTTTTTTATCTATATTTGGTTATTTTTGAACAATGGTTGACGGGGACGAAGATCCGAAAAATCCTTTAGGAGAACATTCGGATCCCACAAATAAAGATAAAGAAACAAAAGAAGAAATACTTCATTCACATAGATCACAACTCAAGGTAGAAAAGTTTACATGAACCAATAACTTTGGTTTATGGAGAACGGACGTAATGGATGCTCTTGTTCATCTTGACCTAGAAGAAGCTCTAGAAGGTCAGCCAGTGGAGATGTCTGACAAGCAGTGGAACAAGATGAATAAATTGTGTCTTGCTTCGATACGAGGATGTTTAGCAACTGCAGTAAGAGTTAATTATCATCACGAGACTTCAGCTAAGGATATCTGGGAAAAGCTAGAGAAGGAATACCTTGTGAAGAACGTGGCAAATATGATACATCTTAAAAGGAATTTGTATCGCTATAACATGAAGAGAGGTGCAACTCTAACCGAGAACCTAGATTCATATAATAAACTTCTTGCTGAGTTGGTTAACTACGATGAGAAGATCAACGACGAGGAACAAGCTTTGTGTCTGATAAACTCTCTTCCTGAAAATTATGAACCCGTGATAAAAGCATTAATGCACGGCAAGGACAAGATGACATACGCAGAGGTCACTACAGCATTGCGTAGTGAGGAGTTCAGGAAGATGGATCGTGAAGACCTTGCAAGTGAAGCTAACAATGACTTGCTTCTTGCAAGAGGTCGTTCAATAGACAAGAGAAGGAAGACTGGTGGTTATGGGAAAGGTAGAGGACGTTCTAAGAGTAGAACGCGACTGCAGAAAGATGAGTGTGCTTGGTGTCATGACTTCGGTCATTGGGATAAGGATTGTCCTAAGCGTAAGGAAAGAGAAGGAGATAACAACAAGACCGAGGTGAACATTGCAAAAGGTAATGAAGAATCAGATGATGCTTCTGATTTCTCGCTAACTGTGACACCATTAGCTTGTGCTATTACAGATGGTACATAGGTATTAGATACTGGAGCAACATATCATATATGTCCATATCATGACTGGTTCTCAAGTTTTGAAGAGCTTGATGGAGAATTACGTATGGGAAACAATCATACCTGCAGGGTGATTGGGATTGGTAGTGTTCGTATCAAGATGCATGATGGTATGGTTAGAGAGCTGAAGGAGTTAAGATTTGTACCTGCCATAAAGAAGAATCTGATTTCACTCGGAACTTTAGAAGCTAAGAGCTATAAGATAGTCGCTGAAAATGGTGTTCTAAAGGTAATCTCTAGATCTATGGTAATCATGAAGGGCACACATCATTATAACTTGTACTACTTGATTGGGAGTACAACAACATGAGATGTGTCTATTTATGAACACATCGAGAGTGCAGCTACCGAGAAAACAAAGCTATGGCACATGAGACTTGCACATCCAGGTGAGAAGTCGTTGCATAGGTTGATTCAACAAGACTTGTTGAAAGGTTCTATTACCTGCAAGTTAGCATTTTGTGAACATTGTGTTAAGGGCAAGAAAACAAGAACAAGCTTTGGCACAACTATCCACAACACTAATGGAGTTCTTGACTATGTTCACTCAGATGTTTGGGGTCCTTCCAAGAATGCATCATTGGGAGGGAAACATTGGTTTGTGTCGTTCATTGATGATTATTCTAGGCGTGTATGGGTGTACACCATGAGGCATAAGGATGAAGTCCTAGAAATCTTTGTGAGGTGGAAAAAGGCAACCGAGACTCAAACTGGCAGAAAGATCAAAGTACTACGTTCGGACAATGGTGGAGAGTACAAGAGTGATCCGTTCTTGCAAGTATGTCAGGATGAGGGGATAAAGAGGCACTTCACAGTTAAGAAGACACCGCAACAGAATGGGGTAGCTGAACGCATGAATCGTACTTTGCTGGAGAAGGTACGATGTATGTTATCTAATGCTGGATTAGGTAAAGCGTTTTGGGCTGAGGTAGTTACATATGCGTGCTTCCTCATTAATAGGTTGCCATCAGCTGCATTAGAAGGTAAAACTCCTATTGAGAAGTGGTTTGGTAAACCAGCTTATGATTATGACTCAATTCATATCTTTGGTTGTCCTGCGTGGTATCATGTTAGTGAAAACAAGATTGATAGCCGTGACGTGAAAGGAATCTTTGTGGGTATGAAAAGTGGAGTGAAAGGGTTCAAAATTTGGAATCCAGTTATGAAGAAGATAGTCATGAGTAGAGATGTCACATTTGATGAGATGTCTATGGTAAAGTCTTGGGGTTCTCGACGGGTGGAGAACAGAAGCACCAATACTAATGAGCCTTTGCAGCGGGTGGAGATTGATGCAACTCCACCAAATCCAGTTAAGTTTGTATCTGTTCGAGAATACCTCTCGAAGACATTGAGTCTGCAAGAGAGGTAACTACTGAAGTTCCAAACGATAGTGACACTATTGAGGAAGAGGAACAAGAGTCAGTAGAAGATACAGAAGCTACGGTCACGGAGACCATAACAACCAGCAAACCGAGAAGATCAACCAGGAAGCCTAGTTGGATGAATGATTACATTGCTTATGCATTACCAGTTGTTGAATATGGTACTCCTACTTCCTATTTAGAAGATGTACGCAGTGCAGAGTGTAAAGAATGGGAAGGAGCAATGAAGGACGAGATGGAGTCTCTTTACAAGAATGGCACATGGATTCTTATGAATCTTCCGAACGGTAAGAAGGCCATAGGGTGCAAGTGGGTATATGCTAAGAAAGAAGGATCTTCGGTGAATCAAGTACGCTACAAGGCAAGGTTAGTTGCAAAAGGTTATGCCCAAAGAGAAGGGATTGACTAAAATGAGGTGTTCTCTCCGGTGGTAAAACACTCATCAATCCGTATTTTGTTGGCCTTGGTAGCACAATATGATTTAGACCTAGTTCAGCTAGATGTTAAGATGGCGTTCTTACATGGTGATCTAGAAGAGGAGATCTATATGATTTCTGAGTGGGTTCAAGGTTCTTTGGAAAAGAAGATTGTGTATGTAAACTAAAGAGATCGTTGTACGGGCTGAAGCAGTCTCCCAAGACAATGGTACAAGCGATTTGACCAGTTTATGATAGGCCAAACATACACAAGAAGTCACTATGACCATTGTGTATACTTCAAGAAGCTACGTGATGGTTCTTTCATATATTTGCTCTTGTATGTCGATGATATGTTGATTGCATCGAATAACAAGAAAGAGATAGATAATTTGAAGTGCAAGTTGTCATCTGAGTTTGAGATGAAAGATCTGGGAGAGGCTAAGAAGATTCTTGGTATGGAGATTCAATGAGAGAGAGAAGGGTAAGGTTTGTTTGTCTCGGAAGGCATATTTGAAGAAAGTGTTACGAAGTTTGGTGTCTGAAGGAACTAAATCCGTAAGTACTCCCCTTGCTGCTCATTTCAAGTTGAATGCTCGTATGTCTCCCACTACTAAAGAAGAGCGAAAGTATAGGGCCCAAGTCCCATATGCCGAGGTCTAGTAGTAGTATGTACAAGGTAGGACATTTCACATTGATGTATACGATGGTATGTACAAGGCAATTTATGAACTTATTAGGTCGGACATTTCACATGCGTACTCTAAACAATCTATCAATCAATCATGAATGTCATTGAGATCATTCTATTGTGAAAAACCTCAAGATAGAAAACAAAAACTTAAATCATATGGAATTCATCCTCAATCAATAATAAAATTAGCTACCATGTTTTTGAAATTCACACAAATAATAAATATATGCATTGCAAAAACACAAGTGTTGTGTGTAGAGAGGTGTATAAAAGATGTAGAAAACTTCTCTATTTATAGGCTTCAATATTCTCCAACTCTTAAGAGACATTGGCATGAAATCCATGTGAAATGGATTTTGAGGTATCTTTATGGTCAAACAGTCAACGGTTGATGTTGGCTTGGAGTTTGTGAATGATAGAAGAAACAATCGATTTGTGTGTTGGGTATGTGGATTCGACTATCGATGTCTGCCAGTTACATATCCGCCGAGATACCCATTTGTGATTTGGACAAGAGACGTTCAACTACGCCCTTTTGGTATGTATTTACCATAGCGAGGAGCATCTTCCGAGGTTTCTTAGTTGGAGATCAATATTGTATCTACCACCATCATCATCATCTTGCTTAGAGACTCATCATAACCTTGTTTATCGTGGCGCTTTCATTAAACTACGGAGGCGAACAAGAGTATATGGTAGTGACAAAGGCATTTAAGGAGGCTATATGGTTACAAGGTTTGTACTCCTAGATGACTTAGCCCGTAAAATGACCTTTTTGCCCTTTTGCTCAAAGACCAAGTACCTAATAACTCAAAAACACACGTAAAAATACATAATTCACTAGAAAAATGGCAAAGATAGCATTGTGATAGTCTAAGTGCAATTTATTTGGCTAAGAATCAAGTGCATCATGCTAGAACTAAGCATATAGACGTACGGTTCCACTTTGTGAGAGAAATTCTTGAAGAAGAAGACATTCTACTTGTGAAGATCGACACCGAAGACAATCCAGCTGATATGTTGACTAAAGTAGTATCTGGGATCAAGTCTCGACATTGTTCGAAATTAATCCACATCCTTCCGGTTTGGTGAAAGGCCCTTTTGGGGTAGAGGTTCTTAGGAACCTGGTGGAGGTCTTCTAGTAAGGCCATTTGAGAGAACTACGGTCAGGTTTGATTCCTATTGAGGATACGTAGGCAGCCAGTGATGGTTCAATCGACGTTGGAAGATGAAGGTGATTTTATCTATTGATCGTCTCATGCATGAATGCATGATCCGAGGTGGAGAATTGTTGGTAGGTCGGTCAAGGTCTAGATTAGGAAATCTAGTTGGTTAAGGAAACCAAGTACTTGTGTCCTAAGTATATCAGCTTAAGAGGTTTTGTCTCTTAGAGCTAAGTTAGGAAACCCTATACTTGTAGGAAAGTAATCCTTGTTAAGGAATGTGTCCAGTCCTATTGATGTGTATAAATAGCCATAGAGAGAACTAGAGAAAACACACGAGTAACTAGTAAGAGTTCTCTTCTTTCTCGCTTAGGCTTTGTATATTCCAACCTATACGGTGATATATAAAATTGCTTATTCCTTCCCGAGGATTCAACCTCGTTAAATACTTGTTCTTCTTGTGTGTGTGATTGTGTTCTTGGCGATATTGAGATACCTCGTAGTAGTGCAAACCTAACGCTTCCGCAGGCTTTGGCGCAACAATCCTGCCACTATTGTGTGTATCCCCAAGTTTGACAGACATGCTTTGCCTTTACCCATCTTTGGGAGAGTTCATAAACCTAGAATTTTTAGGGGCCACCCATAAGGAATTATGGGCCAATAATAAGACAAAATAAGGCCACCAAAACCTAAATTGAAGCTAGCCCTTATCTCGCGTATTTCGTAATGGCGAAATTGCCCTTCCACAATCGGTAGTTAATACTACAATCGGTAGTACAATGTGTTACTTTAACCTCCGAATATACTCAATTTTCGAATTTTGTTACTATCATAATCGGTAGTAAATTTAACTACCGAATGTATATCGGCCCCCAAAATGAGATTTTGTCAAAATTCTAAAATATTCGAACTTTGGTACTACCATAATCGGTAGTAAAGTGTGTTACTTTAACCTCCGAATATACTCAATTTTTGAATTTTAGTACTACCATAATCGGTAGTAAATTTAACTTCCGAATGTATATCGGCCCCAAAATGAGATTTTGTCAAAATTCTAAAACTTTCGAACTTTGGTACTACCATAATCGGTAGTAAAGTGTGTTACTTTAACCTCCGAATATACTCAATTTTCGAATTTTAGTACTACCATAATCGGTAGTAAATTTAACTTCCGAATGTATATTGGCCCCAAAATGAGATTTTACCAAAATTCTAAAAATTTTGAACTTCGGTACTACCATAATCGGTAGTAAAGTGTGTTACTTTAACCTCCGAATATACTCAATTTTTGAATTTTAGCACTACCATAATCGGTAGTAAATTAACTTCCGAATGTATATTGGCCCCAAAATGTGATTTTGCCAAAATCCTAAAATTTTCGAACTTTGGTACTACCATAATCGGTAGTAAAGTGTGTTACTTTAACCTCCGAATATACTCAATTTTCGAATTTTAGTACTACCATAATCGGTAGTAAATTTAACTCCCAAATGTATATTGGCCCTAAAATGTGATTTTGCCAAAATCCTAAAATTTTCGAACTTTGGTACTACCATAATCGGTAGTAAATTGTGTTAATAAGTGATGCTTATTATCTATCGATTGTGTTCATGCCCCAAATTCAAAATTTCAAAACTTAATAAAATTTTGAAATTTTCTACTTTCACAATCGGTAGTTTATGGTGATCATTATCTACCGATTGTGCGTAACTTCTAGTATAGAGAAATTGAATTTTTTGAATCAAAAATAATCGGTAGATAACGATCAATTTACCTACCGATTATGGTTGATGTTCTAAAGAAATGATGAACATCAACCATAATTGGTAGGTAAAGTATATTATTATCTACCGATTATGTTTCTGCTACTGTAAATCCAAGAACATCAACCATAATCGGTAGGTAAAATAGATTGTTATCTACCGATTATGTTTCTGCTAATGTAAATTCAAGAAAATTTTCGGGTCAAATTTTTGATTTCAAGTAATCAAATCCTAATTTTGAATCACAACTACTATCATCTATTCGTTTTGTTTGTTTAACTCCTTTTTTTTTTTTTTTTTTGATATTCTATGTTTCAACTTCAAGGTAAATGAATTTTGGGTTTTAATTTTAAACAATTAATCATAACATTTGTTTGATCGACGATCTTTGTTTTCAATCAAAATTAAAATGATGAATTTTTTTTTCAATGGGTAGAAAAGAGAAGAAGAAGAGGAATGATATGATTATGAAAATAAAGGATATTGGTTTAGATTTAGTATAAAGGTGAAGGACAATATAGACAATTTCCTATTTTTAAGACACCCCTTAACCCCCTTCAATGGATGGGAATAAAAAGATGGCCCCTAATTCCTTTTGAGTGGCCCCTAAAAATGCTAAGTTCATTAACCCACACATATTACATTTTATTTTATTTTATTTTTTTACTCCAAAATGTCTTTCTTTTACCTTTTTTACTCCAATATTTCTCCAATAGGACTAAAAATAATTTTAGTTTTTATAACCTGGCCAAATTGGGATATACCCAGATTAATTAGGGTATACATAATGAGACAAAACCTGGGTCATTTAGAAGTAAAAGAAGCCACCCCATAACCTTGTATTTTCAAAATGGCTAATATACTCTTGTTCAATTAACACTAAAAATTCTGATTAGGTTAATTAATTGAGTTTAGATTAAAATTTTGAAATTATGAATTCAGTAGATTAAACCTTTTGTCTTATGAGTTCGATTTCGATCAACACTTTCAGTTCTGAAAATGTGAAAAAGTCGGCAAGGTCGAAGATTGAATAAGGTGCCGACTAACTTTGGCCGGCAAGGTCGACGTTTGAATAAGGTACCGACTACGTTTATCCAGCATGGTATGTGGATGAAGAAAACGCCGACTATTTTTGGCCGGAAAGATCTATGAATGAAGAAAATGCCGACTATCTTGGGCCGGCTATCTTATGGTCGGCATATAAATATTTCCTACAATGCCGGCTATCATATAGTCGGCATGCAAATAATTTCTAACATTGTCGGCTGACTTATAGTCGGCATGCAAATAATTTCTAACATTGCCGGCTGTCGAAAAGTCGGCAATGTAACCTTGCCGACCTTTAGTTATACCCAACAGAAAACAGAATATGGGAAGATGTAATTCACTTTATTCATGCAATTTTGGTTACTACATTGATTGAAACATAAAATCTAACTCCTTGTCGTTGGAACAACGAATGCACTTAGCATGTGCATCAAGCCTTTGAACCCCTATGCGACCCTAGTGGACGAGTTATAGTCTCGTGAGGGTTTGCATAAAGATCTACCCACAAAACCTACACTAAAACCATCAATCTTCGTCGGAGGAATCCCAGTCCGATCCACCCTCCATGAAGTCCGGGTCATACTCCGGGATTTTGGATACCATGAATTGATAGCTTGCATCGAATGCGAATGCTTCCCCCTTTTCCTCCAAGTAGCGCGCTTTCACGACTTCATGCTACAAAAACAAAACACAAACTTACTTTGTTCGTGATGTTTAGTAGGAAGATCAAACAACATGGATAACGTAAAATAAACCACAAAAATACTTACAAATTGTTCAATGGACAATCCAAAGTGGCTAGTGTTCAAAATCGGTTTTCGGATAGCTAAAAAAGCAAGTATCGCATTTTCGATGACTAGGTGTCTATCATGAATTTGTTGAACACTTCTTCCATTAGGATTCCCAAACTCTTGCCTATATTTGTTGTATACCCTAGCCTAAAAGGTTACGGCATCCACCCTTACGGAGGACTGATTTCTAACCCGAGTTTCCGCGTATCATGCTTTGGTGATGGATAGATCTTCATTTGAATCAAATGATGCCATTGTTGTATGTGGAGGTATTGGGTGAATTAGATGGAGTATATGATGATATGAGCTTTGGAGAGTATATGCAAATAGGTGTGTGTTGTTCTGTGGAGAGAACTAGCGTATTTATAGGATGGTGCCCAAATTTGGCCGTTATGGTAGTCAATCAATGAAGTTGTACTTGCAAAAATTTGAATTTTGAACTCGCCAGCGAGATTTTTGTTTCTCCAATATGCCGACTAAGTTTAGACGGCAGGGTCATAATTTTCTTAGCCTGCCGACCTTATGATTTTAGGCATCAGGAGTTCATTTTCTTCTGTATAACAGTCGGCACGGTATTTGGTAATTAGCGTGCCGGCTTTTATATAGTCGGCAATATCGTAATTTTATAACCCTGCCGACCTTATGATTTTAGGCATCAGGAGAAGGTATTTTCTGCAACACATAGTCGGCAAGGTCGATAATTTAATACCTTGTGACTGTTGTACAATTGGCAAGGTATTAATTTGCTTACCTTGCCGACCCTGGTAACTACACCATTTCTGCTGTCAGGGCCGACAGTCTAGTAGTTCACAACCTTGCCAGCCCTGGTTTAGTCGGCAATGTAACTTAAAAAAACATCTACTCAATACCCTGCCGGCAGAATTATTGAAACTTAACATAGCTAAAAACACCATTCATTCAACAACTAGAAATCCAACATTTGTCCAAAATACGAAAACATACGTCTCATAAACCTTAAAAAAACATATATGTCCAACCATTAACCTTAACATTTGTCTACCACAACATAAAGAAATAAACTAGAAATGCATTCATTCACCACCACGACCACGACCACCACCACAGACCCGTTTAGCATTTTCACGACCACGACCACTACCACTACCACCATCACGGGTACGAGCCCTCTTTTTTTCAGCATTCATCTTGGCTTGTGCTTCCCTCTTGGGTTGTGCTTCCCTCTTTAGTTCAGCATTAGCTTGCTCGAACAATTCGTCGGCATCCTCATTGTCTACATTGCTAGCATAGTCAATGTGCTTAATTTGCTCTTCAATCGACAAAGGCTCTCCTCTTTCTCTCGCGCAACACATCATCTTCACAAGGGTCTTCAAATGGTCCTTCTATTTTCAATTAAACAACAAATTAACAATTAATAGACTAATTCGATAATGTAATCTTAAAATAATAATGACAACTCTAAAATACTTACAAAGTTCTTAAGACTTGTTGTTGGGTCTTTCGGTGGCATCTTCTTCTTACGAGCCGGTTGTTCAACAACCTGTTCCCTAATCACAGTAGGACGAGCAAAACCCAAGTACCGCGACATGTAATTTTCATGATCTTCATGACCTTCGGTCACCTCGTCCAAAAGACTCGTATCGACTTTACGGTCACATCTTCCGTTCCAAAGAGATTTACCTGGCGGTGGAGCGTAATGGACGTCAATACTTTTTTGGGATGTGGCGCACCCTGCCCTCTCTACTTTAAAGAACGGATCATCATCGGGATGGGGTTCTTCTTGGATGTAACCCACTTGTCGTATTACCCGATGTGGATCGTACATTGAAAATCCATGAGTGTACAACAAGGATCGTAATAGAATGCAACATCATCTCTCATTTGGATTAAACCTTGGTTTCTAGCATCTCGATACGGATCAAATATTACCTCATCCGTAGTCAATTTGTCCAAGGAGATTCGCATGTTGATAAGCTGCTGCGGCATATCCTTATCCTAAGCACCACTAAAACTGTATTTCTGTCCTCTTGGCTTATTAATCGCAATCTTAGTGTTCACTTTGACGTGGGGGTTGGCTTTCACCAAAGTAGGGAAGTTCTCGTATGCCCAAACCTATGCAAACACAAAGTTTAGTAAGAATCTTATCTTACAAGCATTTTGCAAATATAAATGATTTTGACAATAAAATTACCTGTAATAGATATAGATTTCTGTTAACTTGCGCAGTGAGTGCCCTTGAAGCCTTTGATCAAGAATGCGACCACCGTAGTTCAAGAATGCGACCACCGCAGTTTCCCAAGAATACTCATGCATCTGATCAAAGGGATGCAACAGTTGAATATACATGGCGTCGACCAAGCTTCCGGAACTGTCGAAGATACATTTGCCCATGACGTATAGCAAATAAGCTGACACGGTAGCATTGATTCGCACCAAGTCCACCCTTCCTTCCTTATCATAGATTTTCTTGGTCCCAGAGAATGTGTCCCTCAACTTCTTCAGATTAAACTTCTTGCTTAGATAACCATCCTTCATCACAAGCATATACTCCATCTTAATATGATCCCAACCGAACAAAATGTTGGTCAATTCGAAGATCTTGTCCCAAGAAATGCCATCATCGAAGCCATCATTGATTGCTTTTCCCTAAACCTCGAGGCCTAAAATTTGATGAGCATCATCAGGAGTTATAGCCATCTCACCGAATGGGAATAACATTGTATCAGTCTCTCCGTAGAACCTCTCACATAATGCATATACGGTAGCTCTATCATACTCAACAATCGAACTCTCCACCGCAGGCCACAACCCCGAGTTCTTGACAATCGCTTGCACCTCGTCACATTCCATGTCAAGTGGACATTTCTTAATCACGGTGTTTGAACATTGGCGCATCAAGAGATGGATGGCATGCTTGTGATCCTAAACACCAAAAACACAAATGAAAAGAAATACAAACACTTGAAGCAAATTTAAGATAGATACACTTAAATAAAAAACAAAGATGGATTGAGATTACTTACAACAGTATTTTGGATTTCACATGCCCATGAGTCTTTGTATCCAAAAAGAACATATCCATTATCTTCTGGGGTCCCCCGTGGAGGCTCACCAGGTTTCAGTATAACCTTCAAGTGAGAGGAAGGCATGTGGGAATCAGCTGGTTTAGTGATAACCCTCTTCTTCTTTCCGGTTTCAGTTGTAGTTGCAGCTTGGGTTTGTTGATCATTAGCTTGAGTTTTTTGATTATTACATGTTTCTTCTCCACCTTCTTCTTCTTCTTTTTCTTCTTCTTCTTCTTCTTCTTCTTCAACAGTTTCATCTTCTCTATCCTTATCTTTATCTCCATTACCATCATCATCATTATCATTACCTCCTCCAACAGGTGGCATGTCTTGATCACCATAATCATCATTATCATTGTTACCTCCTCTAGCAGCCGGAGTTCTTTCAACATCATCATCATCATTACCTCTTCTACCAGATGGAATTGATTGGTCTTCATCTGGAGTTTCATCTGAATCATTTGGTTCCGGTGGTGGTTGAGAATCATTAGGTTCACGGATCTTGAGCGTTCCCGGCTCAACTAATGCCCCTCGATGTGTTGTAGTCAAGAGTTTGTCACCAACACGAGGAGGTCTTAAAGGAGGAGTAACAGTTTTCTTCTTTCCCCTTGCCAACCTGAACAAGAACAATTAAGAAAAAATTCAAAAGTCGGCAGGGTCGACATATATAACCAATCCGGCGGAACAATGGTCGGAAGGGTCAATATCTAAATTACATGCCCGCTAACATACAGCCGGCAGGGTGGTATTCAAATACCATTCCGACTTTATAACTTTAGGCATCAGGACAAACTATTTTCAAAACACACCGCCGGCATGGTATTTGAATTATAACCCACCGACTAAAAATATATATATATATATTCGGCAAGCTCTTAGGTTGAATACCTTGCCGACCCTGTAAAAATCAGTTACAGGTTTTTAACAACCGGCAAGATCTTCAACTTAAGAGCTTGCCGACTAACCCTAAATATGAAGATTTGGCATGGTCATGGAACAAACACCTTATCGGCTAAATAACTGCAAATTCACAAATTCGATTTTTCTGACCTAATTTGACATGCAAACATGAAATTGAAGTACTGGAGTGAGTTTACTTTCTCAATCGCGCAATTTCTCCTTTTTCAGCGGCGCTGATTTCTTCTTCTTCAACTGCTTTTTTATTCTCTTTCTTTTGAACTAAATTTGCAATTCCAGGGTTGTATTCATTGCGTTTTCTATTTGTGGTTTTCATATGACTATCCCCAGGCCGCGGCGGCTCTATATTTGAAGATTAATCGGAATTTTCGAATCGACGAGGTTTCAATGGTGGGGGATGGAGAAGCCGGTAAGGTAGAGATGGAGGAGAATAAGAAGAAATGAAAAAAATGAAACTGATTTAGGGTAATAAGAATTATAAAGGGCAAGGGTAGTTTTGTAACTTCACCCATTAGGACTCTCCCTTATCCCTTAAAAAGAGTCCACTTAAAATTGGGGATACCCCAATTTGGCCAGGTTTTATAACCGCAAAAGAATGACAATCCGAAGTTACAATAATTTCAAGATCGAAAATAAAAGAATACAAAGAAACAACATCGTTATAATAATTCAAGATCGAAAATAAAAGAGTACAAAGAAACAAAATCGTTACAATAAGCTTAAGATCGAAAATAACAAAATACAAAGAAACAAAATCATACCGTAATTTACAATATCGATAAATCCGATAAGAGAAAAAAAAAAGAAAAAAAAGAAAGAAAAAAAAAAAACAAGTATGATTAGGACCTGCTAAAATCGGAGGAAGAATGGATTTGCTTGGAATTATATTCCAACCATTTTGTTTATTTTTTTTCTTTATACAAATATGCTCCAAAAGTAGTATTGCCTTTGCCTTTTTATTTCCATCTTTTGTTCGATTTTCTTCGGTCCTTAAAAGGTGACCAGAATCTGTTCATAGTCGTATTTTTCTCAATGAACTCTCAAATATAGCCTTAAATTTTTACAAATAAATTATTTTTTATATTATAACCCTATCTAAAATCATTTTTATAATCTTAAATCTATTTACAATATTTGTTCTTTATCTTCGTTCCGTTTTTAACCAATTATTTTCGGCTATAAGAATTAGATTCCTTATAAAATTTCTACTCAATTAATATTATCTTTTACGGTTTCTAAAATAAATTTGATTTTATATTCTCTTTTTTTTTTCTTTGATGTTAAAAGTTGATTTACCAATTTTATATAATTCTAATAATAAAATTATATTTATTATTTATGGAAACAACGAATCATTTCATAGGGGTAGTTTAGGAAAATCCTTCGGTCTCCTTATTTTTTTGACTTTTTCAAAGCGGACTAAAATAAAAAATGGAGGGAGTAGTGATTTGCTCAAATCTCTTAAGTGTGATGAAGATTTCGTTGTCAAAATAATCATCCATAAAAATTTCGTTGTCTGATAAATTAATGACGAAGATTCCATCGCTGAAGCCAACAAAGATGAAGATTTCGGCATTGGAGAACATCCCTAGTGATCTTAAGCCCAAATCAATAACCAAAAACTGCCATTAAAGCGTAGATAAACCTCTAAAAAGGTGACAAAGGGACCATAATAGTGAAGATAAGTAGAAAACATAGTATTAACTAAACTAAAACATCCAAACTAGAGAGCAAGAAATAATAAAGAAACCTGCTCAAATCCATCCCAAAACGGACCAGATCTGAGCAGGGGAGAAGTTGCCGACAGTGTTCTTGTTGGGGAAAAAGTAGGATTGGGGGTGAGTGCAGAAAGACACTAGATTAAGGATCTTTACTCATGATTGCTTTCCTATTATAACAATATGCTTTAATTGGTACATGAGGGAAAATTCCGATAAGGAAAACAAAAGGAACTCCAGAAATAACGTACTATAATAATAGAAATATCAAACCTAATCTCATTAGTACCAAACCAAGGTGTTAGGGGTCAGAACGGTTTACTAATTTTTTTGGGAAAAAGTGGTGGAGTAGGCAAGTGCTCGATGAAGCAAATCATCTAAACCATTAAACAAATACACTGCACGGGAGTACTTTGAGTTCGAGAGACTAATCTGTAGGATTCTGGCCTAAACCAAGATATTGGTTGTTCCGGATTCAATTCGGTCGCAAGGAAGGAGAAAGGTCGATCTGTAGGGAAGGAATCCGAGGATGTGTAGAGATCAATGAAAATTAATTGACTGTGAGTGATGTGTTGAACTTCTTTGAAGATGATTTCTCTGTGTAAGACCGAGAGAAATCCTCTGTGTGTTTGATATGGTTGTTAAACGACTGATTCTGATAAGATGATTTCAGTTCTTGCTTTGTTATCCATATCATAGGTTAAGAAATCTATTTATTGCAAAGGTAGTTAACACATTGATCTCATGTAAGTGGTGATGGTTGAAGAGAGTGTAAGAATGGGGAAGTGGGAAATCGTGTGTAAACCAGATCCACTTTGCGGGGGTACTTGACCATCCACTATTCCATTATCCATCCATCCATATCATAGGTTAAGGAACCTATTTATTGCAAAGGTAGTTAACACATTGATCTTCTGTAAGTGGTGATGGGAAGTGGTAAATCATGTGTAAACCAGTTCCACTTTGCGGGGGTACTTGACCATCCACTATTCCATTATCCATATTATAGGTTAAGGAACCTATTTATTACAGAGGTAGTTAACACACAGATCTTCTGTAAGTAGTGACGGTTGAAGAGAGTGGAAGAATGGGGAAGTGGGAAATCGTATGTAAACTAGTTCCACTTTGCGTCGGAGATTTAACTGATTGACCATCCACTATTCCATTTACTCCTTCAACTGCCAGCACGACTTTGTCACATTTCTCGTCGTGGATGTATTGCACAGCACACGTGCTACAGGCCGCCAAACTAAAACCCCAGTGAATATTCCCCCATGTGACATGAATTGATGTCTCATGTGAAAGTATGCTCTGCAGACGTATTTTATGTGGTCAAACGTTGACCTAGTTAGACTATTTCATGGTTATGATGGATGAAGCATGAAGTGCCCGTTGAGATAGCAACATGCTTTGTGGACCATAGACGTTAAGTATGGTGGGTCACTGATGATTGTGACATATCATTTTGCTAACTGAAACAACAATGATTGTCGAATGATTTGAATTGATAAGCATAGCTTTAATGATATTGCTAGGTTGATCATAAACCATTGTGTTTATGCATCAAATATTTGACAAGAAGTCATATGAAGATGATCATTGTTGAATGACCATAGAAGGTTCATCCTCGATCCACATGTCATGAGTAAGTCGAATGACAAGCATAGAGATTATAATATTAAAATAATGGTTAACTGATGAACCAACTGAGTATTGGTTAATGAACCAATAAAACACTGATAGCTGGATCAGTATGAAATATTACTTCTCTAATATTGATAGTGTAGATGGTGAAATTTGGATAAGGGGCAAAAGTGTCATTTCAAGACCATAGACAAAATTCAACTCTCACGGGAGAGCTTAAGCCCTTGGCCCTCAAGGCATCCTTAGCCATGATTTCTAGTATACGTCCCCGCGAGACACTGCTGGTCGTGATGTCGTGACTCCTACCGCACATCCTCAACGAGATATTGCTGGTCACGTAGGTTCTGTAGAGCGTAAAACGTCCCCGACGGACTTATGAACCAGAACAGCCACAATTCCAGTATGTCTTCGCGAGACGTAGCTGATTGTGATGCCATGATTCCTAGTGTACATCCTTGACGAGATACTGCTGGTCATGTAAGCTTTGTGGATACGTAAAGACGTCCCCGACGGACTTATGACCCAGAGCAGAGATATGGATGTCTCCTGTAAGCACGACTCACCCTATTTGAGATCAAGGAATGATTCCTAGTACATCATCGCGAGATACACATGTCTGCTCTAGGCTATGACTCGAATTACTGAGGTTTACGAATTATTCCTAGGACATCCCCACGAGATACGCTGGTTATTCTGCCTCCGGGCCCTTTCGACAGAATCCTAGAACATCCTTTCGAGATACACTAGTCTTGTTGGCCCAATCATATGGACACGCAGTTGATTCCTACCACATATGTGCAAGATACGCTGGTCAAAGACAAGTGAGCCAAAATCTCGCAGAGGCATTCATCGGGCGTACAAAGCCTTTTTTTTTCTCTCTCTCTCTATCTCTCTCCAGGATGAGTCCCAGCTGACCACAGAGAGATTCGAATCCGTCAAGAAAATCTTCGTAGAGATTTTGACCCGTCTACAAAAATCTAGGAGAGATGCAAATCTCTCTGCCAAATCTTAGAGAGATTCAAATCTCTCTACCAAATCTCGGAGAGTGTATCTCTCCAGAAATCTCAGATAAGGCTGAATATTCCCCATGGTAGGCACGAGCCTCATGTAGGAATCGAGTCTCCTTTTCAGACTCTCCACATGAATTTTGAGGCATCCCATATCTTTTCACGTGACTTGATAAGCACGTAAGTGCAATGCAGTTATAACCATATTTATACTAGCTAAGACTCGTTAATTGACTAATAATGTTGTTCTAGACGATTTACAGTGAATCCGGTCACAGGAAGAAACAACGGCTAAATGAGAAATTAAGTGACCTATGCGACATGTTCCATCAAAGTTACTCGCGGCATTGTAGAAATCTGTTGCTTCTTTGCATGGCCAGAGAATGCACATGGCAGAGAATTACATTTCTTTGTTTAATCACCTTAATCCCATTAGTGGGCATGTACTGAAGTGGAGTGGAGGACCTTCCAATTTAACGTGGTCAAAGTGTTGCCGGGCAGTTGCGTTGGAAATTAGAAGAAAGCCATGGGACGTGGTGCTGCTGCGATACAACCAGATGAAGAATAATAACTGCTGCCAACCGAAGATGGAGAAATGGGACTGTGGTTCATTTATATTAATGTAGCCGAGAGGAGGAATAGGCAGCAGAGATGATGAATTTTCGATCGTGTTTGGGGTCAAGTTGAGGCTGAAATTCCATGCATTTAACGATGGATAGAGAGGGTCAGAGTGCTAGAGATGTGTGTCGACTGGAGTTGGCAGGAATTGTTTTCTGGGGTTGTTATTCGAATGAAGAAGAATAGAAGATTCAGATGCTGCCGGCGTTGGTTATGGCAGAGTACTTCGGACGCTGCATGGAGGTGTTGCTCGGAGTCTGCAGTTGGCAGTGGTCTGGAACTGAGTTCAACTAGCAGTTCGTACTTCTCAACTGGGATGGAGTTTTGAACGGACATAATATGATGGAGAAAGCAGGTGCTGTGTGTGCAGTCGGTGAAGGAGATTGAACTGGCAGCAAACAAATAACCTGAGATACCGGTGTTTACATTGAACGTGAGAAGATGGAGAGAGACCAGGAGAGAAGAGCTTATATGGTCGTGACTCGTGAGAAGATGAGTCAGTGAAGTAGCCAGAGTAGAAGATGGAGTCAGCTCCATGTAACTGCAAAGAATTAAAAGATGAAGCTTACTGTTGATTTGGGAGCTTGAGTCTGCAGCGAGATCAGTGAGATGAGGATAATGACTGCCGACAGAATGATGATGAAGAGATAGTGATTCAGTCAAGATTGTTAGTAGCTTATTATGGCAGTGATAGCTCGAGTTGGAGAATAGAAGTTATTATGAGACGGAGTTGAATAAACTTGAGCTTGACTTGAGTTTTGAGAGATGGGATCTAATCAAGTCCAAAGCCTGAGTTTTGAGGAGGTTCGTATGGACTGAAATTGAGTAAAATCAGGTCGAAGAGTTACTGTTACTGCCATGGTTGTGCCGTAGATTGGATGGCTGTGTATAAATCTCATTTATGAATGGAGATGGGATGATGATGGACCAATAACAAAGAGCAGTCGAGTGTGGAGTACAGGGAAAGAGGTGTTGGTTTGGATGGAATTTGTCTTCATATCTGAAGAAGACGCTGATGGAGATGACTGATGCCGAGGAAAAGATATGGGAGCTGTTTGAGATGGAGTTCAATGGTCGTGGCCAGTGTGGAGATGATTGAACCGTCGCGAGCGGTGCAAGGAGAGAATTAGCAGGTCAGGGATCAAGCTTGGTAATTTAAGCTAGTTGCAACCAATGGTGCAGTTTAAGAGGCAATCGCTGCTGGGACAGAAAACAACAGAAGTTGGAAGTCGGGTATTGGACCGGGCCTTGGCGCTTCTGCTGGGGCTTTGGTGGATTTCTTCTGAGCGACATATAAAGAGAACGGAGACTTGAGAAAAGGGAGGCCGACCAAGCTACTGAAGCCGCAACGGAGAGAACCAAGAACAGGAGAAAGGAACAGAGGCTGGCGGCGACGGACGCCGTCTACAAGGGTTTGAAGTTTTTGTGTTCTCCATTTTTCGTTTTGATTAGTGATTGATTCTTTCTAATATGTTTATGTCTTTTGAGAAAGCCATGTTTTGCTAAGATTTTTGTAACTAGGGTTTCATGGATAAAGCTATTTCAAGCATAGATCATTATGAAAATAATTGGAATTATTTTGGTATTAGGCTATAAAATGAATCTTCAAGTCTATAATTATGTTTATCGATTTTATTAGATTATGAGTTATTGCATACCGGCTTCATATGATACATTATCCTCTATTCATAAATTCATATAGTTTGCAATTGTATTTGTTAGTATTTGATAATCCATGCTTAGGTTAAATCTTTTGATGGGTTATTCTTAGACGAAGCAAATGAAAATTGTGAATCTATAAATTATGTTTTCGATAATTTCCTCGTCATTATAATTTGATAGGTCATGCTTAGATAATTTGATGGGCTATACTTAGGAGATGCGAGGTTATGATCAAAAACATATACCAATAATAGGTGTTGCAATAGAACAAAGACATATACATAAATTTGAATTTGAATTCTTTTCGATGCGAAATATAAATAGTAGTGGATGCCATATACCCTGGTTACCGGCTCTCTCATTGCGAGTTCACTTTATTAGTTTGCTTTAATTTTATTATTTCATTTTCAATTTCAAAAATCCAAAAATATTATTTCTAGTTAAGTTATTAGAGTTATTGATTATCGGTATTTTCACCGCTCCCTGTGGGTTCGACCCGTACTTGCCTCTGTCTACTAGTTAGACACCGTGCGATTGCGGTTATCACATATAGGGTTCTCCCAAATCCTATCAAGTTTTTGGCGCCGCTGCCAGGGAGCGGCTGTGGAATATTGTAATTAGTATTTTTGATTTTGTAATTATTTATATCTTTGTACAATGTTTTTTATTTTTATTTTATTTTTAGGATTTCTTTTTCCTTTTGACTTGTTTTGTGCTTCAAAATTTTATTTCATGAGCCTTTTTGAGGATGATGAGTGCTTCCCAGGAGACGTCATCGAAGATGACACTTGGAGAATATATGCGTAGAAGTTCACATTCTCAGGAGACGTCATCTGATATGACGCTTGGTGAATATATGTACTTGTCACGACATAAGGAAGTTCTTGGTCCACATATGGTAAGCGGAGAATCACCTAGAACGATATATGAGAAGTATTACAAACATACACCGCTTAGTTTGGAGAAAAGGTTAAGAATTCTAGCATGCCAAGAGTTATATGCAGAGGATGATTTAGAGGAACCTGTTTATACAGAAGATACTATTGTTGAGTCTAACGAATTATAGACAGTAGACATTCATAATGAGGTACCTTCTAGTCATTTGATTAGTGAGATCCCTATAAATCACTTAATTGATGAGTCGATTATTCATGATATTGTTGCTCCATTGAGCTCATGTTTTGCTGACCCATCTTGTGATTTCCTAATTGATGATATGAATGTTAAACAGATTGATACCGGTACAGTTGATTTTGAACCAATCTCAGTTTGTTTAGCCCATTTTGCAGACTCCGAAGACCCCATGCTTATTAACATTGTCAATGCATTGCGGTCTCCAATAAATAATATAGGCAACTCAGCAACGGAAGTTATTTCCTCGGATTTAGAACTAGATTTAGAGTGTACAACGACTGTTGAATTCTCTATACAATCTTTACTCATTATCCGTGATTCATATTTACTTCAGATAACCACATATGATGAGGAAGGTTCAAAATGTGTTCCGAATAAGACTGAATTCAGTTTTGGCTCTCTAGGTACTAATCAATATTTTTGTTGCAGGGTCATCTTTTCAGCTAACCTGATTTGTTGGATTGATCCCCATTTTTTCAGAATTTATATATATGCTTTGCAGCTTACTTTGGTGTATCATCACCTTGTTTGAGAGAGCAGATACACAAATATTATGCTTTATGGGAGTCAACCCATACGATTTCGCTTCATGGGAGTCAACCCATCAAATTTGTTTTCTTTCCTCTATCTTTTATTTGTTTGCTTGAATTTCCCATCTTAATTTTTATGTTGGATGACTCAATTACATTGAGGACAATGTAATGTTTAAGTGTGGGGGAGTGGCACTTTCGTTAAGAATTTTGAATGATATGACCAGCTGTAGAGCGGGTCTATTGTAGGTTCGTAGGTATATTATGACCAGCTGTTGAGCGGGTCTAAAAAAAAAAAAATTTATGACCAGTTGTTGAGCAGGTCTCTTGTCGGGTTCTTATGACCAGCTGTTGAGCGGGTCTATTCTTTTGTTTTCTTATCATTTTCTTATGACCACCTGTTGAGCGGGTCTATTTTTATGTATTTCCTTATTATATGATGACCAGCTGTAAAAACGGGTCTTAAAAAAAATTAAAAAAGAAATGATAACCAGCTGTTGAGCGGGTCCATTTTCTGTTTTGCTCGAGGACTACCAAAATATAAGTGTGGGGGTGTTGATAAGCATGTAAGTGCAATGCAGTTATACCCATATTTATACTATCTAGGACTCGTTAATTGACGAATAATTTTGTTTTAGCCGATTTACAGTGAATCCGGTCACAGGAAGAAACAACGGCTAAATGAGAAATTAAGTGACCTATGCGACATGTTCCATCAAAGTTACTCGTGGCATTGTAGAAATTTGTTGCTTCTTTGCAGGGCCAGAGAATGCACATGGAAGAGAATTACATTTCTTTGTTTAATCACCTTAATCCCATTAGTGGGCATGTACTGAAGTGGAGTGGAGGACCTTCCAAGTTAACGTGGTCAAAGTGCTGCCAGGCAGTTGCGTGGGAAATTAGAAGAAAGCCATGGGACGTGGTGCTGCTGCGATACAACTAGATGAAGAATAATAACTGCTGCCAACCGAAGATGGAGAAATGGGACTGTGGTTCATTTATATTAATGTAGCCGAGAGGGGGAATAGGCAGCAGAGATGATGAATTTTCGATGGTGTTTGGGGTCAAGTTATGGCTGAAATTCCATGCATTTGACGATCGCTAGAGAGGGTCAGAGTGCTAGAGATGTGTGTCGACTGGAGTTGGCTGGATTTGTTTTCTGGGGTTGTTATTCGAATGAAGAAGAATAGAAGATTCAGATGCTGCCGGCGTTGGTTATGGCAGAGTACTTCGGCTGCTGCATGGAGGTGTTGCTCGGAGTCTGCATTTGGCAGTGGTCTAGAACTGAGTTCAATTAGCAGTTCGTACTTCTCAACTGGGATGGAGTTTTGAACGGACAGAATGTGATGGAGAAAGCAGGTGCTGTGTGTGCAGTCGGTGAAGGAGATTGAACTGGCAGCAAACAAATAACCTGAGATGCCGGTGTTTACATTGAACGTGAGAAGATGGAGAGAGACCAGGAGAGAAGAGCTTATATGGTCGTGACTCGTGAGAAGATGAGTCAGTGTAGTAGCCAGAGTAGTTGATGGAGTCAGCTCCATGTAACTGCAAAGAATTAAAAGATGAAGCTTACTGTTGATTTGGGAGCTTGAGTCTGCATCGAGATCAGTGAGATGAGGATAATGACTGCCGACAGAATGATGATGAAGAGATAGTGATTCAGTCAAGATTGTTAGTAGCTGATTATGGCAGTGATAGCTCGAGTTGGAGAATATAAGTTGTTATGAGACGGAGTTGAATAAACTTGAGCTTGACTTGAGTTTTGAGAGATGTGATCTCATCAAGTCCAAAGCCTGAGTTTTGAGGAGGTTCGTATGGACTGAAATTGAGTAAAATCAGGTCGAAGAGTTACTGTTACTGCCATGGTTGTGCCGTAGATTGGATGGCTGTGTATAAATCTCATTTATGAATGGAGATGGGATGATGATGGACCAATAACAAAGAGCAGTCGAGTGTGGAGTACAGGGAAAGAGGTGTTGGTTTGGATGGAATTTGTCTTCATATCTGAAGAAGACGCTGATGGAGATGACTGATGCCGAGAAAAAGATATGGGAGCTGTTTGAGATGGAGTTCAATGGTCGTGGCCAGTGTGGAGATGATTGAACCGTCGCGAGCGGTGCAAGGAGAGGATTTAGCAGGTCAGGGATCAAGCTTGGTAATTTAAGCTAGTTGCAACCAATGGTGCAGTTTAAGAGGCAATCGCTGCTGGGACAGAAAACAACAGAAGTTGGAAGTCGGGTATCGGACCGGGCCTTGGCACTTCTGCTGGGGCTTTGGTGGATTTCTTCTCAGCGACATATAAAGAGAACGGAGACTTGAGAAAAGGGAGGCCGACCAGGCTACTGAAGCCGCAACGGAGAGAGCCAAGAATAGGAGAAAGGAACAGAGGCCGTCTACAAGGGTTTGAAGTTTTTGTGTTCTCCATTTTTCGTTTTGATTAGTGATTGATTCTTTGTAATATGTTTATGGCTTTTGAGAAAGCCATGTTTTGTTAAGATTTTTGTAACTAGGATTTCATGGATAAAGCTATTTCAAGCATAAACCATTATGAAAATAATTGGAATTATTTTGGTATTAGGCTATAAAATGAATCTTCAAGTCTATAATTATGTTTATCGATTTTTATTAGATTATGAGTTGTTGCATACCGGCTTCGTATGATACATTAGCCTCTATTCATAAATTCATATAGTTTGCAATTGTATTTGTTAGTATTTGATAATCCATGCTTAGGTTAAATATTTTGATGGCTTATGCTTAGACGAAGCAAATGAAAATTATGAATCTATAAATTATGTTTTCGATAATTTTCACATCATTATAATTTGATAGGTCATGCTTAGATAATTTGATGGGCTATACTTAGGAGATGCGAGTTTATGATCAAAAACATATACCAATAATAGGTGTTGCAATAGAACAAAGACGTATACATAAATTTGGAATTGAATTCTTTTCGGTGCGAAATATAAATATTAGTGGATGCCATAGACCCTGGTTACCGGCTCTCTCATTGCAAGTTCACTTTATTATTTTGCTTTAATTTTATTATTTCATTTTCAATTTCAAAAATCCAAAAATCTTGTTTCTAGTTAAGTTATTAGAGATATTGATTATCGGTATTTCCACCGCTCCCTGTGGGTTCGACCCGTACTTGTCTCTGTCTACTAGTTAGACACCGTGCGATTGCGGTTATCAGATATAAGGTTCTCCCGAATCCTATCATGACTCATCCTAGTCATTCTTATAAATCGGAGAATATCTCTCTATCTTGGTCAACTCAGCTAAAGAGAATATTTATCTCTCTCTCAACACATCATCACAATGGATGACTCGGCTTCACACTAATGGGGGGATAACAATTAGGGTTTAGTTCTGGCGGTCTACGACACGTGTGAGAATTACCCGGCTTATTTCTTACCTCAGAAGAGAGTAAAGGCGGTGGAATAATGAGATAAACTCAACTTAGTTTATCTCTATCTATTCCTGAAGAGACGGGAGAATTGCTCCGCACGGCACGGAAAGCAATCTTTATATATCTTCACCGACCTGAGATCAGCTATAAATAGGTCCTCTATTTCTCCAAGCTACAATTATCTTTCTCATAAGCTATAAATTGGTTGCAATTCTTCTTCAAACCCTAGAATTTGATCTATCTCTTCGTATGTTTCCCTCCCTAAGACCAACCCTAAACCTCTTCCTTGTGATTGAAGCATCCTTTGAATGGCCGCTATGCGTGGTTGACGAGGTGTCAATTCGCAAATAATATTTCTCTACTTCTCTTTACACTAGCAAGTAGTATAATGAAAGCAGATTCGTCCCAAGGGAGTTATGGAGCAAAAGTTGTTATAAAAGTATTTTTAGCAAAGATGATTTTGTGATTCGAAAATTTTGAAAATTATAAATTGTATTCAAATATGAGATGAGATTGATTAAGGATTCATTCTAAACCACAGAATATAAACCTAATTGACATATAGCCACGTTCTTCACATTATCTTGTTACTAACAACCCTAGGATAATTAGTACGCTCAACTATCCCGTTATTATCCCCTAAGTTCACTAGACACGGAAGCGCTCGACTACCGGATTTTACTTATTCGAGTTACCTAGAGGTACGCTTAATAGGTATGATTTAAACAAGTGCTCTAAGTTTTATGAGATAAGATTGTTCCTAGTGATAAACTCAAAAGCATGAATCACCTACTAATGTCAATTTCTACATATGGTCACTTAACAAAGTCCCATCATCAATACCCATATATTGCTACTTGTGTTTATATTTCTAGACAATTACGGGTCGAAGAAAATCTAAACTAGCAATAAGACTATGAATCAACTATTTAATTTCGAACTTAAACAATTGATAAACAATCCATAAACATTATTGGCATAGTAGAAATCAAACAATAACGAAAATAATGGCAAAATAAGAAGTGATTGCATATCGATTATAAGTTCATACTACGTGCTTTGAAATCGCCCCTAATCAAAGATAAGTTCAGCTGCTCATACTAAAATTGTTCTCAACAATAAAATCAATGGTTTTAAGATTGTTTTAAAGAAAAGAAAGTTGAGAATAAACCAAATAGCAAACCAGAGTTGTTGTTGCTTTAAGCTTTCTCAGGACTGTTCTCAAGCACTAATGGTGATCAGAAGATAGCTCCTTTGCTGTAACCTGCGACTCTCCTTTTGTATCTTCTCGTCTCTGCTATATCAACTTGGATAGAGGCCACACAAGTCTCAGCCTTCACAAACCCTACAGGCCTTTAGTTCTCAACCCTTTTAGCTTTAATATTCGACCCACAATATCCATAGGAATGGACACACAAAACCTGTCCTTAACATCCCCTGTAATCACCTAAAACCCATCAACACAGTCCATAATTCAGTCACGGCAAACACCCAGGGTCCTAGCTGTTTTCTCCGGGGAAAAAACTGATCCTAGCCTTTGCCGAACACTTATCAGAAAGACACCAAACTGTTAACAGAACCATAATTCGGCCACTGCAACCACAGCATCTGGTCCTTCTTATACTGACAAGAATTATTGGTAGACTACACTGTTTTCTCACTGCCAGAACTCCGCTCCAACATTACCATCTCAAACTCCTCTTTGCACCTATGTCAGAACCCAAGTCTCTTCTCAAACAACTCACATTAGTCACTGCCAAATACACAACGCCCTCTTTTCAACTGAGTTTCAATAAACTCCATCAGACTGCCACATGTTTGAACCCATGCTAGTGTTGATACAATTTCAGTTCAAAACCCTGTAAAATCAACCCACCAATTTAGTTGAGCAGCAAAATTTTATGACTGATTAGCAGCTCGAACCCAGTTCACAAATCAATACCAGGCTTCAGCCAACACCACCAAACATCAAGCTTTCTCTATCATGTTCTTTCATGCTCAAATATCTCTCAAAACCCATTGTAGATGTCTCACAACTCTTGGCAGCAACAACCAATTCTCAGCTTCAAACCTGACCTCCTCCAAATCGAACCACTTCATCCTGCAATTCGAGGTACACCCTTCATTGTTCTTGTCAGCAGAAACTACTTGAAATCCTTCTCTTAATCGCTGATTTCTTTTCATAAATTTGCACCAATTTCAGACCTCAGCTCCATGATTCAGCCATCGCAACAACAACTTCAATTCCACCCCATTCATCTGGTTTACGTCTTCAAACAAACCAACAATTCTGCCATCAACCTGAGCTCTAACTAGCACACACTCGAACCACTGATTACCCAAAAACCCAGCAGAAACAACATCAGATCCCTTGTTATCTTGTTCTTTTGTTTCAAATAACTCCAAAGTACCTAAATACTCAAAAGAAAACATAAGATACATAATTTACAAGAAAACTTAGCAAAGAAAGCATAAACAATAGATAAATATCAAGGTGTTTTAGACACCTATCATATTCCCCCACACTTAGAGTTTGCTAGTCCTCGAGCAAATCAAACAAAATAAAATACAACAACTCCATCTCGTCGAGGATACGGGCACACTTAGAACGAGCCTTTGAACCCCTAGGTGTCCCTAGTGGACGAGTTTTAGTCTCGTGAAGGTTTACAAGAGGTGTACCTACAAAACCTTTTACTCCAAATTCCAACTACCTGTGTAGAGTCTATGAACGAATCCAAAATGACTACAGGAGGAGGTACCTCGATGAAAATCCAATTCATATATAAGTAAATAAAGCTCTATTCAGAAAGTAGAACAAACCACAATACTTAGAATCTAACTAACCATAATCACACATGAATAGATTAAGAAGATGGATATAAAGATAGATTTTTGCGAATGTTGACTTAAGTGAACAGTGTTTCCCATATCTGTCTGAAGGTCACCGCCAAGATGAACCTATGACCTAATGGATTAAGATACTGGTCTGAATTCTAATATCAACTCAACTGGCATATACAAGGGAACCAACAGTCGACAATCTTAATTCTAGATCAACTCAACTGGCATATACAAGGGAACCAGCAGTCGATTTTATTGAACAATAATAATATTTTTTCTTTTTCACTTTTTTTTTCTTTTTTTTCACTTTTTTTTTTTCGAATTGACAACATGATTAGATCTTTTGGATCCAAGCGCATGCTTCTTGTCAGCAGATTACATTGTAATTCCCGTGGATCCTGCGTTCCACGCTTGTTTAGGCGACAGAGATAGGGAGAACACACACATATTGCTATCCAAGTGTCATTTTTTTTTTCTTTTTATATACTCCGGTTGGTCTAATTGGTCTGGTCTTTTTTTTTTTAGTAACTCAATCACTCTATTTTATCCTAGCAGTAATAACAATTCGATATTAGTGACCCCCAAATTACTTAGAAAAACAAAAAGTTTGCAAAAATAAAAACAAAAGGTGATATGGTGAAATTCCGAGATATGGTAACAACTGTCATATTATTTCTAACACATGAGCTCTGTTCGTCCTTTTCGTTTATGGGTTCCTCAACTCCAGCAACCAAGATGGTTCCATCCACTTATATTGGTAGTGACATCCTAAAGGAAGAAGTTTCTAGATTTCGGAGTTTAAAAAGCAAATTTTTTTTCTATTTTTCTATTTTTTTTATATATTTTTTTCTAACTAAAGGCAACAAACTCTAGAAACATATAAATGCTCCCCCACACTTAAACTTTACATTGTCCTCAATGTAAAATTTAGTCATTCAAAGTAAAGTTCAAGGTGGGAAATTCCGCAAATGATATGCAAAACAAAGATAAAATGCTTAAAAAAAAGATAAAGATAAAGATACAAAACCGGTGGGTTGCCTCCCACTTAGCGCTTGGTTTAAAGTCGTCAGCCCGACTTTCATCTCGCTCGCATTCTTAGCCAGCGTCAATTTCCTCCACATCAAAACATGAGTGCACATCACTTGGGTATCTCATCACCTCAAAGATGTTGAAGCGAACGACCTCTCCATCAAATTCCATTGTCAAGGTACCTTCAAATATATCTATCTTTGTTCTAGCGGTTCTTGTAAATGGTCTACCCAACAACAAAGGTGTAGACGAGGATAAGTTTTCATCACTCATATCAAGAACATAGAAGTCTACAGGAAATATAAGCTCATTAACCTGCACCAAAACATTTTCAACAACCCCTTTCGGGTAGACATTAGATCTTTCGGCAAGTTGAATAACTACACCGGTACTTTTGAGAGGACCAAGATTTAAAGTTTCATAAATTGAAGCAGGCATAACACTAATAGATGCTCCTAAATCTAGCAAAGCTTTTGTAAACCTTGTTTTACCAATTGTGCAAGGTATAGTAAAACTGTCGGGGTCTTTCAACTTAGGTGGGAGTTTCTTTTGAAGATATGCCGAAGCACTCTCCCCCACACTCATTACCGGTCAGTTTGCGCTTGTTAGTGCACAATTCCTTCAAGAACTTTGCATAACGAGGAACCTGCCTTATCGCCTCAATTAGTGGAATGTTCACTTTGATCTTCTTGAAGATTTCCCAAATCTCTTTGTCCAACGTCTCCTTATTTGATTTTGCAAACCTGCTAGGAAAAGGTGGAGGAGTAACATAAGTATAAACAATAGGTTTAGAGTTAGAATTTGTTACCGAATCATCCTTTTTAGGGACTGCTTCGTCCACTTCTTTCTCTAGATCACGTTTATGGGACCCCGGTGATGCTTCCGGTTTTTCTACTTTCTTCCCACTTTGCAAATCAATAGCATTGACAGTCTCCCTAGGATTCAATGTTTGCGAAGGCAGTTGTCCAGTTTTCCAACTCAATTACATCATGCGCATACATCCTTATCTAGTTGTAGCCGCTACATCCATCCATGGAGGAGAACATGCCGTGTCCGCTGGTAGCATCTACCAACATGTCGATGTTAGGTAGAGGAAAATCGTCTTTAGGGCATCATTCGTTCAAGTCTCTGGAATCCATGCAAAACCTGATCTCGCGCCTGAATTGCCTCGAAGATTGTTTGACACGGCTCACCATTACTGCCGGAATTTACGTGCGGTGACACACACTCAAAAGCACAAATTTGAGACGAGTACAAAGAATTGAAGGTTGGTGCCTCACATTATGTAACATGGGTAGTCTCCACTATAGGGGATCACTTGTTCTAATCCGAATTCAGCTTGCACCTTATTTGCCACTGGCATGGTTAAATCCAACTTTAACTCTCATACAATTAAGAAACCCGATCATGTTCTCTGTCATCTCTAAGTTCGAGTCACTATTGTGAGATTCTCGATGTAATCTTAGCGACATGTATACTATGTGACTCTAAAGAACTACAAGTTGGAGTTTTCTTATTCACTAGTTCACAAAAAAGTTGAAAAATTGCAAAAACTTACAACATAAACCACTCCCCCACACTTAAACTTTACATTGTCCTCAATGTAAATTGAATCGATCCAAAGTAAGTCAAGGTGGGAAATCCTAATAAGAAATCAGCAAAAACAAAGTAAAAACAAAACAAGAAAAACTAAAAACAAGAAAAGAAATAAATACAAGACAAGAAATACTCATCCTTTGGGTTGCCTCCCAATTAGCGCTTGGTTTAAAGTCGTCAGCCAGACTATCTCCTTGCTTGCAAAGCCTTAGCTAGGGTCCCATGCGTTATGGACACCGAATGAACATCACTTGGATACCGCATGACTTCAAACATGTTGAAGCGAATTATCTCCTCATCAAACTTCATAGTGAGTATTCCAGCGTCCACATCAATGACGGTTTTAGCCGTCTTCATGAAAGGTCTCCCAAGCGGCAGGGGTATGGACACATCAGAACCATCATCCATTTCTAGAACACAAAAATCAGTTGGAAAAACTAGTTGGTTCACTGCACAAGGACATCCTCAATAATACCCCTAGGGTAGACATTAGAACGATCCATAAGTTCAAGCACAATATTAGTTGGTTTCAAGGGACCCAACTTTAAAGACTTATAAATAGATGCTTGGCATGATATTCACGGATGCTCCTAAGTCAAGCATAGCCTTACCAATCTTTGTGTTACCAATCTCTACGGGTATAGTGAAACTACCGGATCCTTGCATTTGGGTGGGAGTTTCTTTTGCAAGACCGCAGAAGCGTTTTCCCCCACACTCATAACCTCATTACTAGGTTAGCTTTTTCTTCTTGGTACACAAGTCCTTCAAAACCTTCGCATATTTGGGAACTTGCTTGATAACATCAATGAGTGGAATGTTTACATGAAGCTTCTTGAAGATATCTAAAATCTCCTTTTCTAATTCCTCCTTCTTAGAACTTGCAAATCTGCGAGGAAAAGGCATAGGAGGAACATAAGTAGAAATAGGAGTTTTAGAGTTGGAATTAGGTACCTCGAAGTTTGGGGAAAATCAGCATTCTTTTCCTCCAAAACGAGGTTCCTTTTGGGTCTCCATATCACCCACATCAACAATTTCGGGTTGCACAAGTTGTGTACCGCTTCTCAATGTAATAGCACTAACATTCTCTCTTGGGTTGATAGGTTGAGACGGAAGTCTCCCACTATTTTGTGCCTTCAAATTGTTGATATCAATCGCCATGGAAGCCACTTGAGTCTGCAAATCCTTGATAGCACTCTTAGTTTCTTGTTGGCTTTCTTTGAACATGGTAGAAATACCTTGCATCATTGCTTTAAGCTTTTCATCGATGTCAGAACCTTGGTTTTGCATTGGTTGTTGTTATTCTTTGAAATGGTTGTTGTTGTGGTTGAAACCCGCTTGGACGGTTGAAAGTAGGTTGTGAAACCGCACCTTGATTGTTGGCATAGCTAAAGTTGGGATGATCTCTCCATCCTGGATTGTACGTGTTTGAGTACGGATCATACCGTCTTTCTTGATTTGGAAAGACCGCATTAGCTTGCTCCAACCCTTCACCATGTGAAGGTAAAATAACATGCAGCCATCCTTTGCATCATGTGCTCCATGTTATCCATCCTTTGCTCACGGTGTGATGCTAATGAATCATTAACTTGACCGTGGAAGTACTTGGATCATAGATCACTAACTTGATGGTGTGGACAGCTTGCCACCAATCTCTTGTACCTCTCCCAACATTCATACAATGATTCTCCAACATGTTGCTTTATTCCACAAATCTCTTTGCGAATTTGAGTGGCCTTAGACGAGGAAAATACCTCTCTAGAAAGATTTTCTTCAAGCCGTTCCATGTAGTGACACTCCCAGGTGGCAAACAATACAACCAATCCTTAGCAGTTGTCCACCATAGAAAATGGAAAAACTTTCATCATTGACCATTGACTTTGCTTGTTTGGGTCCTCATTCGCCATACCATGAAACTTTGGCAACTCCCTAAGCAGACCGGCTTGGATCTCGAAAGTTGAGTTTGCTTGGATCGATTGTCCCAAGATGCTACCTTGAGTCGGTTTGCATTGTCACCCATTGTTTCTTCCTCTTCAATTAGTGGTTCTCCTACGAATGGAACCTCTTCTTCCTCTTCTCGATCAAAGGCTTGTTGCTCTGCCGAGACTTGTTCTTGGTTTGTGTCTTGTCTTGGTTGGAATGTTGTTACTCTACGAGTAGCTATCCCGCACCTTTGGTAATTCCAATCTTTGGAAGCCAGGGATTAGTTACACGAAAAACAATTCATAAACAAGTGGCTCAAAACCCGATAAGCGAAAAGCAAGTATAAGGCAGAAATTGTAAAAAGAAACTAAAAACTTAATAACAAGCCAGAGTATGCCTCCCGACAGCGGCGCCAAAATTGATCGGTTGTCACCAGGTCAAAAATAATTTCACTTTCTTGCTTCACTAAAATAAAGTAGTATGCAATAAGAAAGAGTTCGTATCCACGAGAGAGGCTTATGTTGTTATGCAAATTTTCGGTTTCTTAGTAACCAAGGGGGATGTTGATGTTTCAAAGCAATAAAAATAAATTGAAAGCAAAGTAATAATAAAATTTATCAATAAGGAGAAAGTATTGGTCACGGGATAGTTTCATTCACAAACTCGAATTATCAACAATGACTAGAATTGAAATTTTAATCTCTCATTTACTAAAAGTCCTAGGATACCTTGATCGCAAGAGTATCCAGCTAATTCCCTGATTTCATCACAACCACATTAAAAGATGCATATGTGAATTCTTTCTGAAAGCAACCTAAAGTGTAAAAGCACAATTAAGTTTAACTCCCTAAAAGCAATAAGTTTTACGGAATAAGACTAATCAAGGCAACCAAAATGTGTAAAAGCACTAATTCGATTTAACCCAAGTTACGATTCATATGTGACTAGTAGGATATATCACTACAAGCACTACCCACATTTATGCTACTCAAAATCAGGGATAGACAACGTTTTCGTATTGAAAACCCTAATATAGCTCTAGATATGAAAGTAGATCGGATTGATTCGGACTCAACCAAACAAACTATCAAATCATAAACATTATAAACCATGAATCATAATCAATAAATTACTGAGACAAAACTAATACATTGAATCAAATCTTATTTGTGAAATCCACTTATTATCCCATAACCAATAATAGGTATTTAGTTACTCATAGTATTTTTATTCAACATAATTATTATCAAAAATAAGATGAAGAACATGTAAAATAAAATGGAAGCAAACCCTAGTAGAATCGCTCTCCTCCAAAACTCCAGTAGAAAATACGTGATAATAAAAGAATAGAAACTCCTTCTTCTTATAGCCTTCACACTTTCCAAAATTAGGTCTTCAAAGTCCATCACCAAAAAGTCCACCAAGCCCACGACTGGAGATTGTACGAATGCTTACACAAGGTCGAGCTGATGGAGATAGGCCTAGGAGATTCCTTATCGTCGAGCTCATCAGTTGTGGAGTTGGTGCCATCTTGTAGCTGTCGTGGAGCGTCTAGCACTTCTTCTTGTGGCTCGTCGTTGTAGTTGCGTTCCGTTGGGCGGAGAGACTGGGTAACAGTCTCCCCTGCTAATTGCTAACAGCGACGTCGGTATACGGTATTCCCTTTCTGGTCAAGGCTTGCCACAAAAGTTCGCTCCCTCGTAGCGTGAGCGTGGGTTGCGGCTTCACTGGATGAAGAAGAATGCCTTGTCAGCAAAGATGCATCATGGGGATTATCCCTCAATGATGCGAGTCGGTCCTCCTCCTGAATTGACATCCACGTGGGGAGTGGGATGCAATGAACTTTGTCCAATCCTTCCTGCGGAGATTCTCTTGGTTGAAACAATTCTACTCCACATATCGGTGCATAGGGAGACAACGATGCAGGGATACGAACGACTTCTTTATTTAGCATAGTCTTCATGCACTGGTGATATGTCGAAGGGACAATCCTACTGTCATAAAGCCACGGTCTCCCCAATATCATGTGGTAGTCTGGCTCTTTTTCTATGACTTCGAATTTCACCTTTGACTGGACGGGCCATACAGATAAATTCAGGTTGACATACCCGTACGTGTTGGTTTGGTTTCCCTCGAAGTCCTGTCATTGTAGTAGGCTTCCGATCTTGCCTCCGGGCGAACCTTGGTCAGGCCGAGAGTCTTGAGAGTAATCACATTCGGAGACGCTCTTGTGTCGATAAGGGCCCTCTTGAACTCTGAATCCTTGATGCGTGCGGTAACATGTAGGGCACGGTTGTGATCTTTCTCTGGTTGATTGCGGCAAACGTCTCCGCCCGCTAATTCTTCGAGAGGTGTAAAAGTTTGCATAAACTTTCCACTAGAGAAGTTGCTTCCTAATCCACCGGCCTCTGGTTCAGAGTGAAACTATTGACTTGAGGAGGATGGTTGCGAGGATCAGTCCCCAGTGTAGGAGTTCCAATGACAGGACCGCTCATAGATGTCATCTTGATGAGGAGATCGAGTATGCCGTTTATCGCTTCTTTGATCAGGTCCATGTAGGCCCGCGCCCTGCTCCGGGTGCGTTGAATGCGTTCCTTGTTGGGTCCAGGGGCTGTCGTGCTCTTGCGCAATCGATCAATTAATGTCTTAAGAAAAGTGAGTACCTCTTTCTGAGTTGTAACCATGTACGTTTGCGCCCTTGCGAGAACTTCTTGTCTCTCCATCAAATCCACCATAGTAATAGGGGGTTGTCCTCCTCTGTCTCCTCCGGCCCCTCGTCCCGAGGGAGGAGTGGTAGTTGCCCTGATGACGGACGGAGGCGTTACACTCGAGGAAATGCAAGGGTTTGTAGCTGCTATGGCTCTCGAGATAGAAGGCGTCACACCTAATAGAATATCTCCTCCTTCTCTGCTGGTGCTGGTGGTAGAGGACGTAATTCCACGAGATACATTGATTGCATTGACAGGCTGCACGGTAACACCACCAATCGGGATATCAACGCCAAGAGTGTTGTCTCGCTACTGGGCTCCGTCGGGATTGGTTGCTGATCCAGACCTAAGATCCACCATTTTTGAAATCAGAAAAATTGAATTGGTATTGAAGAAATTGACTTCACAATCGAGAGATTAATCTCCCACTGTGGTCGCCAATTGTTTATGGGTGGAAACTATTTCTGCTGGTTTTGGTAATTTGAGGTGTGTGGATGAGAAATGAATCTAAACCCTAAACAAATGTACTGCACGGGAGTGCTTTTGATTCGAGAGATCAATCTGTACAATTCTGGCCTAAACCAAGAAATGGCCATTCCAGACTTGCTTCGGTCACAAAGTGAATTTTCAGGAAATTGAAATGTAATTGAAATTTGATCTTGCAACCGAGAGATTAATCTCCCGCCGTGGTCGCCAGTTGTTTATGGGTAAAAACTGATTCTGCTGTTTTTGGTAATTTGGGGTGTGTTGATGAGAAACGAGTCTAAACCCTAAACAAATGCACTGCACGGGAGTACTTTTAGGTTCGAGAAATCAATCTGTAAGACTCTGGCCTAAACCAAGAAATGGTCGTTCCAGATTCAATTCGGTCACAAGGTGAAGGAGATGGGGTTGATCTTAGGGAGGGAAGCGAAGAAGGTGTTGAGATTGTGAAGGTGTTGTATGTTTATGACTTGTATCAGAATATTGAACTAGCTTGCAATAATGTAAGCAATCAGCTCTGGTGTTTTATGGATACGAATGACAACACTTGGTTTTTTCCGTGTTCGTCTGTGTTTTTTTGAAAATAGGCAAAGGACCTATTTATACAAGTCATAGAGCGCAAACCCTCATCTCGTAGGAAGTGGAGGAAGTTGAGTGATGGAGTAGTGGGGTCGTGTGGGTGATTGCACGATCACGTCTTGGCCCACTTCTCCCCTCATCACTAACCGTCCATGTCTTCCTGACACGTTCTTGTGATGACGCGTTGCACGCTGCACACCGTAAACCGCCGACTAATACCCCAGTAAGTATCACCCAGTTTGTGACATGCTTAATGTCTCGATTGTGTGGATCGTGGGACCCACAGAAGGTAGCATACGGTGCTAGGTTAAATAACTAAGTTATTTGGGAAATCGATATTTATGAAAGATCGTGTGTATTCTATGCATGTAATGCATCGAATATATTCAGCATGTATAAAGCATCGCTATTTGAACGGAGTAAGTCACGATCAAGCGTCTTAAAATAGCATCACGTCCAACCATCTTCAAGTGATCGTTTGGAGGCTTGCATGAGCAAGCCTTGCTTTGGCCGATCACTCTATGTGGAAGAGTGGCTGGACGGTGATCATGGGGATGCTTCATTAGTCACTTAACTCCTAGCCGGGGATGACCAATCAAGTGGTAGAGTTAGACGGACGAGATGATTTTGTGATGATTTTGTGACAATTGATGCATCACTCTTGCCTTGGTCGAAACCAAGCATGGGAGGTGTTTTAGGCAGACCGATCGGGCATGCGTGTAGACGGCTTGCCGGTGTACACGTCTGCACCTCACTGTCCCATGAAAGTGTGATCTAAGCCACCAATTTGACAGCAGAAGAGGAGTGAGATTGATTTGCAAAGCAATCCCATGCAAAGCAAAAGACTTGGAAAAGCGTGTGACATGCCTACTGTGCACGTTCCCTTGCCATGGTTGGCCTTGGTTGATAGGTCATGCGTGTAGATGGGCCCACTGTAATCATGTTGACATGCTCAGACCTTTAAGGCTTGAAGCTAAGCCATCCAAACATGCATGCCGCAAACCCTGATTAGGGTTTTGGATGGTCGTGTGTGATCAAATTTAAGACACCAGTGGGGGACTTTCGGTCCTTGATCTGCCATCCAAACCAGTGAAGTTGGATGGTCGTGATCAATTTAAGACACTAGTGGATCACTTAAAATCATCCGCCGAACTTCGAGCAAGCGTTTGCTCCTCCCCGGCTAGGTCGTGAGAAGGTCGGTCAGGTAAGTAGAAAGAGGGCCCGCCGGTGTGCAAGACAACGCTTGTCCAACCGGTCATGGGACGATCTATGCCATCCAACCATGCTGGCGAAGTTGGACGTCCGCGATCTGTTTGAGACCGACATTGGCAGTCTTGTGCGCACGAGCTTTTCCAAGTTGTTCCACACCAGCCCAACCATCCTACTTCAGGCTAGCGTTCAGTGGTTGTTTGGGAGCATGGCGTGTGTTCGACCGACCAGGGCATAAACGTGCCCGCTGGCGGTCATTGTGGTGGTAGCCTGCTTCTGCTGAGGATCGTCTAGGCTGGTTAAATTGCGCGGCCAACTTGTGTGGCCGTGATCGTTTCTGAGACTGATTTGGACAGTCTAGATTTTCTTTAAGGAAATTAAGCATGCTCGATCGGCTAACCAAAGCGCGTTGAGACTCTCTGTCAGAGAGTGATGTAGCCTGTGTTGGTATTTCATGCATGTCTCAATATTTACACGGAGAGTCATGCTACTCTGATGAGAGTAAGCACTCAGTCGTCATGTCATGTCAATGATGAGAGTTCGGTTGAGAACACAACATGGAAAATACCAGGCAAATCATGTGTTAACTGTTAATGCTAGTAAAATTCACATAATATTTGGGATTGCTGTTTCACGCACCATTCTGGGTAAAGTTTTGTGTTTTTATTGAATTGCTTCAAATAAATAAAGTGAGAGGTTTTTGCACTCATCACTTCTTAATCAACTTTCCATTTGCAGGGTGACATCACGTAAAAATAATGGTTTTACAATTTTAGCCCTGAACTAAAATCCACCATCAACATTAAGTCCCCTGCCTAGCTCATAAAGGTTACACTATTGTGGGGTAGGCATTAGATGGTGATACATACACGTGAGAAAAACGAGATAAAGGAAGCTTACCCGGAAGAACTTTGACCGACCGCTAGCAATTGTCCATGTGAACGCGACAGTGCAAGCATGGAATTTTGGGTGGGACCGGTTTCCTTCTTCGGGTATTTGAGCCAAGAAGGGAATAGAACTTGTATGCTCCTCTTTCCATAGAAAACCGTGCATGTAACCATGGACGAATATGGACCCCACCATGTAGATGTTTCGACCAAACGTCACCCTGTTGCACCTGTTTGATAGGCATGTGGGCCCGCCTACTTCGCTCAACCGTGGGACTCATCATGCGCCTGCTTGATCGAACGTGGGCTAGTTGTGCCTGCTTCGGTTAAACGTGGGTCCAGTGCGTGCCTGCCTTGGTCGAACGTGGGACCCGATGTAAGCATGTTTGCTTCGAACATGGGCAGATGTGCGTGCTTTGATCAAACACTCGTCCACTGTGTACATGTTTCAAACGTCGATGTCATGTGCCTGCTTTACCCTTACGGTTGATGTGCTTGCTCGAGCGTCATCCTTGCTACTTAGACCAAACACCGACCCAGCTAGCTTAACTAAACACCGGCCTTGCTGCCTTGACCAAACACCGACCTTGCTGCCTGCTTCGCTCAATCAAGTGATATGAGTTCGACAAAAGGCTCTTCCGTTTATTCCAATAAACTCCTTTGTCAAGTCCTTAGATCTATCTTATCAACAACTACCAAAGTAATTGTTAAGATTTTGCAATCAATACTTTGAATCACAAAGAATTGTAGTGATGCCAATCTACTCAACTAATCAATCAAATCTATCACAAAGATAAACCAATTATAGTTTGATCCTTTTCCGGCCGAAACAAGTATTGTGCACACCAAATATTATGAACCCAAATTAGAAATCTTCTTCGTCTTCAAATCTTCTTAGATCTTCAATAAACACATGCACACAATCAACTTGAATCTCTTGTGATCAATCACACACAGAACGGAGTCTGTTAACAATGGATTATCACAAGACGTCTTTACATCTACAAACAGTCTAAAGATCCCCGTCGAAACTTCGATCTAGTTTGAGTGAATCTTATATCAGAAGAGAAGATTCTTAAGCATAAACAAACTAGGTGCAATCAAAGTTCAACAATCGTTAGTCAATCGAATCAATCGAAAACTAATAATATACCGCAATTATCTAGTTTCCCACCAACGGTACTAATAGAGATTCTCAATCCCAAAGAAGTCTTTAAACCGAGCGGCCGTAAGAGATTTCGCCTAATTAGGTTACTTTCCTCTCCGAATAGGCGGCTCCACCAGTAACAACACAACTAGGTAGTTTTTTGGCTCGAGGATTAGTTTGCTCGAAATGCAAACTTCAATATTTATAGACCAAGGAAGTTTGGACACCAAGGAATTTCCAAAACCGAAAATATTCTCAAGATATGCAATATATTCCAGATTCGGTTTCCATAATTCCTGGAAATGCTTTGTCCAAATAATGACCAAAATCTCAGTAGAAAATCTCCAATTAGAAAATGCACATTACCAATTTTTATTTTCTAATATAAAACTAAAAACCTTAATTAAAATATTCTCAATTTATTTCGATCCAGGATTCTCCTTTAGATATTAAGGAATATCTTTGAACAATAAAAGGTAAGCGTTACTGCACGTGTTCAAAGTATGACGACATCCTTACTTAGTAAATCATCTTTCATATTTACTATCTTGGAATCGATTTGCCACACTTCCAAAAAGAGTTTAGAATTGGTTCATCTGACTTCCAAGCACTATGTGATTGATTATCCTATCAAATCACCAAACATGGGTTTCACGGTTCTACCAAAACAAGTTTCGGTTCTACCTCCATGTGGGTACTAGAATTAGTCACGCTAGTTACCAAAAGTTGGTTGACTAGGTACTAGGATCGGTTCCCACATATATATGGTATCTAACTTGTATTTGGTGCACATGTCCATAGGATCGGTTCCCAAAAACGTGTTGCACATGTTCATAGGATCGATTCCCAATAACTAAAAACTTGTTGTACCTCTTACTGGGATCGATTCCCCTTTTGTGATCGGTTTCACCTCTTACTAGAATCGGTTCCCCAATGACTAGAGTTGGTCATACCAATTACAACAAATCGATTCCCCTTTTGTGATCGGTTTCACCTCTTGTTGCACCTCTTCATAGGATCGGTTCACTAATAAAAGTCATACCAATACAAAAGTCAGGCATTGTGAATAGTTTTACCAAGAACATAAACAAGTTATGAGCGGTTATACTAAACACACATATTGGTGGTTCAAAAGATATGCAATAAATCACAATACCAATAAGCCTAGCGATTTCCCTTTCGATTCACGAAACAAGTTTATGAATGTACTTCCTTTAAACGAATGTAAAACATTGTTTCCTAGGATAAAATCTTCATCTCATACCCATACATAATCACAATAGCATTCAAACGATTATGTCGATGTCTTATATACGAAGTTCAAAAGATAAGCGTTATACTTCGTATTGTATTCCTTAATACTACGTCTAACTAGAGTATAATCATTCATAGTTTCGCAGTTATGTTTTCAATATGCATGACTTGAAAGATACGTTAGGGAATGAAACAGTTCAATTCAAATATTACTAACCTCAAGTGGAAGGATGATGTCGTCGTTGTAGCTCCTTACTTCTTCACATTCTTCAAGTCTTCACGTAATACTTGTAATGTCTCATATCCTAATACTTTCAAGCTAACCTATACGAAGTTGACTCTAGTACATAATCAAGCGACTCTTTAAATGAGTTTTGTTTCACTAAAATATGACAACCAAACTTGACATACCAACGCTTGGTTGGGTTCAACCGAGCTATGCTCTAACAGTACAAAACAGTAAAAAATGGCTAAAGTCGGGCTTGTTGTGAAAACGTCTTTTAGGTCCTTAAACCACTTGCTTGTTACTTTGGATGCTTGATGAAGGATTTTCATGTCATTGGTTCACTTATGTTGTAAAATTCTTGTTGACGCATGAATCTGGTGCTTTCAGCTCCATCTTTGTTTATGTGAGTTGTAAAAACATCATTTCTAAAGCTTTATTGGTCTTGGGACCTTGGCTGAGGTTGCTCTCAAGAGTGATTAATGTAAAGACCATATTGGTAAATCCTAGTTGTAGCATGTCCTCGATGATAGATGATTAGCAAGAGCGATCACAATGTTGGTCACGTGATTTTGGATTATCGTCATGGTTAGTGGACCGCTAGTCCCCGGTATTTGTAAACTCCTCTCTTCATTGCTCCTCTTTCTGGCAAGACCTAGGTAGAGGACCCGGGTAGAAAACTCGATGTAAAGACTTAAGTGGTCGAAAGTGGAGGTACCTTGATAAAGGACTTGGTGGAAAGACCTATGTGGATGGTGAATGCTCTAAATCCCGTCTAGAAATTTCTACATGCACGTCGTCCGCTCTGAAAGCTGTAGAAACTTGATACGAAGGCAGAACTTAGTGTTTGACCTAAACTTTTGAAACTAAGATACTAAGCTATCATATGTAGAAAAAATCACTCAATTTGGAGTTTTCTAGGTCAGTCAACGACACATGCACATTTGTAATTTGTAATCCCGTGCAAATTTTTCAGATTCCGTAGACTTGAGTGTAGATGCCACATCCATCTGCTTATATGTTCGATTAAGGCTCCCTTTTGGTATGTTATAGTAGAGACATAGACTAACATATTTCGTCAATGAAATATTGTCATATTCCTCATACATTGGTACATTTTTCTAAATCAATGGTGTATTGCATCCTATCTGTAAAGGTTGTAAGAACATCTCGTAGAAGACTTTGACTTGTGCTCGTCCACCGTGGAAGGTTTGTGATGATTTTATATTAATATATTTCCATATACACTTGTTTTGATACAAATCTATTTTGTTTGGAGTAGTTTGATCCATCGAGTAACATTTCCAGGGTGGGGCTGTAGAGAATGAACAATTGATGAATCCGATCATGAGGATATTGCTCCTAAGACCATTGTTGATGTTGAGACCACGGCTGGTGTTTCTCCAGAGATCAAAATAGTTAAAGCTATGATAATCGAGTATTCTTTGATCCTCCATCCAATGATCCTGTTACATTCATGAACTAGTTGGTGGGTTTAGCATCCCAAAGCTAAAGGTGTACTCTTTGATTGGGAGTTCAACTTGAATTCCTCCAAACAATACGAGTTTAATGTGAAGTGGCTTCGTCAGGGAATTGATGATGTTGAGGCAGATATCAGCAATTACAGTCTCCACTCTAGATGTGATCGGCGAGGAAAGGAAGTTTCTTAGTCGTGTGGGATTTGTGATGTAGAGAGATTCCATTGATGACACTTTCTTTCCTTCATGGAACTGCATCAGGTTTCAATGACTTGATATGTGGATTACATTTGTTGATATAGATTTGAGTTGATCTTTCCGAAAAGATCAAGTCCCCACGTGGATCCAAGAGGTGTTCATTCACTTCAAAAGAAGATACGTGTTGAAAGGCTTCATGACATCCATGGATGAATGACGTTGCATCTGGAGAAGTCATGTCACGAGTATAGTGAAAATCTGTTGATTATAGTTCAGTTACATTCTGATCGATTGTGTCTTGAATCAGTGTACGTAGTCATCAGGATAATCGTTATTTCTATGGAACAAAGGTGTTGGTGTTGATGAAATGGCATTTGATCCATTCTCCCCCGTTAGTTGATTTTCTGGTTCTTTGAAGAATCATGTTCGATGTGTGCTTCATCTTGATTCCTTCCAGTGACTTTGTTAGGCAAGCAGAAGCAAAAGTCGCGAGATTGACTTTGAGTTGAAGTTTCAGAAGAATACTCTTCAGATCATTCGAGATATCACTTCATAATTTTTGGAGATGAGAGGTTTTTATGGTTTTTATTTTTGTTTGTTTTTGAGCAGATGTTTGGCAAGTGTAATTGCAAGGATTTTTGAGATTATTGAATCGATGAAATTGAGAATTTGATGATTGAAAGCAAATGTATTGCATACGTTTGGAGGAATTGAGATTTCAGATAAACGAAGAAATCCTGGAATGCTTTAAGCGCCGAATGATTTGAGTGTTAAATGCTTTGAGCGTCAAATAATTTGAGCCATTGTACTGCTGCCTCTACTATCTTTCCATCTATAATAACCAATTTGTAATATTCGCCAATGATAGTGTTGGCAATCATGAACTATCCTCTTTAAGCAGAGTTTTTCAAGGAGTGACGTTGCACCTTGATGTTTCATGACTAAATCTCTTACAAAGAAGGTATTAGGCTTAATTTTCTTGAGCTCTGAATGTCTCCTGTTGATTCGGGTTTTGCTTCATCTTGGCACCAACATTCACATTCCAGGCTGAGCACGAGCCTGAAATTCTTTATGATAGTTCTAGGGAACATGTGAACATTCTTGAAGTAACACAAGGAAATATCCAAGATGTTCTTTGCAATGTTCAGACACCATCTCAGTAGTGAATGTTCCAATTCGATGCTTGATTTATGGAGGAGTTGAAGTCATCCACTTAGCGAATTATTAGATATGAGAAGTTATCCATTCATAACGTATTGCAATAGCAGTAGTGCTATTATTAGCAATATTGAGGCCCCATGCTAGAAGAGCATATGATAAACTCAATTGAAAAGATATGAATGGAATAAGACTTGCCTGAGTGTGAAACCTATTGGCTTATGGTGTTGCATCTTCTCCAAGTTCTTTCTTTAACTCTATCAAAGCTCGAAATTCCTTCAAGTAGCAAGAAGTTGAATCATCTACTAAGTCCTCTGGTTCGAGATTTCTTCCTTTAGAGAGGTATGCCGATAGAGGTGGTTTGTCAGCGATTATATTATTTGCGTGTAGCCATGTTCGTCCAAGGATCATGTCATATCTTGGATCTTCTTTGATTATTTAAAATTGGTTTCTGTCCAGGTAGTACCCATCTTCATCTTCAGAGTAATCCAAGGATGGGTGACCTATCGGGAAGTTGTCGCTGTATTACCGTAGCGACGCCCGTTGAAAACCTCACACTTCCGGATAACCGCAATGGTTAAGTGGGAACAGTATCGATGGAGGGACGGGTCATTACAGTAACGTGGCTATAGTAATTCCCAGACTTTCTTTCATGGTCCCTGATGAACATAGGGGCATGAGTAGCTTCATGTGGAACCATAACATCCTGATTCATGAGTTATTGCCTTATGGTTCACAAATTGTTTCACCAATGGTCTCAGTAAAAGTAGTAGATGCTCAAAGACTTATATTTAAGTATGTTTAGCATTTTTATGACTCTCATAAACACCTTAAGACATCATTGATCACAAAAACACTTGTGTATGTGTATCATGATTATATCCTTAAAAGTTTAAATGAACATCAAATTATTTATAGTTCATAAGGCATATTTACAAAAGAACGGTTATTATACACGGTTCTGTAACCGGACTATAGTGTATATTCTTCTAACGTTATTTCAAGACTAATTCTCACATGCTTGCTTGAAACCCTAATTAGAGTTTCATCTAAACCGAGAAATTATTTGCTTGATTCTCAAGTTATCTTAGCTTGAATTATAATCAACCCTCAGTCTCGAAAATCTATAAATAAAGATGCTCTTTCAACTGAGAAATTAATCCTTGTGTCCTAGTTGAATTAAAGTCGTCCTCTATGGACCTAGGTTTCTCTGGGAAACATAATTAGGTTTACGACTAAAAGACTTCGCTTTGGGGATTCATGAATTCAGGTCTGACTATCTTTTACCTTGACAGTTTGTTTATCCTGATCTTGCTTTCAGTTATCGAGGTTTCCGTAATCTCTTTTAGGCAAGATAGATAGGAATTGCAAATTTCTCTTCGTCTCAGACTTTGTGATTCCTCAAGATATATATCTGAAAATTTATTCTTAATTCATAAGTTGAAGATTGTTCTTGAGAGGTGATAAAGAATCCAGTCTTCTCATCTAAGTGAGCGTAAGTGTTCTGGATTTGTGAGGTTTTCTAGCTTTGTCTATTGCAAACAGATTTCCAAGCCTTGATCTTTGATCTAAAGGGAAATTAAATAGGCTTATCTGTTAGAGGAAGATTGGTATCAAAAGTCCTCACTTAATTCTTAGGCTGTAAATGACGTCGGCTAAGGGAATTGATGTAATTTTAATTATGTCGTAGAAAAACGGTTCGTTCAAGACTTGTGAAAGCATATTTTAGACCTAATTTTAAAACTAAAATATAGCAAACTCAAAATAAAAAGTGTTGCGAAAATTATGGAGAGACTAGGGCTAGGATTCAACCATTGATCAATATTAGTGATTTAATAAAACAATAATTATGCAACTCAACATTCCATTTGAGTGTAAAAGTATTGCCTAGACATGTAGATTTTCAAAACAATAATTGTTAATCGCAAGTATAGAACATCAAACCTTAATTTAAGCATGCTCTATCAAGAGAAAATACAGTTACTTAATCAAAATCATATACCCAATTTTTAGTTCAATGCAAAAATCATAATAGAATCGTTATAATTAATTTAAAATAAGAATATATCACTTTTACCGAAACAATGGTTTCCTCCGTCACCCCATGGATTGGGTTTAGCTCCTTATCAAGGAAACACGCTCAAAATATGCTTCCATTGCTCAAAAAGGTGTCTTATTGAAAAATTATATAAAGCAGAGATTTCGCGACGGAAATAAACGTTGTAGAAGAACTGTTACAACGAAAGAATAGTGAACTGTTACAAATTTGAGATGTTGTTCTTGATTTACAACACTTGTTCTTCAACGGCAGCAGCAGCAGTGAACTCTCTGCAACTCAGTCAATCTCGCTCTGTATTGCTCCAAAACTCTCTCCAAACTCTACGTCTCCCTCTCTGCTACCCCAAAACTCTATTTATACTCAACATGGCTCATCAAATCCTCACAATAACTCCAAATAATCTCTCATTCCTCGGCATTAAAGGAAAATATTCTCGAGATATTTTCTTCACCAATTTAAGTTCTCATGCTGTTTTCTCGTGTTAAAACACTCCAAACACGTTCAGTAAAAATCCCGGAAGTAATTAAACACGCAATGGGCACACGCAAACCTCCGTACCACACACACATAACTCGGGTTACTCGTGTTACAGTGTTTTCTTCAATCCCGATTTTCCAGCCAAATTAAGTCGATCCTAAAGCACATATCATCCATGTCTAGCCAAGAGTAACAAACCCAATCAATTTCAGCCCTTTAGTCTCCCTAACTCTGCCAGTTTTGAGTTTCCATTTTCCCACCAATTTTCAGATTTGAAATAAAAAGATGAAGGGTGCCCATTATCCTCGGATGGGTCCCTTTAGTAATTATCATGGGGGGTTCTCTTAATAATTCGGTGGGTGCCTTTAGAATTTTTTCAGGGGTGCCTTTAACACTTTTAGGGGTGTCCTGAGTACTTTTTCTGGGGGCAAAACATCACTTTTCAAGCAACTTTTTCCATAAGAGTTCATTTCTCCAAAACACCTATAAATGCATAAAACACCATAATAAATACAAAATTGAGCACTAACAATACAGGAAATTAAGAACAATTCAGACACAAAAATGTATCTATCAGGAATCAATTATATAGAGCCTTGCGAGGTTCAAAAGACGTAAGGAGAGCGACTGTAACTGAATTAATAGGATGGTGGATTCGGTCTCAACTACGTTCTAGTCTGAAGTCTGATAGTAGGCTAGTGTCTGTAGTGGCTTGATACAAAATGACTATTTAGATGAAATCTTCTTCGTCTGGTATCCGAATGACACGTTCGAGTAGTCCATTTCGCCTACCTTTTTGAGATCTATCTAGGGATACTAATTTCGTTTCTAAATCGTTGTTATTTAATTTCTATTAATTAATATTCGTCTCTAATTATTCGAGTCATTAGCGGCTTAGTCGTCTCTTGATCATCAATAGACCAGTCAAATAGTGTTGACGAGCTTGAGGGTCCTTACATGTATGTCATTGGTTCGTTCGAACCAGTGGCAGTGAAATGAAGCATTCATGTCTAAATTACAAATTGTGAATACTGGATTTCTGTACCAGATAAGATGCGTTGAAACGCGAAATTTCACTTCGATCCAAATGGAAGTGAAATATGGCATTTCACTTCCACTCTAGTGATGGAGAAATACAACATTTCACATTCCATGTTTTTCTCTTCCAGTTTGATTCTTTAGTTACTAATTAGTTTACTGATTCCATATTTAATTGGTGTAAAGGTTGTTACATTTGCAACTCTCCCTCGCAGTGAAGAAACCATCATATACCCGTATCTTGGATTCCTCCAAACATAGCGACTTCAAGGGATCGAAGAACCTACAACGGTTCGTATCGATGAATTCTAATTTACAAGATGTTAGTCAGATGTTATACACATCTGTTATCTGTAAATTTGCTCAAGGCACTTGATAAATACTCTTGAAATGCATATATGAATCAATATGAACATAAGATATTTTGGACATTTTCTTTTGTTGTAAAACTGTGCAAGACACTTCACAAATACTCATTTTTTTCGAATTTTTTTTCCTCACTGGTCTATCTTTCGACCCGTTACTCTAGTTTGTTAACTAAAAGTTTAAAAATGTCCCTTTGAAAGTTTGTTTTCAATCATGTTTATTGTGGATATCGTGAATGCCTAAAATCTGTTAAGCTACTTAAATAATCACGCTCAGAACCATGACGAAAAATACCGAACTCTCACTTTGCAGGGTAATCGAGAGTCTCTGGATTATTCTCGTTTTGTCGGTAGAACGCTATAATGAACAACATATTAGGTGCATTAGAATCATTAAAAAAAAACTCAGGAAGGTAACAACAATGCAAAAAAAAAATCCACGATGTTGTTGAATATTTAGTCCAAATCCTGGATCATGTTTACTTTGTTGATTTCAATGAAGATGATATGTTTGTTTATAGAAAAATATTTCTAGGGCTTATTCCGTTCTTCACAATTGAGGAAGAAAGTAAAGAGGAAAAAGTTTTTTGTTTTGATACGAAGAAGGGGTTTTGCTTGATGGCAGTTCTGTCCAAATCATAGGAAAGTATTGACCAGGTGGTAATTGATGAGTTGAGTAGGAGTTTCCCACTCCCTTGATCCAAAAACCCCTTCCCTATAACAAAAGTGTTAATCAAACACTTGGATTTCATAGTTGATTCGGTTCCGGACTTTGACTATATACCAAGTGTACAACTTGTAGTTGTCGTGTTCTTGAAAATTTCTACCTATATTAATTAGATCACACAAGGTATGTCTTGAATAGGTAGATATCGAAAAAGATTGTGGTGTACTTGGTACCCTCGTCATTTTAATTGGCAACAGAGCAGGAAAACACGATAAGATCTAACAATCTGTGTTTGGTGCAATCCAACTGATAAGACAATGAAATCAGCTTCCCATGAATCAAGTTCAATTAACGTACGCCAAAATTTGATGGTACTAACTACATGTGGTGGCTCAGAGAATAGAGTTGTTACAGGAAAAATAGGAGGGTCGAGAATAAATGTGAGAAAATTGTAAAAAAATAAAAGGTCAAACAAATAATGCAATAAGGGTCGACTGTCCAATTATATTTTTTTTCCAATAAAAAGAAATATATTAAACATTAGAGAAAGCCGTACACAGATATGACCTAGCCCTTTAAAGTTCCTTCTATTGCGTCACATTTCAGACTTTATGAAAGCGATATTTAATTTTATTTCAAAAACCCTTCTTGTTTTTTTGTTAATTTAGCTAGTTTACCCATGATTTATAAAGGGGATACCAGTCCTACTAAGTGATGATACCATTTCATATAGGACAAAAGAATCCCATCGATCCTGGTCGTTGGATCGATGAAATGGTATCAACACTTAGTAAGACTGGTATCCCCTTTATAAATCGTGAGTTTACCAGTTTCTTTATTGAATCCTCTTTTCTAGGAGCATTACGATCTGCAGCTCAAATGGTCTCTTATAAAGTCTCTATTGGTATGATTCTGATTATTGTATTAATATGTGTAGATTCATGTAATTTGAGTGCGTTGTCATGGCGCAAAAGCATATACGGTTGGGTATTCCCTTGTTCCCCGTATTGGTTATGTTTTTTATTTCTTGCCTAGCAAAAATGAATCGATCTCCGTTTGATCTCCCAGAAGTGAAAGTTGAATTAGTTGCAGACTATAATGTCGAATATGCGTGGGATGCGATCCTTGATAGTTCACTGTTGGTGGAAGCCAATGTCCCGAGGTCCCGGGGACTTATTCTGACTGAAACAAAAGGTAGGTCTTTACCAACTTCGAAATCAAAGAACGAGGCTTAAATTCTTCATTTGAAACTCATGAATATAGGGTCGGGGCCCTTAGCATATTAATATTTACATTAGACCCCAAAACAACCTTCACATCAGATTATATGTGCGGAGACTAATTTTCGTATACCGGATTTCCACTCAGACAGTAACCTCAGTCTTCGCCGGCTAAATTTTTTCTATGAGATGGTGTCCAATTCCATTATCTCATAGATAAACCTAAGCAATCCAATCAATCGACTACGATCTGCCAAACATAGTGGTTGAAATTCTATATTTCAGAATGGTGGAGATATATTTTATAACCATAGTATTTGCTCCAATAATGGATAGCTAAGGTGTAAAGCCGAGAAATGTTCTATTAGCAATGCTGCAATGCATATGCTAGCTAATATCCTTAGCCCTCTTCGTTAACATAAAACAATTTTCAACATTCTAAATCCCAAAATACAAGGGTATATTTATTATATGTCCCTAGTTTTAACACCCTACAAATATATCGTTATACAACAATAAATATATCTCTACTTTTTAATAATCATATTTATTTAAAATTAGATTACCTTAATACCGTCACCCATATAATATTTCTTTATTTCAAAATGGAACAAATTTCTTCCACTACCACTTCACCCGCACCACCACCACCACCAACATTCAACTACCATTCCACCACCGCCGTTAAACGACTACCACCTACCAACCGTCACCACCACTAATATTCCACCACCACTCCGTCACCACCACCATTACACCACCAACAGTCCGCCACCACCATTAGTCCGCCGTCGTCGCCGCCACTACCACGACTAGTCCGCCGCCGCTACCACCACTAGTCTGCCGCCACCGTTGCCACCACCACTACTCCACCGCCACCACCATGGACGTCGCCACCGCGCCCATCGCCGCCGCCACCACCACTGGTTCTGATATTTTTGTATCAACAACGCTAGTTGATCCAAATAAAAATATAATCAACAGTAGAAGTTGATCCAATTTAGGGTATCAACAACAGTAGTTGATCCAAAAAAAAAAGGACCAATAGTAGAAGTTTATCCAATTCAAGGGATCAACAACAGTAGTTGATCCCCTAAATTGGATCAACAATGAAAGTTGATCCATGTCAATGGAGTCAACAGACAAAGTTTGACACAAAAAATTGACATACGAATGAGTGAACTTGGCGTGAGTCGAACACGCAACATCTGACATGGAGTCAGTCATGCTACCATTGCACCACAAATTCAACATTTGAAGAATTTAGATCTATAAAATCCAAGCATTTGAAGTACAAGCATAATTATACTAATCCAAGGAAATGCAGTCAACAGTAGGAGTTGATCTCAGCAAAAGGAAGCTACAAGTTTTGCTAACAACACCAGCAATACCACCAACTTATTGTTCCAACCTCACCACCACCACCACCACCACACAAAATCTCCATAAATGGGATCAACAACAGTAGTTGATACAATAAAAAATTGTGTCAACAACAGGAGTTGATCCACCTTCGCTACTCTAAATTACAATGTTTTTTTAGAACAACCTAATTTTCTATCTAAAATCACTAATTGGCAAAAAATTATTCCAAACCCCAAATTAGGTTAGCAAAACACAACAAAAACAAAAAGTAATCAATATGCCGAGATTGAGATATGAGTAAATAACCAACCTACCTCTCTAAAGTTTGTTCATCTTCAAGATTTGACCCTTGTAAATCAATAGTTGTTGTTCAGCCGAAACATCAGAATTTTGAAAGATAAGAATTTTCAACTCCAAAACAGTAGATCTAGGGCTTGTCTTCACATTAACTTTGTACCTTTTGAATAACTAATACGAATAGTAATTTCTTCACATTACCGATACCTGAACCATTGTCCGATCATTTTTATTTTCTATTTTTATGTATCAAACAAGATTTTGAACGGAAAGTACAAATTCAAAAAAAAAAGGGATATTTTGATTTTGGGTCACATAAAAGTGACCAGAGTTGCGTCTGGGTCATATAGAAATTTTAATTAGAGTTGGGGGCACGGGACCGTGGTTGACCGTCATGACAGTTAAGAATCCTTAATTATTTGACGCCTGTCAACTACCGTGAGTTGCACGTCCCGACGAAAAAACAGTCTCCATCTTCTCTCTTTCATATTCTCTTTCTCTCTCACGAGCCACTTCTGACTTCTCCATTCTCTCTGTAATTTGTTTCTCAATTTTTTTTTATGTTTTGTTCATTATTCACGGGGTGCTGTCCAGATAATCAGTTGAGATAATGGGGACTAGATTAGTACCAGATTTAATTTAGTGTAAACCTTCGATAACATTTTTAAAAATTCCCGATTGGAAACATAACTGGAGATCAAAAGAAGAAGCAAGTTGATCTTTGTATATCAACAACATAACTATAAGAAGAAGACGATGAATGGATAAACTGCTGTCGGTTTTGAATCTATGTTTATAATGCAACGAAATAAATTCTAGTTTTGTTTCTGTTAACCTAATTATTTGATGATTGATGTATAAAATTCATAACTTTTTTCGTGAATTCTGTCAATTTTACAAAAAGGGTTTGTGTAATTAATTTAATGCAAGTTTGTTTGAATTTAAATTGTTCAATTAAAGTTTTGAATGTTAATTTAAGGATTTCTTCTGATTAGGGTTCTTAAGAAATTAATGGGTATATTAATTAAATACCCTTAGTTTTGGAACCCTTCAAAAATACCCCTATCACATTATAAATATACCCCTCCTCTTATATATAAAGCTTATCCTCTTAAAAATAAATTATTTTAGTAATTTATTACACATAAATTTTTTTTGTTTTTCAAAAAGCAATAATTTTCTTTCTCAATCACTCCACCACCGCCTCCAACTCCACCGACGGAAAGTCACCACCACAACCACTCCACAACCACCACCACCACTCCACAACCATCATCAACATTCCACCATCACAACTCCACCACAACTCATCGTCACCACCGCCACCGCAATTGCGACCACCGTCTCCTCCAAATCCACCATCGTTGCCGCCAAGTTGATAAAAAAAATTTAAAATTTAGAAATAAGTTAGGTCCAGATTTTTGTATCAACAACCGAAGTTGATCCAGTTTTTTGTATCAACAACCAATGTTGACACCAAATTTTGGTGTCAACAACCGAAGTTGATATCATATCTGGTGTCAACAGCCCAAGTTTTTACAAAAATTGAAAACTCGGAAATTAGTTAGGTCAAGATTACATGTCAACAACCCAAGTTGACACAAAAATCTGGTATCAACAACAAAAGTTGATCCCAAATCTGGTGGCCCACCACCTTCATCGCCGGCATCACCACCATCACCACACCTCCAGCATGTGAGATAAGAAATGAAATGACTTTCATCTAAATTTTTATTAATATTGAAAAGATATTTATATGATTCAAAATTAAATGGATAACATTTTAGAAGATGAGGGGTATAATTATTGTGGATAAGGGTATTTGTGAAATGATGTGATTTTGAAAGTTGTAGAAAGTGGTAGTAAAAGATGTCGTTCACTCAGACTTGTGAAGATTCGTTTTAGACTCAAAGTAAAATAGAAAACTCAATCAAAGTTGTTATCAAGATTATAAAAAGCACCGAAACTCAGGATTCCACCATTGACCAATTAAGTGATTCAATCTAATCAATACTCATGCAATTCTTTGCGTTTGAAGTGATTCTAATTTATTGCCTCAAGTAGATTTTCGAAGTAACAATTGTATACATCAAGCATGAAACATCAAAAGTCTTAAACTAAGCATGCTCCATCAAAACGAATCACAATCATTCAATAAAAATCAATTTTCCAATATTAGTTTCATGCAAATAATCATAAAAGAAATTGCAAGAATTAATTAAAATAGAAATATACCACTCTTCATGGAACAATGGCTTCCTCCGTCGCCTCGGCTAAGGGGTTTAGCTCCTCATATTATTCACGTGCTCAAAATAGGTATTCATAGCTCAAAAGTGTGAAAAATAAGAGAAAACTAATAAAGCAGCGAGTTTGTAATGAGATATATTTGTTCTGAGTAACTCACACGTTACATAGAAACTCTGCAGAATCCTGTTGTAACCCAATATAATTGTTGGAAAAATTGTTATAAAGTCTTTGAATTTGAAAGAATAGGTGACGGATTCTGCGACTTTCCTTAAGTGTTGTTTTCTGGTTCTTCTTCTACCTCTCGACTGTGATGATCAAACACGCCTCTACTGCCTTGGTTCGAGCTCTGTAACTACCCCAAACTATCTCAAAGTCTCCCTCTGGAACTCAAAAAACTTCTTTTATTTACCCACAGCACCAAAATTCACGAGAGAATATCCTTCCAAGTATGTTTTTCTTCCCCCACAATCCACGGGATTTATTTCCTCTTCTGTTCTTCTTTTCGTGACCCTGACTCGATCCAAACTCTTCCTAGGATAGAAACGAATCTCACGAAGATATCCTAGCCTTATCTCCACACGTAATTTCCATATTTGGAATCAACACAAACCCGTAATAGCTCACTGCCCTGTTTTATCGAGGAATCATTGAACTCCTGTTTTTTTCTTCGAACTAAACCACCTACCATCCATGGTTCAACATAACAGTCCCATATATATCACAATCCATGAGAAAGTCCATGTAAAACTCGTCCGAATTCTTCACAGCGAAGTCCGCAGGCGAGAAAATAATTTCCCGCCAATATGCTTTTGAACCGAGGAAGATGAAGATGCCCCCTAACCTCTGATGGGGTGCAAATAGCATGTACCCTAAGGTGCCCTTATCAATGGGGTACCCCTTATCCAAAGTGAAAGGTCCGAATAGCAATTTTCTCCCACGAGCGCAAATACCACTTTTCGAGCCAATTTTCCCGCAAAAGCTTATTTCTCCAAAAACACCTACAAAGACATAAAAAGCCATAATAAATACAAAATTGAGCACTAACAATATATACAATTGAGATTATATCAGACACAAAAATGTGTCTATCAAATACCCCCAAACTTATTATTTGCTAGTCCTCGAGCAAATCAAATCTAGAAAATAAAATCCTAACTCACTGTCGCAGGAATCCTCGATTGCATTTAGCGTATGCAATAAGCCTTTAAACCCCTAGGTGGCCCTAGTGGCCGAGTTATAGTCTCGGGAGGGTTTACCGAGAGGTGTACCCACAAAACCTTTACACTCCAGCACCCTAACTATCTACGCAGTAACCTTGGAAGGCACTAAAAAATCTCCTTGGTTGGCATACTTATTGACTACAGGAGGAAGTACCCCGATGCGAAATTCCAATGCTGTACACGAGTTTGCACTCAAGCATACTAAAATTCATATATAAGTCACAGAGCACTACTCAGATAGTCGCACTATGGACATCAATACCCGGAGTCAAAACTAATCACATGGATAGATCAAGAAGATGGATATAGAGAAAAACATAGATGGTTTTGATGTTTACTAAGTGAATGGTGTTTCCCATATCTGTCTGAAGGCCTCCGCCAAAATGAACCTATCCTAATGGACTGAGATACTGGTCTGACTAATATCAACACACTGCATATACAAGGGAACCAGTGGTCGATAATCCTAACTCTAGGTCAACTCAGCTGGCATATACAAGGGTACAAGTGGTCGACTTTATTGAATTTATTCCGGTTGGTCTGATGGTCTGGTCTCAATTTCTTTCTTTTTCTTTTTCTTTTTCTCTTTTTTTTTTTAACTTTTTTTTAACTTTTTTTTTTTTTTTCAACTTTTTTTTTGCGTATCTCAATCACTCTATTTCACCCTAGCAGTGGTAACAACTTGAATCGTGAGCCCCACCTAATCACTCAGACAAACACATTTTAAAGAAAACAAAATAAAAATAGAAGTGAAAAGGATTCAACGAGATATGGCGAAACTACCATGTTTTTTCTTTAATTCTAACACCGAGCTCGTGCTTTTATGAATAGACTCTTTAGATGTTTCCATCTAATCAGATTGGTTCCTCAACTCCTACAACCAAAATGCTTCCATCCACTTAGATTGGTTAGTGCCATCCTTAATAAACATAAATTTCTAGGCTCTGGAGTTTATTTATTGCAACTGAAAAGTTTCTCCCATATACCCCCAAACTTAAATCTAACATTGTCCTCAATGTTCTAAAGATAAAATTAAAAGCATGAACAAGGAGAAACTGTTACCATTTGAAGTAAAAGAGTTAAGGAAAGATATTACCGTGTCGCATGAATATTGGGTTACCTCCCAAGAAGTGCTAAATTTAAAGTCTTCGGCCAGACGTCTAATACCACAAAATGGCTAATTACCTTTCGAATCATATATCAATAGTCGAAACAACTGTGGATCAACAAAACCAAATAAAACTGCCACAATTATAAGAAAAATGCACCAAATCAGAAAAATTAACAGACAGAGCACATCCTCATCCAAGGTTTCCTGCAAGACAACTAGGTTTTTCTGTGGTGCCCACTTGGGCTTCATATGAGTGTCTTGACAAACAGATTTACCCAAATAACGAGTCTCAAATAGCTGGAATTCCTCCTGGATAGTATCAGGAGGATCGGGTTGTGGAGTCGGAAGAGACTCAGGTAATACCTCAGACACACTGGGCTCGAGTCCCAAGTTAGGGACTTCCAATGAGGATACTTGACGATCACTACCCCAAAACTTAGGGTAATCACTACTCTCCGTAAGACCTTTAACTATAGCTTGAATTTCCGGATCCTCAGAGTATTTAAAATACTCAAAAGCTTCTTCTAATTCTCTACCCCCAAACTTAGGGTCATCATAACTCTCAGAAAGACCTAATACTATTGCCTGAATTTCTGGGTCTATAGAGTCCTTAAAATGTTCGAGAGCTTCTTCTAGGTCTAAAGTCTGTCCATCTATCTGACCTAAGAGAATTATCTCATCAAATTCATCCAAAGAATCACCAAACAAATTGTCATCCCAATTGCCCTGAACTAGATCATGAACTAAAGTGCCAATCATATTCACTTCCTCTAAATCATCAGAAGGTTGTCTAGTAACATTAAAGACATTTAGTTCAAAGTGGTCATATTATCAAAGGATAAGTTCATAAGTCCCGTCCTACAGTTGATAACAAAGACATTAGACGTGGCTAAAAATGGGCGACCTAAAATTACCGGTATTTGATTCTCCGGGTCAGGGACAGGTTGTGTATCTAGGACTACGAAATCCACAGGATAAATAAACTTGTCGACCTCAATAAGAACATCCTCTATCACACCACGAGGAATTTTAACAGACCTATCGGCTAACTGCAGTGTTATCTTGGTAGGTTTCAATTCACCAAGTCCTAGCTGTAAGTACACATGGTACGGAAGTAAGTTCACACTAGCTCCTAAGTCAAGTAAAGCTTTCTCTACCCTGTGTTTTCCTATCGTGCAAGCAATGGTAGGGGCACCTGGGTCTTTATACTTAGGAGTAGTGTTGTTCAATGATCGAACTTACATGACTAGCTAAAAAGGCTTTTTTAGGGACACTAAGCTTTCGCTTTCGCGTACACATATCTTTAAGGAATTTGGCATAAGCCGGAAGTTGCCTAATTGCTTCTAGTAACGGAAGGTTTATGGTAACTTTCTTAAAAACCTCCATTATGTCATTAAAGTTGGATTCACTCTTTGTTGGTACTAATAGCTGTGGAAATGGGGCTCTAGGCATAAAATAGGGCCTCTCAGAAACCGGATTGGCATCATCAGAGATTTTATCAGTCCCCTCAGCTATGGATGGTCCTGAGGGGTGTACTACAGTATGCTCACAATCAGGCATGGTTACCTCGATTGTCTACTACTCTACCACTCCTAAGGGTTCTAATTGAATTCAACTGATGAGATGGTTTTTCACCTACTTCATGAACTCCTCTAGGGTTGGGTTGTGTTTGACTAGGAAACCTACCTTTTTCTCTCAAAATTCATTTATCGACCAACCCGGGTTTTTAACTCGGAAATATCCCGACTATTTTCTTGTCCTATCCTCGTTACTAACTTGTAGACTTTGTTCTACCGATAGCTAAAATTTTGTAGTTTCTTGAGTTAACAAGTTGAGAGACTCCTCTAAGCTTAGGATTTTCTTATCCGACTGATTCTCAAACCGAGTTGGTCCCGAAGGATTCTTAGTATAGCCAAAACCCTGGGGAACATTCGAATTACTAAATCGACTTTGATTCTCGGGTCCTTAGACCATGAGAGGTTCGGATGGTTTCTCCAACCAGATTATAGGTTTCTGAATATGGGTCAAATTTCTGACGGTTATCAAATCTAGTGTTATTATTATAAAGAGCATTGCCTTGCTCTTCAATAGTCTGGCCTTCCCAAAAAGGCTCCACTCTACCACTAGTGTGACCCAATTCTATAGCTTCTAACCTTTTAGCTATTGCTGCAATTTTGGCATCTGATTCATAGCCTCATTCTACCCTATTAACGTTTCCTCTTCCTAGAAGAATTGTTTTCTGGGGTACCCTACTATTTTCCCATTGTTCGGTCTTTTCGGCGATTTCATTCAAAAATGTCATCGCCGCATCAACTGTTTGGTTTTCAAACCCACCTATACACATAGATTTTACTGTGATCGTAGTGGAATAATCTAAACCCTCATAAAGGATCTGAACTAACCTAACCTTTTCTAAACCATGATGAGGACATTGGGCTAATAGATCATTGAACCTTTCCAAATACCTATACAAAGATTCTCCCTCCTATTGAGAAAACGTGCAGATTTGCGTCCTAATAGACGATGTTTTGTGCCTAGGGAAAAACTTGTTCAAAAAGGCAGATGTAAGTTGTTCATATGTTTCGATTGACCCGGAAGCCAAACTATATAGCCACGATTTAGCTTTATCTTTTAGGGAAAAATGGAATAACCTAAGTTTCAGAGCATCATCATCAAGATCTCTAATTTTTAGGGTACTACAAATTTCTTCAAAATCCCTAAGATGGAAATAGGGGTTTTCATTTTCTTTCCCTAAGAAGATTGGGAGCAGATGTAAAGTCCCAGGTTTAAGTTCATAATTTGCTTCTGTTTCAGCTAACCTGATACACGAGGGACGAGTAGTCCTAGTCGGGTTCAACAAGGCTTTCAAAGTTGCCATTTCTGGCACTATCGGAATATTAGGGATTGTCTCCCCAAACGGACGTTCAAAAACGGACTTTCTAAATTGAGGTAATCGAGACGCTTAGAACTACTAGGTTTCTCTTTAACAAATCTACCTAGGGCGTCTCTTTTACGTTCCGGCATGCAAACGAATAAGGAAGGGGATTCTATGCAATCACAAAACAAGGATGACTCAACCAAATCAAACCTACTGATTTCTAGCAAACAAAAAGCATGATGGCTCCACTTAGATTGTTTCTAGACCAGCTTCTAATCCTTCGAAAGGGAATTCGTTACAATTTAAGCAAACCCCTCTGGAATCAATCCGAGTCAAAGTAAGTTGAATAAAGGCGAGGGAAGCTCAGTGGAGCTTTGATACCCAAGGCCTCATCGGAATTACAATGCGGCGCGAGTCACGCATTCAACTCACGTAAAACCTTCATGAACTTCAAAGTGTGCTTAAAAGAGTAACCAATATTTTTCGAATGACTTTCCTATTAAGCTCGTTACCTTATCGGTCTTGTTCTAGTCAAAATTTTAAGGCTTAGGTTCGCGTAGGTTACGTGTTCCTAAGGCGGGAAAGAACAGAATGGTGATGAAATCCGAACCCTTATCTTGTATGGCCAGGCCTTGCCCTTTACTAGAAAATTAAAGCGGAGCACGTATTCAAGTCCTCGCATATATGCAAACGAAGGAGTCCAAGAACTCATTGACGGGGATTCGTGAGTGTTTAGAATCTTACCTCCCGTTCCAGACGGGGGATGAATCGGTTGTAGTCGACTCGGGCCACTGACTCCTATGTCAGTGTACGAACCCAAGGTGCAGAGACAATATCGTAATTGTCCTCCTTCTCTGCAAACAGTTTATATTTAAGACTACCCTTCTGTAGGGTTTAAAAATAATGTCCAAAGTCCCAAAAATGTCCAAAAAGTCCAAAAATAAAAAGAAAAATTACAAAAATAATTATAAACCCTAATATAGTTTTCAAAAAAAAAACCTAAAAAATAAATAAAAATAAAATTCTTTGTCTCTTCCTCGTTTCTTTTCGCTTTGTCTTTGACTCCAAGTCTTTAGTTAATCACCAATATCTTTGGCTCAGCTTTCTTTTTGATCCAATATCCAAACCTGTAACCAAAACACAAATACCCAAGAAAACGTAAAATAGAACAAAAGAATAAATCACTAGAAACCTAAAAACAAATCTAAAAACAAGTCCGCGTCGGTGGCGCCAAAAATTGATGTGATTTTGAAGATTGTAGAAAGTGGTAGTAAAAGATGTCGTTCACTCAGACTTGTGAAGATTCGTTTTAGACTCAAAGTAAAATAGAAAACTCAATCAAAGTTGTTATCAAGATTATAAAAAGCACCGAAACTCAGGATTCCACCATTGACCAATTAAGTGATTCAATCTAATCAATACTCATGCAATTCTTTGCGTTTGAAGTGATTCTAATTTATTGCCTCAAGTAGATTTTCGAAGTAACAATTGTATACATCAAGCATGAAACATCAAAAGTCTTAAACTAAGCATGCTCCATCAAAACGAATCACAATCATTCAATAAAAATCAATTTTCCAATATTAGTTTCATGCAAATAATCATAAAAGAAATTGCAAGAATTAATTAAAATAGAAATATACCACTCTTCATGGAACAATGGCTTCCTCCGTCGCCTCGGCTAAGGGGTTTAGCTCCTCATATTATTCACGTGCTCAAAATAGGTATTCATAGCTCAAAAGTGTGAAAAATAAGAGAAAACTAATAAAGCAGCGAGTTTGTAACAGATATATTTGTTACAGAACTCATTGTTACATAGAAACTGTTGCAGAACTGTTGCGAACCCAATATAATTGTTGGAAAAATTGTTACAAAGTCTTTGAATTTGAAAGAATAGGTGACGGATTTTGCGACTTTCCTTAAGTGTTGTTTTCTGGTTCTTCTTCTACCTCTGGACTGTGATGATCAAACACGCCTCTGCTGCCTTGGTTCGAGCTCTGTAACTACCCCAAACTATCTCAAAGTCTCCCCCTGGAACTCAAACAACTTCTTTTATATACCCGTAGCACCAAAATTCATGAGAGAATATCCTTCCAAGTATGTTTTTCTTCCCCCACAATCCACGGGATTTATTTCCTCTTCTGTTCTTCTTTTCGTGACCATGACTCGATCCAAACTCTTCCTAGGATAGAAACGAATCTCACGAAGATATCCTAGCCTTATCTCCACACGTAATTTCCATATTTGGAATCAACACAAACCCGTAATAGCTCACTGCCCTGTTTTATCGAGGAATCAATGAACTCGTGTTTTTTTCTTCGAACTAAACCACCTACCATCCATGGTTCAACATAACAGGCCCATATATATCACAATCCATGAGAAAGTCCATGTAAAACTCATCCGAATTCTTCACAGCGAAGTCCGCAGGCGAGAAAATAATTTCCCGTCAATATGCTTTTGAACCGGGGAAGATGAAGATGCCCCCTAACCTCTGATGGGGTGCAAATAGCATGTACCCTGAGGTGCCCTTATCAATGGGGTACCCCTTATCCAAAGTGAAAGGTCCAAATAGCAATTTTCTCCCACGAGCGTAAATACCACTTTTCGAGCCAATTTTCCCGCAAAAGCTTATTTCTCCAAAAACACCTACAAAGACATAAAAAGCCATAATAAATACAAAATTGAGCACTAACAATATATACAATTGAGATTATATCAGACACAAAAATGTGTCTATCATGAAATCCATGAAAATGAGGGATATTTATAAAATTTCCACGAAATTAATTTGGTGGGTTTATCATATTCCATTTTCTTTTTCTTATTCATGAAATCGGATGTTTTTTTTATTTATTGGAATTGACGATTCTTCAGTTTTAATTTTGAATTGGGGTTCCATTGAGCCATTAAATCCTAACAGGGAAGGAGGTGGAGGAGGGTGACGGTGGTGTTGCTGCTAGAACTGGAGGAGGCCGATGTTGTACCGGTTAAAAAAGTGGCGATAGATGTGTTAACGGTGACTAACTAACGGGGTTAAATAAATAAACTGTCAAGACGGTCAACCATGGTCCTGTGACCCAAACTCTAATTAAAATTTCTAGGTGACCCAAACGCAACTCTGGTCACTTTTATGTGACCCAAAGTCAAAATATCCCAAAAAAAAAAATCACTACGAATTACTTATAAAATGAATGGAAATCAAAACTAAAATAGAACTTAATGTGGATTTGAGCGAGATCTGATAGATTGAGATTACAATTACGTCTTTGAATTGAAGAAGGTGGCGGAGGCAGAGATGGTGGTGGCGACGGTGGAGGTGGTGGTGATGGCTAAAGGTGAACAGACGGAGCTAATGATGGAATCTATAGAAACAATGGACTAGGAGGTGGTGTTGGAGATGATGATAGATTTGGTGGAGGTGGCGGAGCTGGTGAAGGTACATACGCCGATGGTGGTGGTGTAATAATAAGGAGAGATCTATTTCTCTCTGGATCTTTTATTCGACTAAAACTTCCAGATCCAATAATATACTCGTACGAAATAGGGAGGGTAAGTTTGGTATGAGTAATAAAATTGATTTCATTAAAAAATGGAGGGACATAAATATTGTTGAAAATGATATTTGTGAAGACCATCAAAATAAGGGATATATTTTCAATTACCACAAAATACAAATGCTAGGTACTTTTCCCCATTACCCCAATGGAAACGCTAAATATATCGACGGAAAATCCCAAAAAAGAGAGGTTGTGAGTCCCACTTTAATGTTTTATAATCCTGATCGTAGAAAGGCAACCTAACCACCACTGGATCCTATTGAGATTTCGTCGAGATTTTGTGTGATCATTGTGTTACCCAGTTCTTTTTTCTCATATATCATGACCCACCATCAATAAATGGTTTCACTTTCCCCCTACTACCTAGATCCTGGGTTTAGACATTCGACTAAAGGAGAAAACTGACAACAACATCAAAAAAAAAAAAAAAAAAAAAAAAAGTGGGTACCAACTCATCTTTCTTCGTCAAAAACTTAATTTTCTTGTCAAGATGTTAAATGTAGGTAATTTGAGAGTAACATTAGTGTGATCTTTTCTTCTACAATATACAAAACTTTCACAGAAGAAGCATATCTCAGGCCAGAAGTGTGCAGAACCGAGCAGAATAGGGTACAATTTCACGTGGTTGCACAACAAATCTGCGCCTATTAAACCAATTGGCTTATACTTACAGTTTTACATAACCCGTAGATGTCCACGTGTCAGTAAACCAATTGGCTTATACTTAACTGGTCAAATCTGCGCCTATTAAAGTATCCAATACTTCCTTCATTGTGCAGCAGCAACACAGGCACTCAGCTCAGCTGTAGAGAAGAAAACACACCATTTTCATCTTCTTTGGAAAACCCTAAACCTTAGAGAAACCTCCACACAAAAAAAAAAAAAAAAAAAAAAAATGAATCCTTGTCAAAACTCCCAAACAACCAAAAGAAAGAGTAGTACTGAAGTATCTTCAAACCTTTCATCAACAGATGAACAACAACAACAAACACCTCCTACAAGAGTGAGAGTCTTATCATCATCATCAGCTCATGGCGTTTATCATCATTCATTTGAAACTTCTCCTGAGTTCAAGACCACTAGAGACCACCTGTTCAAGATCATGCCACAAGATCCCCATCTTGAACCATTACAAAAAAACTCTCCCACTGCTCTTAAAGGTTTCAGGCTGGTGTTGGATATTGATTTTGTGAATCTTGCTCTGAAATTCTCAAAACCAGTTGATCCTGCTGAGTTCTCCAAAGGTATAGAGGAGTATGCTTCTCAACTCTCAACCCTTGAACAGAATGGTTACAATGTTGTCAAACTCAGGGAAAAGTTTGATAAACTAAGAAAGATTTCAGATGAGGAAAAGAGGAGCAGAGAGAATATGCAGGAGAAGAGAGATGAGAGGAATGATAAACAGGTTAAAGCTTGTATTACTTTGAACAGGATTGATACTTTGATGAGAGAGTTGAAGACGTTGAACGATTCTGCAATGGTTCAGAAGAAAGAGATTGAGACCCTTGAGTTGATGGAGATGAGTTATGATGAAGAAAGAAAGAAGATCTTGGAGAATTTTTCAGCAGCTGCGTCATCACCTTGGTAGAAGAAAATCAACTAGTAGTATAGGAGAAGAGGGAGTCGTCGGTGATTTAGTAGTAGTATTAGGAGGAGGGCCTTTTGTTTCATTGATGTATAACCTAAATCAATGATATTTACTCTTTCTGTTTCCCTTTTGTTCTCTATATTTTTCTGAATGTTTGTGGTAAATCCTAATTAGCAACTTTATTTTAAGCCTCTAATTAGCAATTCCGATCAGTTGCACAGACAGAACTGCAGTGGTGATTGACAAGAGATTATAATTTCATTTCTCATTCAGTAATTGTTTGTTAACAAGTTGCAGAAATAAACATAAAATGCACCACACCTCCATTGAATAATAAAATCCACAACAAAGCTTCAAGTCATGCTTGTAATCTTTTCTCCCTTTTGTATTCATTAAAATCAGCAACCAAGCTTTCATTCACTTTCTGCTTCATGTTCTCCACTAATCTCTTCAGTACCTGTTGTTGTACATCCATATATAAACAAAGTTCAGTTCAATTGTATTCCTGCAATTTATAATTATCAACACGAATTGCGCATTTATTCAATGGGTCTAACCGATTCTGCAACATTGCTAAGAACATCTTGAGGCACTACGGAAACCACAGGTGGGAGCACAAAACTGATGCTCATCTCCAATTGACCTTTAAGACGGCTACGAATTCCTCTTCTTACAGGATATAACGCCCCTCGTACACCGAGTACGAATTCAGTTGGTTGGAATACTGTGTCTAAACCTTGCAGTTCCCATCTAGTCTACAACAAAACAACATAATTTGGGTTTGTTAGCAAAGGTTTATAGCTCTCAACCAAGTCCAACTTGATACTGATGAATATGTATATCACTTACTATATCAAGCTCTAGTACTTTAGTAATGTCACTAGGAACTCCAGCAGGGTAATCTTTACTATTAGTTTTACATCTAATTGTCATGTCCACAATAGGCGAGACAGTCAAAAAGAGAAATTGTATGGGCAGCATCTGTATTCTCCACTCCTCCTGCAAATGCTCACAAATTCGCTTAATTCAATTTCTTGATATTACTATGTATAGTAGAGTTATGAATACATTTGCTTAATCTCATTGCTCTAAACTGATTTCCGACCCCAGGGTTGGAAATGTGTTCAAAACAAAAGAAAAATGTTTTGAATACAAAAATTTGCTTAATTCAACTGCTTGGGAATGTTTGTAATGTCATTGGCGCTGGCAATATACATTGTTTTATGCTAAGGTAATATACTAGTATAATTGCAACTAATGACAATTAACAAAATCCAAGTAAATGAAATCGACTCCATTACCTCGTTCAATCTCTCACTTCTTTTCTTATCCGGAAAGATTGCTTGGAAAACTCTAGCTCGGTCATTGAGGTATTCATCAAAAGTGACCTACTAGCCCAAACAATACATATCTCATATAAGCAAGCAAGAGAGAAAGACCAGTATCCTAGCAGTAAATTAAAAGAAGTAGTACCCCAGGTGGTTCATAAAGAGGCATATCAGTAGCAATTTTCGAAGAAAAAGTAGATAGGGGCTTGGTATCGTTCTTGACAGATAACGGTGAATTGGAAGAAGAATTAGCTGATGCATTGCATTGCCATTTAGAATTATTAGTGTTTCCCACCACCACTTGCAATACTTCCTTTCTTCCTTTTCTAACATTGACATATCCACCTGTTAATGATTTAAACCCATGTTTATCAGCCGTCAACATTAACCATACTTACAAGGGATGGAAACTGAAAACTGTGAAAGAGAAAAGGCTACCTGATGGATGACAACCAACCGAAGATGCTCTTAATATTTCACCCATTTTTTCTTCTTCACATTATTACTCTATTTTCTGAGAGAGAAAGAGAGAAGAAGGGAAAGTAGTCTGAGTGATGCAGAGTGATTTCATTATCTTGACAACACCCCAAGAGTAAAGAGAAGTAAAACTGTTTGTCTTCTTTTCCCCAAATGTGTTGCTTTTCATTTCCTATCTTTCTAATTGATTGGTTGCAAAATGGTTTTATTGTTCTTTTGGTAGGACCAGTGTGACTAATATTCCTCCTCTTACCTCATTTATTACCACCACCACAACCCACTTTTTCTACACTTCACTTGCACCGACTGGTTGCAATGCCAGGAACCATCCTACTGGAATACCCATCAACCTGTCGTATCCCACAAAAAAAACCTCAAAGGGAAAAATGCATGATTGCTAAAGGGGTACAGTTTGGGTGATCCGATGGTCAGGATCGGATGTTATTTTTTTGTCTCATATGAAACAGTACCCATGCTAATTCTTGTCACCAAGCCTGGTTTTTAATGCGTGTTTTATTTTGGAATGTGAATGGCATTGCGCATGATAATGCTCAATGCAAGTTGAAGGAGTTGATTTTGGAATTTAAACCCGGGGTTTTTTGTTTGGCAGAACCTAAAGTGCATTGTACTTTGCGTTTCTTACAAAAACTTCATGTAAATGGTTACAAAAAAGATGTTATACATAATTTTGAGGGGTCTTCTAAGGGTAATATTTGGATTTTCTGGTCCAATGAGATAGCTACTCCGGTTGTTATTAACTCTAGTAGACAATCCATTACGATTGAGACGGAGGGTGTCTTAATTTTTTTTGTTCATGCTAGTTGCTTCCAAGTTACTAGAAGAAGGTTATGACAACAACTTTCTTTGACAGATGATACTACACCTTGGTTAGTTATGGGAGATTTTAATTGCATCTTGCGCAACGATGAAAAAAAGGGAGGCAGGGAACCTATAACTTCAGCCATTACGGAGTTTAGTGATTGGATGGATGATAATAATCTTTTGAAGCAGATTCGTTGGGTTCTAAATTCACCTGGGCTAATGGTCAATCTGGTGAGCATAGAATTCTTTGTAAACTTGATCGTGCGATTATTAATGAGGCTTGGTTAACAAAGTTTGAGAATTGGAGGTGTAAAGCTCTTCCTAGGGAAGTTTCCGACCATTCCGCTCTTGTCGGTTACCCTTTTGCTAATACAAGGCCTAAGCGAGCTCCTTTTAGAATTCAGAAGATGTGGTTCACTCATCCTGATTTTTTGCGCATGGTTATGGACAGTTGGAATGAGCCGGTGGAGGGTTCACCTGCTTATATTTTCCCTTATAAACTAAAGCGTCTTAAAGCTGCTATTAAGGCCTGGAATTTATCAATTTTTGGTAATGTTTATGCTCGTTTAATACAAGCTAAGTTGCGAATGGAAGTTGCGCTCCAGCTCTCTGATGAAAATCCTGATGATGAGTCCAAGTTAAATGCAATGAAAGAAGCTTCAGTTTGCCTAGATGAGGTGCGTTTGCAGCATGCTATTATGTTGAAGCAAAAATCGAGAAACAAGTGGTTGGTTGATGGTGCAAGTAATACTGCTTTTTTCCATGCTAATATTCGTACCCGAAGGAGTAGTAATACAATCTCGGAGCTTGTGGATGAGAATGGGAATACTATTTCTGATTTAGTTCAAATAAGAGACTATATGGTTCAATTTTTTGAATCAAAATTCAATGGTGCTGAGCAACCTATTGATGAGAGTCTTTTTCTTTATGAGCATGAAAGTATCTCTGAGGAAGAAAGCATTATGATGGATGATATTCCTTCGGTGGAAGAGATTAAGAAGGCAGTTTATGATTTGGGTGCTGATAGTGCTCCAGGGCCGGATGGTTTTTCAGGGTATTTTTATAGACATTGTTGGGATATCATTCACAATGATCTCATTAATGCAATTACTTATTGCTGGCAGCATAATATTATCCCTCAAGGTTCAAATTCTAGCCTTTTATTTCTTTTGGCCAAGGTGAGAGGTGCTAACACTCTTCGTAACTTTCGTCCTATTGGTCTTAGTAATTTTTTCTTTAAAATTTTTACTAAGATTTTGGCTACAAGACTTGGTGGAGTTCTTGATAAACTTGTTTCAGAAGAGCAAGTTGCGTTCATGAAAGGAAGGAATATTCATGAGAACATTACTGTGGCTTCGGAGATGGTGAATGAGCTAAAAATCAAACGTAAGGATGGCAATGTAAATTTGAAACTTGATATTTCGCAAGCTTTTGACACTGTGAGTTGGTCATTTGTTTTGGAAGTTTTTAGAAGGTATGGTTTTTCGGAATCATGGTGTTCTTGGATTCTTACTATTCTCCGTTCAGTCTGTATTTCCGTTCTTCTCAATGGTAGTCCGGAGGGTTTCTTCAAAATTAATAGAGGATTGAGACAGGGAGATCCTTTATCTCCTCTTATTTTTGTGTTGATTGAAGATGTTCTTAGCAGAAATCTCACAAAGCTCTTCCTTAACAAAGAGATATCTCCAATGTTGTCTAAAAAAGGTATTTCTCCTACCCATCTTTTCTTTGTTGATGACATTATGATCTTTTGCAAGGGAAACATGAAGAGTCTTCATAATCTTCTTAATTTATTGGGTAAATATCAAGTTGCTTCTAAGCAAACTGTTTGTCGTCAAAAGAGCAAGGTGTATTATGGTGGTAACTCTTTAAGCAGGTGTAGGACTATCAAGGATTTGTTGGGAATTGAGGTTTCAACTTTCCTTGATCGTTATTTGGGTGTGAAAATCATGCCTGATGCAGTTAAATATCATCATATTTGCAATGTGATTGATAAAATTAAAAAGCAGCTTTCGGTTTGGAAGGGGAGATTACTTTCTTTTCAAGACAGGGTGGTGCTTATTAATTCGGTGATTGCTAGCTACTCGATTCACAACATGGCTGTTTATAAATGGCCTCGGAAGTTTATTGATCAATGTGAGAGAGTTATTCGTAATTTTCTTTGGTCAGGGGATTGTGAAGTAAGCCGTAAATTTGTTGTTGCTTATGACAAAGTTTGTTGTCCAGTGAAGAAGGGAGGATTAGGCATAACAAGGTTGGCTGTTACTAACAAGGCATTTATCATGAAGTTGTGGTGGAATATACGGTCTTCTAAGAAGAAATAGGCTTGTTTCTTTTCGCCAAGTATACCACAAGGGAGGGCAGAATCAAGCAATATGGAGTAAAATCTTCAATCTTACCAGGGATTAAACAAGTTTATAATGTGGTGGAACAAAATACTAAAGTTTTGCTAGGTGATGGGCGTTCTACATCCTTATACTTTGATAATTTGGTATGGTTATACTAGCATTGCTGAAATTATAGGTGAAGAGGGGTTGGACAGTTCAGTGATGGTCAGCGCATTAATTCAAAATAACAAGTGGGTTATTCCAGATTTGCATTGGCATAACTTACTAAATGCTGGGATCAATTTGGCTGAATTGCCACAGCTGCTGGGGGTGATGATCGTCGAGTTTGGATGCCAGATTTGAAGGGGATCTTTTCAGTTAGTTCAGCAAAAAGCCTGATTCGTAAGAAATTTGCTCAGGAAGATACATTTGCTATATTGTGGCGAAAGTGTGTGCATCCAAATCTGGCAGCACAAAACTGGAAACTGGAGCGTGGGGCTTGTGTGACACTTGACAAAATGCAAAGCAGATTCAAAATCAGTCTAGTGAATCGATGCTACTTGTGCAAGGCAGAGGAAGAATCATTGGAGCATATATTGTGGCATTGTGATTTGCAGTTCAGGTTTGGAACTGGATCACTTCCATCTTTGATTTAAATCCTCATTTGAATCTTATTACTTGTTATAAAGCTGCCCAAGTAAAAAGTCGAATAATCAAAGATATTTGGTTAACAACAATTCTGATTGTGCGGGAGGAGTTGTGGCTTACTCGCAACAGAGTTGTTTATGATAAGAAATCTGCGCATCTGGAGTTTTTCAAGAAGCGTGTTTTTCAGTTGGTGCATGATCATTCAGTTCGGTTAAAGAGTTACATGCATAACTATGTATACGATTTGAGCATCCTTAATTTATTTAGAGTGCGACACAGATTGGTTAAACATATTCAGCCTGTTGAATGTTTTTGGACACCTCCACCAAGTAACGCTTTACTCTTGTGATGCGATGGATCTAGTAGGGGTAATCCAGGGCGTGCGGGGGCTGGTGTGGTGTCTAGAGATTCAGATTGTAATGTGGTTGGTGCTATGAGTATTGGCCTTGGAGTAGCTAACAATTATATGGCGGAATTATTTGGCATTATTGTGGGGCTCGAATGGGCTGTTCAATGGGATATGAGGCATATTATTGTGCGTTCAGATTCGATAAGTGCAATCACTGATTTTTCTAATTCTAATGTTCCTTGGATGATCAAGCTACGGTGGGTGATTATTCGAGCTTCATATGATTCAATCTCTTTCGAGCATACTTATAGAGAAGCGAATTTTGCAACGGATGTTATGGCCAAAAGAGGATGCTTATTAAGAAATGGACAAGGTCTGAATCATATTGGAAGACCGGATTTTCTTAATTCTATTGAATTTCCTTATGTGTCTTATTTCAGATTCAAGTAGTTTATGAGTTTTTTTGGGGTCTCTTGACCTCTTTTTCTTGTAACCTCTTTTGTACATATTGATATTTATTAATTCAATTTGGATTTACCAAAAAAAAAAAAGCTAATTCTTGTCACCCCCTTTAGCAATCATGGGTATTGATATGCAAAAGAAGATGAACTCATTCATTAGATATCACTATAGTATTGCATAGGAGGAATAACCCTCTACTTAAAGGCTAGGGTGTAAACCGTAGTTACATATAGATGAGTTGCACACATGGCCCAAAGCCGCCAAAGACCCTAGAACACTCCCCCTTGCATAGTCCAGCAGTGTTGCTTCATATATAGTGCTTCACATATAGTGCTTCAGATGTAGCACTTCATATGTAATTCTTCATATCTAGTTTCACTCCTCGATGACCATTGTATCCAAGTCAATTTCCTCATTAAAACCTGCCTATGAAAATCCAGAGGGATAAAACCTAAACTAAAGAAAAAGAGTACAACATTAAGAAAACTTTGAACAGTGTTGGACTCACATATGTTGCCTCGTTAAAACCTTGACAAAGGAAAAATGCTGTGGGATAAAACCCATACGAAGGGAAAAAAATACAACACCATAATTCCAGAAGTATGCCTTTGCCGATACAATCCTTGCTTCGTTTTGCTGATCTGGAAGTGGTTTCACTTGACAAACTGTCGAGTTTCATTCCTTTGATTCTGATATTGTTCAGCAATACCAATGCGGTACCCAGGTCTTCACCATTTGACATGTAGTGGTTGGTGTAATTATGGTTATCTCTTTATAAACCTTGTCGAGTAACAAAAACCAGGTGAGAAAAACTAATCTCGATAGAAGGGAAAAAGAGTATGACACAGCTTCGTATTTAGAAGTAAAATATGTCGATAGCATATCCTTGGATCCTCCTCCTGATGTCGACATCTCCCCCTGATTCCAATCATATGAGCTTCCAGACAGTTCCTTTAATCATGTCCTTTCCGAAAGTGAAAATAGGGAATTACTTAGTTAATAAGTCAGTTATGTCCCTTCTCATTACTTTTGTGGGAGAAAAGATAATCGTACCTTCAAAATCAACAACTTTTAGATTACACTTCCTTTAGTAGTCCTCTTTATGTCTTTGCAGATATAAAACAAACTCTGTTAATGGTTCCTTCTAAGTATATGATTACGTTCATTATACCCTTCCAAAAACATTGCGTCGGTGTTGAGCTATATCTAGCTAACAAGTTCACAGGGGATGAAATATTTGGTTGAATACATCTAAGTAAGCAATCAGATTATCATTGGTGTCCATATAATATGATAAATCGTAGTTAACGGTCCCTTTCACATATCGTATGATTCTTTTTACCGCTTTTAAATGTGACTCTTTTGGATTAGCTTGAAATCTTGCACAACATTCCACACTGAAAGCAATATTTGGTCTAGTTGCAATGAAATACAAGACCCATAAAGTTTCTGATTGACATATATTTTATTGGAATCATATTGAAGCTTTCCAGTGGTTGGTATTTGAGTGGCCATAGGAGATGCATCATTAAGGTAGAACTTCTTAACAAGATTTCTAGCATATATGAAGATATTGTCTTTATGTTGCTAAATCTGTAAACCTAAAATGTATAATGATTCTCCCACATTACTCATAAGAGTTAAGAATTCCTCGGTGATATATTTAGAGGTTGATCCGTAGATGATGTCATCAACATAATTTGTTCAACTAAAACATTTTTACCACTCCACTTAGTAAAAAGAGTTTCATTTGTGCCTCCTATAGAGAATCCTTTTCGTAATAAAAAGGATGTTAGTTTGTCATACCATGCTCCGGGAGCTTGTTTAAAACCATATAGTGCTTTGTTTAACTTAAGCACATGATCCGGATAGACAAGATCCTCAAATTCCTTAGGTTGAGCGACATAAATTTCTTCTTTTAAATCCCCATTGAGAAAAGCAGATTTCATATCCATCTGAAAGAGTTTTATTTTAAGATTGCACACATAACCAAGTAAAAGTCTAATAGATTTTAAATGAGCTACATGAGCAAAAGTTTCGCCAAAATCATTTTTTTTATATGTGAATATCCTTGAGTTACAAGTCTGGCCTTGTTACGAACAAATGTTCCATATTTATCGACGTTGTTTTTGAAAATCCACTTCATACCAACAATATTAACTCCTTCTGGTTTTGGAATTCGTGTCTATACACCTTGTCGTTCATGTTGATTAAGTTCCTCATGCATTGAATTTACCCAGGAAAGGTATTCAAGAGCTTCGTTAACGTTTTTTGGTTCAATTGACGATAAAAAAAAAGTATAATGGCAAACATTCTGTAGTTTCCCACGAGTGATAACCCTAGCACTTGCATCACCAATAATGTGATCCTCAGAATGCTTAAGATGCACCCACTTTGGAGGTTTTTGAGTTTCACTTTCAATATTGTTAGGAATTTCAGCAACACTGTCAGTATCGTCTTTATCAGAATCACTTGTTGTGTGAACAACATCAAGTTCTTCTTCATTTGATGCATCCGTAGATTTAATAACTGTTTTTGAAGGAGGTGGCTCAGTTGTAACTTGTTTATCTTGTCTAAATTCACTGATATCATCAATAACCACATTGATAGATAGATGTGGGAATGTTATAAATACCCTCCATTTTTGTTGACCTTGCACAAATACCCCCGAGGGGTAAAAAATAATTTTTTTGGAGTCAACTTGAGAAAGTTGCTTCAACTTTTTGGAAGCAACATGTATAAAGTTGCGGCCACTTCTGGAAACAACTTGTGCTAGTTGCGTCCAATTTTGAAAGCAACATGTGCTAGTTGCTTCCACTTTTCAGAAGGTAGGGGTATTTTTAAAAATTGAATAAGGGTATATTTTAAGGGGCGAATTTTGAGGGGTATTTAAATAATGTTCCCAGATGGATTTGTAGATGGTGGATTTTCGACAAAGGGTAAAATTGTAAAACTATACTCCGGATCCGGCAATCGGATGAGTATTGAGGCCCATGTCTCTCATTAAAGCGTGAAAGCTTATGCCATAAATCTCTCGATCGAGAAGGTTTGTCTCTCTCGAGTATATGTAGATGTGTAGTCTCCCGGCTGAGGTCACGGCACATCTCATGAATACCGAGCAATTTCGAATTACTCCGGATCCGGCAATCGGATGAGTATTGAGACTCATGTCTCTAAGCGTGAAAGCTCATGCCATAAAACCTCTGATCGAGAAAGTCTGTCAGAGAAGATGTAGATGTGTAGTCTCCCAGCTGAGACCACGGCACATCTCATACTGTATAGAATCGCAAGATTGGACGGCTCCTAGACAACATGTCTGCTAGTATAGAGCAATAACGTCTTCAGGATGCAACCATGTTTTCCCTGACTATACAAGAGGAATATGACACTCCAACAAGTTCATATTGCTCGACCCTCAGATAATTAATGCTCCTAGATAGGAAGCCCTGCTAGTATAGAGCCATCAGTTAATTATCTCTAATAGCCTGAATATCCAGCAATATTCTATGATTCTTCGTTATATTTCGTCACTTCAATTCGTGGTTCTTCCCAGCAGAATTCCACGGGTTAGTGATAAATAGTCAACGAGACAGGCATCTGAGCATCGAATAAGCCCTGACTAAAATGGTGCAAGTGTACTTAGCAATAATGCATGACAAAGCATTTGAATGCGCAAACGAGCATTTCAAAAATATGAATGAACGATGAACCTATGCAAAATAGGAAGGAAAAATAATAATAATAAAATATTAGCAAAGTCTCCAGGGGACTGGACTCATCAGCTGGCCGGTCATGCCGTGACCAGTCCCGCGCCCAATTTTATATTTTGTCATATTTTATTTATTTTTCCTGATCTCGTGAAAATTCTCTCGTTCGAGCAAATCTCCTTCGTTTCAAGGAAATTCTCTAATCTCATGATTTTATCAAAGAAATAATAAAATTAGGGAAAGGTGTCGCGGGACCGAGCACCAGCCGGCCGACCATGCCCTAGCCGTGGACGGTCCCACACCTCACGTCCCCATTATTTTATTATTTCTCTCAAATTATGAAAATTCCCTAATTTCATGAATTTCCCCTAAAACCATGAAAATTCCCTAATTTTATGAATTTTCTCTAAAATCATGAAAAATATTATAAAATTAGGAAAACTCGTGGGATCGGGCTCTAGCCAGCCGGCCATGCCCTAGCCGGTCCCACACGCCAATTATTTTATTATTGTTTGTTGTTTTAGCTTCCTGATTCCATGAAACTCCCTGATTTCAACAAAATACCTTGGTTTCAACAAATCTCTCTGATTTTATGAAAATTTCCTAAAATCATGAAAATTACATAAAATTGGGTAGAGTGCTCTGGGTCCGTGCCCATTGGCCGGCCGGCCATGCCTCGGCCATTTCTGGTCCCACACTCCACCATTCCTTATTTTATTATTATTTTATCTCTCTCATCTCATGGAAATTCCCTAATTTCAGCAAACTCTCCAGTTTCATGGAATTTCCCTCAAATCAGAGAAAATACATAAAATCACATAAAAATGGGAAAGTGTGGGACCGTGCTTGTTAGCCGGCCAGCCATACCCTAGCCATGGTCGGTCCCACACCTTGCAATTCCCTGTTTCATTTATTATTTTTCATCATCTCATGTATTTTTCCTAATTTCAGCAAAACCCTGGATTCTGCATATTTTCTCAGAATGTTGCTCAAATGCACATCGGAAAATACTGAAACTCTCAGTACTGAGACACGGACACTATGGTGACACGAGCACATCTCCTTGACCGACCAAGGGTGGCTCTAAGACCTGCAAACAGCCAGTCCCACATATTTTAATAATTTTAACCTAATTTGCTCAATTGCTCATATTAAGTTCAAACTTCTTCCAAACAATTAAGAGTTTTTCTTAAACGACCATCCATTGGTCCCACGGCCACCAAGAGCCGGTCCCATGACCTCTTGGTCGGTTCCTCATCTCTTCATGGCTAGGTTTTATTATTTGTCGCTCACACGAGCATTATTTCAATGAATGATTAAACCAGTATTTCATCATTTTTTCACCAACTGGTCCTCAAGAGACTTTGGTATTTTGCTCATTCGAGCATCTGGGCGTACATGATGAACTCGTCATCCCATGTAGCCGGTACCTGCTTCACTCTGCAGATTGATTTGCAATAAATCATCATTTCGATAGAATTAGGGTTTTGAATCCAGATCTCTGTAGAAACATGATTCTGAGCAGATTCAAATACTCTGATAATTTTATGTTGATTTCATGATCAATGTTTTTATTTATTTTACTCGACCCAGCAGTCAGTATCTTAAATTAATATTTATTTTGGTCCTGCTACCAACAATTCATCAAACGAGCAATATTTGCTCAACCCGGCAATATTTGCTCAAACTAGCAATATTTGCTCGAACCAGCAGTATTTTCTCAGATTCAAGAATATTGGTTCAACTATCAATATTATTCGATAATTCAAAGAACACGCTTTGCTCGTCTTAGGTAATCAACATAATAATACCTCGTCTCAGCAGACATATTTGATTCATGAATTTCAGAACATTTGCAAAACATGTTCAATTCAACAATACATGGACTCATCTTCCCACAAAGTCATCAAGTGACTCCACAATCACGAGACATCAATCGTGTCACATGGGGGGATATTAAATAGGGTTTTGGTCTGGCGGTCTACGGCACGTGTGTTCACCCACGATGAGAATGTGAGCAAGTCGTGCAATCAGTTGGAAGAGTCAGCAAAGTAGTGGGTGGAAAATTAACCAAGTCTCCGCACGATGATCAACTGGTTTTAACACGATTTCCCACTTCCCCACTCTCTGATTCCAGCAAACTGTCACACTTCATGGGATCAAGGTGTTTTCAACTCCAGAATTATAAAATGTCTCTGAATCCTGATTGAAAGGACAAGATTCCAACACTCGAACATTCGTCTAAAAGAATTCTCGGCAAGTTCATACAGACAATCTTTCGTCTACACGAACTCATCATCTGAGCATTCACTCTCAATTGAGCAAAATTCAATCATTTAGAGCATTCTTACGCTGAATTTACAACACACCTACAATCTCAGATCACCGTTGATCTCACGCATTTCTCAGCTTCCCTCCTACAAATCAACCCATCCTCTTTTGTGACCGAATTGACTCTGGAACGGCCATTGTTCTTGGTTTAGACCGGAGTTTTACAGATTGATCTCTCGAACTTAAAGCACTCCCTTCTTGCAGTGCATCTGTGTGAGGTTCAACATTTCGCTCGATTCAAGGAGTCTCCACACGGTCGACTCTTCAATTCCGTAAAAACCAGCAAATCGTTTTTCCTCATCTACAGGATTCTATCATGACTTTAGTTCGAAGATTGGATACCCTGAAAGCACAACTGTCAGAAGCATATCCAAGAAAGATACCTTCATTGCTTTTAGAGTCAAATTTTCATTTGTGTTCTCTGTCTTTATGAATATAGCATTTGCTTCCAATAACTCTTAGATAACCCAGATTAGGATTTCTTCACCATAATTCATAGGGAGTATTTAGTATTTTCAATCTCAAACATACCTAGTTATGAGATAACATGCTATGAAAACAGCTTCTCCCCAGAAGGGGAGTGGTAGTTTTGTTGTGAAGCATTACTTTATCCATATTCTGGATATTTTTATTCTTTCTTTCAGCAACCCCATTAGCCTGAGGAGTAATAGGTGCAGAAAATTGATGAGTTATTCCCAGTTTATTACAATATTCGTAGACTTTTGTATCTTTGAATTATGCACCTTGATCACTTCTTACTTTCTTAAGTTTGCGACCTTGTTCATTTTGGATTCTATTCACAATAATCTTAAACTCCTCAAGAGTGACATTTTTGTGTTCTAGAAAAGCAACCCAGGTGAAACAAGTATAGTCATCAACCATTATTAAGGCATACCTTTTTTCTCCAACTGTAGCATGTTGGGTAAGACCAAAAAGATCCACGTGTAGAAGATCAAGAGGATCTTTAGTAGCTATGTCTCGTGAAATTTTACGTGGAACTTTTGCTTGTTTACCCTTTTGACAGGCACCACAGACACCTTCTACCTTAGCGTTAATTTTTTGAACGCCTTGGACATGTAGGATTCAAATATCGCACAACATATTTTCTTAGCGTGCGAGATTCAATTATTTCCTTAACTTGCGAGAATGTAGAAGAGCTTGCGAGAATGATTGAGAGAGAGAGCCTGCGAAATTATAAAGTGAGCCTGCGAAATTATAAAGAGAGTCTGAGAGAACGTAGCAGGGGATCCGAAAATGAAGGGGAATATGAGCTGTACTCCACTATGTATGAGCTGTCATCCACTATGTAAACACCTATATAAAGAGGAGAGCAGGAGAGAGAAAGAGAGATGAACACAATTTTGTAAGAGATAGAAGATACACAATTTTGTAAGAGAGAGAGAGACTTTATTTTATCATCTTCTTCCCTTAAAACTAGATTTAGAGCTCTACTAAATATCCATTAATGGAGATTCCCAATGTAACCCAAATGTAATTTCAATAATTATAGTGAAGAACCCTAAATTCCCATGTGTGGGCTTACACATGGATGTAGATCACATTGATCGAACAATTTCAAAACGTAAATTCAATTGTGTCTCCATTTATATTTTAGCACTTTAATCTTTATTTTGATTATGAAATAGATTTAGATCTAGAAAATATTACATGGGGTGTGTTGTGGGAAATCCTTCAACTACATTTGGCGCTAGAAACAGGGAAAAATTTAGGCTTTAATACAAAAGAGAAAGATAAGACGAGATCAATGGGTCAATACATGAAAGTGTAAAGACGTCCTGCGATTTCGTCGCAAGACGGCAATGTCATGGGGCTTTATGTTCGCAAGAATATTTAGGCCTGTCATATTGTCGCATGAAAAACATCCTACAGAGGCAATAATACTAGAGAAATGATAAGACAAGATCAATGGGTCATTACATGAAAGTGTAAAGATGGCCTGCGATTTTGTCGCAATGACAAGAGGTGGCAAAATAAGACCTTTAACTAGGAAGGCAAAATAAGACCACATAAGAAAGTAAGCAAATAAGCTTGCAAAAATGAGTAAGCAAATAAGCTTGTGAAAAAGATTATATGATAAGATTGTGAAAGAGATTACGTGATAGGCTTGCGAGCTTGAGAAAATGATTACATGATAAACTTGCGAACATGTACATGATAATGAGACTGAGGCAATGAAAATGCCGTACACTTGATATTATGATCATATTATTATGAGATACTAATAGTGCAGGAATAAGGAAAGATGAAGCAAAAGTAAGAACTCGCGAGGAACAATAAATACGCGAAGAGGAATGCATATAGACAAATTCAGAGAAATGAAGAATGGAAACGATTTAAAGCTACATCAATTTTAACGCGGCAAAATGAGCTAAGTAACACAAAAATTAGCTATAAATTGCAATAGATAAGCATTCTCATCATATAAGCATCACACTTGCATCATGAAAGCATAGCATAAGCATTTCATGGCATGCACATCGCATACACATTTCATAACATAATCATCACATAAGCATTATATTAGCACAAGTATTCAGAATTTCGCAGGATTATTCAGGATTTCGCAAAATGTGTCGAATTTATGAGAATGTGATTATTTCGCAGGATGTAATTATCACGCTCGATTATAAGAAAAATTACAAGCAACTTGAAGAGATTATACTATCGCATGAGCACAAAACATGAGACAGAGGCAAGATAAGAATGAAGAAACAACTCGCTCATTCAACACTTTCTCAAGGATTCTACCCTCACAGATAAAGAACAGAGGCAACTATGGATTACCAAGAAAACATTTTATGTTCTTTATCTTCTCGGAAAGAATCATTTCCAAAGTGGACGTTCACTAATGAACAACAAGAATCCTCACCAAAAATGGAGTAATAATTTCGCATGAATAGAGGCAATACTTATTATTCTCATTCAAAGACGGATACTTCTTATATTTCGAGGATTGAGTACTTCTTATACTTCTTCAAGGATAATTCATACTTCGCATACTTCAAAAGATGATACTTCTAATTACTTCTCAAGTTTTCGGAACTTCACAAAAGAATAGAGGCAAGTACGTACTTTTCAAGTCCAAGTATTCTTTCGCTCGTTCCTTCATCAACAAAGATCAAAGACTACTACAACAACGGATTTTTTCTTAAAGATCGCTCTTCAAGCAATATTCAAGAAAAAAGAGGCAAGATGTAGGATTCAAATATCGCACAACATATTTTCTTAGCGTGCGAGATTCAATTATTTCCTTAACTTGTGAGAATGTAACAGAGCTTGCGAGAATGATTGAGAGAGACAGCCTGCGAAATTATAAAGTGAGCCTGCGAAATTATAAAGAGAGTTTGAGAGAACGTAGCAGGGGATCCGAAAATGAAGGGGAATATGAGCTGTACTCCACTATGTATGAGCTTTCATCCACTATGTAAACACCTATATAAAGAGGAGAGCATGAGAGAGAAAGAGAGATGGACACAATTTTGTAAGAGAGAGAAGATACACAATTTTGTAAGAGAGAGAGAGACTTTATTTTATCATCTTCTTCCCTTAAAACTAGATTTAGAGCTCTACTAAATATCCATTAATGGAGATTCCCAATGTAACCCAAATGTAATTTCAATAATTATAGTGAAGAACCCTAACCCCGTGGATGTAGATCACATTGATCGAACCACGTAAATCTTGTGTCTCCATTTATATTTTAGCACTTTAATCTTTATTTTGATTATGAAATAGATTTAGATCTAGAAAATATTACATGGGGTGTGTTGTGGGAAATCTTGCAACTACAGGACAAATTCACGATTAATGAGCTTACCAAGCATTCTATAGTCGATATGACCAAACTATTCATGCCATAAATGAGTTGATTCTACTTTGGTCATGTTACAATATTAATTGACAGAATATCAATAAGATAATAATTATTCATACTACGCCGTCCACGAAAGATAATCTTCCTACATTTATCTTCAATATTACAACCTGTCATATTGAAAATAACCTTATGACCTTTATCACAATTAAAACACTTTGAAGTGGCCCTTTACAAATTTTGTTATTAAAAATATCAAGGTAAAAAGGGGGAAGCGGCTAAACATTAGCCACTTGGGATTATTTAATAATAAAAAAAGAGAGCAACTGAACATCAGCCTAGTGTGTAAAACAGTCTTTTCCACGGTAGAAAACTCACTCCTTCACCCAGTCTCTCATTCAATTTGGTAGTAAGGACATTATCTAAAATACTCGGGGGACATCCCACCAAGTTTGAGACCTAATATTAACCCTAGCTTTTTTAGTAAGCTTATCAGCCGCATGATTACAAGATCTTATTTGAAAATAATTTTACAATGAGACAAACTCTTAACTAACTCTTGATATTCCATAAACAAATTTTAATCCTCCCACTGTAACTTTGAGACATCACCATCAACACAAGATATCACTGCTTGATTATCTTCTTCAATGATTATCGGAGAAAATTTTAGGGATATTTTGACTTTGGGTCACAACAAAGTGACCAAAGTTGCGTTTGGGTTACCAAAAAGTTTTAATTAGAATTTGGGTCACATGACCGTTATTGACCATCTTGACTGTTAGCTAATTTTTTTATTTTTCAAAATTAATTTTAATTTAGTTAACACCGTTAGTTGCTGTTAATATGTGTCACATACCACACGTGTGAGAAATAAATCTCCACTTTCCATCTAGATTTTCACTAAACCACACACCTCACTCGTCTCGACCTTCAGCTCCGGCTTCGATAACGACGAACAACGAAGTACTAACACAAAGAACAGATGAAGCATAAAATCAAAAGATATAAAAAAAAAAATTACATCTCAATCTTCCTGCTTGATCTTAATTCTTTATTTCCATAAATAATGAATGAATTCTTTCACACACATGTTCAAAAAGATCTCAAGCCTAGACTTCATGTTGGGTTTATGGGGATCAATTCTAATTAAATAAGCAGTAGTGGAATATAATAAAAATTTATAGATCGGGCCTGAGTGATTATGGTGATAACAATCATTAATCAAACTAAAATCTAATACATATCAAATTGATGGAAACATGATTTTGTTGATTGATTGATATATTAACATGATTCCAAGTATGTATTTCTTTTTGATGAAGAGAAAAAAAATAAAGAAAAAGAGAAAACCAACAAAGTAGAGACTTCGAAGATGATGGAGGTGATGAACGAGAGAAAGAAGTTGGAGTAGCAGGAGAAAGAATTCGATTTCCTAAAATTAATAAACCCTAAATATTTTTAGGGATTTTCTAAATTAATCACGACCATCGAGTACTTGTCCTTTACCACCGTACACTTATCAAACGGAAGAAACAATGGCAATGTTAATAAATAAATCTAAGTTTAATATTTTACTTTTCATTTCAGTGTTTAACTAACTTTCGTAACTGTAAACATGGTCAACGACAGTCTTGTGACCCAAACTCTAATTAAAAAAATTTGGTGACCCAAACGCAACTTTGGTCACTTTGTTGTGACCCAAAGTCAAAATATCCCAAAACTTTAAGTACTTTACCCAATTTCAGAGCCTTAAGCATCACCACAACTTTTGCTTGATTAACATTCATTATCGTTCTTGTTGGGTATGTTGTCATCCCCAAGAAGACTCTTTTGTATGATCATGCATCACCAAATATTCAAAAATAAAAATAGACATTAACAAAAGTGCCAAAAGGTGTCAATATAGCCAGTTTAAACAAAAAACTCAGATTAATCCATTGTTGATAAGTATAATTGGTTTCTACGTCAAAACCATCTTTTTCCCAGAAATCTGAAGATCTCTCAAAATTAATAAACCCTAAATATTTTTGTCAACCATTGGGAAGATTGTGAACCCTCACAAGATGCTCCCAACCATAACAAGTATTAACACATGAACATACTCGTTAAAAAATCAAAATCAAACACTTATTGGAACTCTCTACCAATTGTTTTTCAATTGAATTATATCTCACAAGAGGGTAACAAGTAATGAACCATCATCTTATGGTTTTAACCCACTTGCCCATAATAGTTACAAACTATTTTGCAAGTTCACTTTAAAACTACATTAATCTTGAAAAATGGTTGATTACTTATGAACAATTTAAAAATTCTCGCCTCTCTACCAAAATGTGAATCACACTCAATACTTGTTACAAAGAACCACATGACTCGTGTATATGTATGATACCCACACTTTAATTGCTTTATAATTTGGATCATTGTATTAAAACATGTACTCAATAAGAGAAACCAAGCAAGATTGTTATTAGTTTTTAGAGAAGCATCTTCCGTAATCGAAACATGGTCAAGATTGTGACCCAAACGCAAACTTTGGTCACTTTAGACCCAAAGTCAAAATATCCCAAAACTTTAAGTACTTTACCCAATTTCAGAGCCTTAAGCATCACCACAACTTCTGCATGATTAACATTCATTATCGTTCTTGCTGGGTATGTTGTCATCCCCAAGAAGAATATTAGTTTTAGAGAAGCATCAATATTAATTATTTTCCAATTAAAGGGGGTCTAATCCAGCTAGGATTTTTAGGATTCAAGCTATTGGTCTCTTGATGCGTGTCGTAACCACAACAAATTAATCAAGATATTTCCTACTAATTAATTGGTAATATAGCGGTAGTTTGAGATCGTTCCCACAGAGAGATGTGTAATTGATAGGTTATTTAGTTCAGCAAAATAATAAAAGACAAAGGGGGATTGTTGAATTAAAGTAAAGAAACAAATAAAATAAAGATGATCAAGGGATCCTTCGTTGTTACCAAACGTTAATCGGATCAATATACTTATTTATCTTCCGTCAGAATCATTCATCACCAACCGTAGGATAACAGGTACGCTTAGCTATCCCCAAAACTCCTTATATCACCGGATAATAGGTACGCTTAGTCACCGGATTCTATCCAACTGAGCCGCCTTGAGGTACGCTTACAAGGTGTAACCCGATCGAATGCTTTAAGCTTTGTGAATTTAGGTTTGATCCCAGCAGTTAAACTCAATACGCTCGGTCCACTTACTGGTGTTATCTTCACACACGATTGCTTCACAGAATCCCTTTGCAAGGTATCACGTTCTCTACTTGTATAGGAGATGCACGACAATTACGGATCGCTCTAACTCTCTACTAGCAATAGAATAATACAGTTGTACACTTGAACAATCTATAAATCAACCATAAACCCTAATTATAGAAAAGACAATCGATAATGATTAAAACTTCGAATAGATTTATACAACTAATAAAGCTTCACGCTAGCACATTGGCTTCATCCTGTTTATGGGTGAAAATCGTTTCTGCTGATTTTGGTAATTTTGGGTGTGTGGGTGAGAAACAAATCTAAACCCTAAACAATGTACTGCACGGGAGTACTTTTGATTCGAGAAATCAATATGTACAATCCTGTCCTAAACCAAGAAATGGTCGTTCCAGGCTTGCTTCGGCCACAAAGTGAAGGAGAAGGGTTGGTCTTAGGGAGGGAAGCGAAGAAAGTGTTGAGACCAGAATAGTTGATTCTGGAAGTATGGGCGTTTTGTGACTTGTATCAGAAAGTAGAACTGGTAAGCCGGATGGAAAGCTACCAGGTGATTTCTCGATATTGTGTGTTGCCGACCAAAAACTTGTCTTTTTGGTGGAAATAGGCGAAACCTATTTATACAAGTCATAGTGAAACGTACCCTGGTCTCGTAGGAAGTGGAAACGATTGAGTGGTGGAAGAAAAGAGTAACGTGTAACTGCCAGACGTTATGCTTCCATGATGAAGGAAGTGAATTCGTGTAACCATCAGTCATTACTCTTCCATGATGAAGGAAATGAATTGTTTACACCGTTACTTCTCACCACCACTAATTATCCTACTTCATGACACTTTCTTGTAACGGGCACATTGCACGCCGCACGCTGTAAACCGCCAGACCAATACCCTGATGAGCATCCCCCAGTTTGTGACATATTTTGATGTATCGAGTGTTTCCGTGGAAACATGTAGCACTTTTCTATGTGTGGCAAGTTAAAATTGAGAGGCTTGTCGTAGGTAAATAACATGTAATGCCAGGCTCGTCTTGGCTAGTCGCCTAAAACTTGTCGTGAGCTTATCGGTTCGTTGGCGAACTTGGATGGCTGAGATTGCATATCATGAAGAAGGATGGCCATTGATTATGGACACATCTTGTTGTATAGTGAAGTGGCGTCGGCCACATGCTAATGGCATGCCGGTGGCGTAGCCATGGCATGGCGGCATGAGAGTAGCCGCGTCATAGTGGTATGCCAGAGACGTTGCGGTATGGACAAAGCTAAAAACTGGCTCCGCAGCCAAAGTTAAGGTTTGGCGCCGTTGGAAAGATTTTTGCGTGGTTGGAAAGATTTGGCGTGGCCAAATCTTGGCGCCTTGGAAGGATTTGGCGTGGCCAAGTTTTGGCGCCGTTGGAAAAATTCTCCTTGGAAGAATTAGGCCTTGGCGTGGCCAAGGCGCCGTGGAAGAATTCTCCTTGGAAGAATTGGGGGCCGGTAAGCAAAATGGGGTCGGCCTCATTCGGAATGCGTGTGGCGCATTTAGGGCGACCTGATTGGTCGATGGGAAGTGGGGCCGGCAAGCTGGGGCGTGGCCACACTTCCGGTGCGCTGCGGCGGATTTAAAGCGACCTGATTGGTTGAGGGAAATAGGGCCGGTTTAGGATGGGGCGTGGCCAATGGCAAGGCCACGCCTCCCTTTGCTGCTGCGGCTCCCAGTTTTTTTCTGAATCTGGGCGAGGTTTTGCACCTGCTAATCCATGACGGATTAACTACCTAGTTTGCCTAGGCTTAATTTTTTGACAAGCAAGGTCTAGTATGTTGCGCGAGGCGCGAAACCCTGACTTCTGCAAGTTAGTAAGGTTGATTGAATTCTATGTGTCGACACAGAGCTCTTTTAAGTTCATTGCCAGAGAGCAGCATGTTTTTCTGATTGAATACCTTATGCAGAGATCTTATTCTTGATACTTGGAGATTCGTGCTACTCTGCTACGAGTGAACACGAATCGTCATGCCATATCAACATTATGAGTTCAGCCGGAGAACATAGCATAGAAGGCATTCAGAGGAACTTATATTAAGTGAATATGCGCGAGGCGCCGAAATTTACAGAACATCTGGGGTTCGCCAGTCTGGATAAATTTCATGTAAGTATATTGAGCGGCTCAATAAATTTGCCAGTGGAGAGGTTAGCACACGTGGCTCTGTTTCCTTGCAGAGTGACGTCACATCGGATGCAAGGTTTTACGATTTTAACCCTAAGCTAAAAACCACCATCAACATTAAGTCCCCTGCTTAGAACGTAATAGTGGCGTTGTTGCGGGGTAAGCATGAGATGGTGACGGTAAAGAGCAAAATTGAAGGGGGGCAAGACGTGAAGAGTTTGCCAGGGAAATTCAACTAACCTTTAGTGGAAGGCATGAGGAATCCGTAACCTTGTATTGACGACTTGGCGTATTTCTGGATCGACCAGGGGGTGTCGACGTAGAGTCTTGCTTCCAGGAACATTGGTGCCAATTTGGGCCATGGGGTGGTGAAGATGGTGCTTCCGGTATGGGAATGGCGTATGCGCGACTTTGAACGGTGGAGATTGTGTTGTCTTGAACGGCGAAGATGGTGCTTCAACCTTGGCCGAGTGGAGATGATGCTGCGGAATGGCGAATAGCGCGACTAGCTTGGAAAGACCAATGGCGTGGTGAAGGTGGAGCCATGGAGCGTCGGTCTTGGGACGCAGAGAGGATGGCGCTGGCTCGGTTGCGACGCGGAGATGACACTGGCTAGGACGCGGACTGTTGGCGTCGGCTTGTCCATGGAGTTATTGGACGTGGAATGGTGGAAACTTTCTTCAGTCCATGAAATGGTGGAAACTGGCTTCAGTCCGCGGAATGGTGGAAACTGGCTTCAGTACGCGGAATGGTGGAAACTGGCTTCAGTCCGCGGAGTGGTGGCAACTGGCTTCAGTTCCGTGGAATGATGGCGACTGGCTTCAGTTCCTTGGAAGGATGACGACTGGCTTCAGTTCCGTGGAATGATGGCAACTGGCTTCAGTTCCGTGGAAGGATGATGACTAGCTTCAGTTCCGTGGAAGGATGACGACTGGCTTCGGAACTACGACTACCAAACGGTGGTGATGACGTTACTTATTTGACCACACGGAGCGGGTGGAAAATAGTGATGTTGGCTTGACCATAGAACGGGCGGAGATGGCGCTGCTGGCTAGGTGCGTGGAAAAGTGGAGATGACGCTGCAACTTCGGCCATGGACCATCGATGTTGGCGCTGAAACTTTGGACACGGAGCGCTGATGATGGTACTGCAACTTCGGCCACGAATTGTAGATGTTGGCGCTCGGAGCATTGGCGCTAGATTGACCAAGGAGTGTTGCAGGTTGAGAGGCTTATGTTCCTCGTGCTGGCGCGTTGCTGGTTCGGTCATGGAGCATAAGTGTGGTGCGCCAGTCATCTATTCCCGTTCATGGAGCAAGAAGGAATCCTTATTCTGTTCAAACTTTAGAAACTCCGTCCGCATGAAAAGAGGTATCGACCATCTTCTGTTTTCTGTTGCTCGTCCGGATCCGTGCTTTCGTTTGCAGTGTCTCTCCAGTGGATTCCAAAATTTACCAGACTCTATTGTATTCTTGGGACGGACGGATGAAACATATGCTCGGCAACGATCATGTCAGGGCTAATCTTGGGGATTGTGGTTGCGTTGTCGGTTCATCCTTGACTTTAGGTTGTTCGGTGCCTGGACCTTCTGATCGCGATGACAATATTCCGTGGATGCTTGTATGTTCAAAAATCTTCCAGAGCCACTGGATGAACTAGATGAGTTGGGAGATGTTCTGTTGCTTCTGTGCTGCTATCAAGTCTTCAAGGACTTTGTTCCAAGCGACATCCTTCGAAACATCTTCTAAATCTTGGACTATTGCATGGAGTGCGGTGAGCAGTCCCCAGTTATACTTCTGTTAGATCCGATGGCGTGGCCGGATATGTGAATGTATCTCTATGGCGTGCTTTTGGGGTCTTTGACGCACGTGTACGGCTTCATCTTGAGAAATTCTTGCGGCTCATAAAACTTCGACAGTGATGATGTTGAAATCGGAAATAACCTGGTTGAGGGCAGTGAAGGCATCCCATTCTGGTAGTCCCCATGTGTAATTATCCTGAACCCATTTTCCCGTGGAAGATGTGCTTCTGCTGCATTCACTGGTAAGGTGGTGACTGCGTTTAAGTTTCTAAACATGAAGGAGGCTTCAGTCCCCAAGTGTAGTCTACTTTAATTGCATCGCATTGAATCTACGCCTATGGGATTTGATACAATCTTATCATACTCTCCTGGATGTGATGCTGGGATGCTTGGAATATCACATGGACGAAATATTCTGGATAACGAAGAAGTAGAAGTGAGAGAGTCATGTCATTAATCGTGGCTCCCTCTGTCTCTTCAAGAAAAATGTTTCAGCCGCGTCTCTGGAGTTATCTCATGAATGCTTGATTGTTGTCGGGGATGGACCGTGATGAGAAGTCCCCAGTCGCACTACCCTTTGGTTAGTGAAGTTGTTTTCTCTGAGTAGGCTTGGGATCCGCCGCGGCCTCGTAAAGTGTTGCAGCCGCCTTCTAGACCGAGAGGTGATGATATTCTTACGCTACACCTTTGGAGGGTGGATGACCTTATCGTGGCTATGACTTTTGGTTGACCATGTCTTCTGAGTTTTGACAGTGAAGGGATCCCGTGTAGAGCCTCAGTCCCCAAGTGTGGTTTACATGTTCATATCTGGTGTGGTCGGTGAGTTGACCATGATAAGGATATCACCATCTTGCATCCGTACTGGTGACTATATTACTTCTTCCATGTGAAATTAAAAACATGGAGAAGTACGGATTACCCTTATAGCGGTTGTTGCTATGGTGAAGCTCTGGCTGGTATCGACAAACGAGCAGCAATAGTTCTTGGCAGCGGATGTGATCAGAAGAAACTACATCGCGTGGGAACCAAAATGGGTCGGCTGGAATTGCATGGGCGTCCATGGAAGCAAAGGGATCGGCTGGATGCGTAAGCGAGTAAACTGTCCATGACCACGAGGTTTGGCGAGATGGATCTAAAACTGGTTACAACTGCGACCCTTGGCTGGATGTGATCACGATCCTTGACAGGGAGGAGTGGCGACTTCTGGAGAGAATATTGAAGCGGTTTCCAGAGCGAAACATTGAAGCGGAGCGGCTTCTCGAGAGAATGTCGAAGCGGAGCGGCTTCTAGCTCTGGAAGCGGAGCGGCTTCCCGAGAGAATGTTGAAGCAGTTTCCAGAGCGAAACATTGAAGCGGAGCGGCTTCTGGCTCTGAAAGCGGAGCGGCTTCCCGAGAGAATGTTGAAGCGGTGTCCCGAGAGAATGTTGAAGCGGCTCCTGGAGAGAACTTCCAGTGAGGGCGCCATTAACCCTTGACTTCGAAAAACAAATTGATACGATATGGCATATGGGAAGACGACACACAAATAGTGTTGGTCAGCAAGTCATGTTTTTCTCCTCATGGGAAAGGATACGCTTCTTCCGTTTGATTTTCCTTTGCAACTCTCAGAGTCTTGACAGTTACAATGTTGAAGTAGGAGAACGCGGTGCTGTCAAACTCGACATCTTTTAAGTGAACAGAGGTTAAGAGTCCCCAGTTCCATCTATCAATAGTGCTTTCCAGGAGGAGCTGGGGTTTGGGAACGGCTTCCCTGGATGGAAACAGCTGCTTTCCTGATACAGTGTGGTTGAGGGCTGCAAATATGTCTTAACGCTGCGTCTTGGAGAAATACAGAATCTCACATAAATATTTCATCATAAACTGGACGATTTTGTGGGAGAAGTCCCCAGAAATTAGGCAGCTCCTGACGGGAAGAGGGTCTCTGTGAACTCAGGAGGGTTGTTGATTTTCTTTGCCCCGATTTTGGAGAAGTCGTTCCTGATCTTCACGTGTGATGAAATTGGATTGCTGATTCCTTTCTACTGGGCGTTTAGGAGCAACGCGAGCCTCTTCATCTATAAAGGCGCATCCTGCTAAAGTGCTTATGCCAGATGTTAAAAAGGGTTGAACGTGACTCTTGTGGTAGCCGCTTGTTAGTGTCTTGAAGAAAATAGGTATGTCCTTCTGAGTTGTAGCCATGTCTGTCTGAGCCCTACGAGAACCTTTTTCCATCAAATCAAAGGTGGTAAGGGGAGGTTGGCTTCTTATGGCTCCTCCAGTCTCTCGTCCCGGTGATGGAGTAGCAGCGGCTCTGGTGACGGTTGGAGGTGTCAGACTTGTAGAAATGTTGGGAGTGGCGGCAACGGCTCTGGCTCTGGTGATCGGCGGTGTAACACCTGAAGGAATGTTTTCCGCGCCGTTGGTATTGGCAGGTAGCGTATTAATGCCACTGGAAGGAGCGTTAGTACCGGGGATGATTTCAGTGCTAGTGTTCTCAGGGTTTGTTGCTGATCCGGACCATTTCCGAGGATGTAATCTCGAGCTGGGAGTTCCACTGGGATACGTGCGTAAACTTTGAGTTCAACGCTCATTGGTTCGTTGAGGGTTTTACCGAGATCCAAAAGTTGCAGGTTGAGGCGACCGAAGGCCCCTTCGCGGATGTGATCAGTCAACAGGAAGCGGAAATCGGAAGGTTGTCCAAAAAGTTGAAGCTGAAACAGGCGGCTCTCCAAAGCGTGAAGGAGGTCTTCTCTAAGAAGAGCAAGCCATTGCTGAATGATTTTCCTTGAACATCTTCTGTCTTCTAGACCTCTTTTGCTTAGGGTTTTTTTTTTTTTGAAAGGCAAACGAAACGCCTAGTTTATGGTTTGGTTTTATGGTTTTTGGATTGATAGATGATTGTTACCGATGAGGGTTTTGGATTATTCTTTGGAATGGATTTTGGAATAATGCTGTTTTGATTATGACTGTTAGTAGCATAAATATTCTAGGAGAGTCATGGAACCGTGAATGTTGTATGACGGTAGAAAGTATGGGATGAGATTTTTGGGGATAACATGGCTGTCGGTTTCCAATGTAAAAACCTAAAGTAGTAGATTGCATACTCTGTCTAACAAGACTTACTCGCTTTTAGGGTCTCCCAACAAAATTGATCTTCCAGCGTATGTATGAGCTTCATGAGCGACGTCGTTGTGTTCGTGAGAAGTCCCCAGTCCTTCCTCATCGTGTGATAACTGAAACTGAGCCATTGAACCCCGCGCGATCGTTTGCTTCTACCATCTTGATGTCTGGGTTGAAGAATGAAACTTGGAATTGGAAATTGATATTGTAACCGAGAGATTAATCTCCCACTGTGGTCGCCAATTGTTTATGGGTGAAAATCGTTTCTGCTGATTTTAGTAATTTTGTGTGTGTGGGTGAGAAACAAATCTAAACCCTAAACAATGTACTGCACGGGAGTAATTTTGATTCGAGAGATCAATCTGTACAATCATGGCCTAAACCAAGAAATGGCCGTTACAGGCTTGCTTCGGTCACAAAGTGAAGGAAAATGGTTGGTCTTAGGGAGGGAAGCAAAGAAAGTGATGAGACCAGAATAGTTGATTCTGGAAGTATGGGCGTTTTGTGACTTGTATCAGAAAGTAGAACTGGTAAGCCGGATGGAAAGCTACCAAGTGGTTTCTAGATATTGTGTGTTGCCGACCAAAAACTTGTCCTTTTGGTGGAAATAGGAGAAACCTATTTATACAAGTCATAGTGAAACGTACCCTGGTCTCGTAGGAAGTGGAAACGATTGAGTGGTGGAAGAAAAGATTAATGTGTAACTGCCAGACGTTATGCTTCCATGATGAAGGAAGTGAATTCGTGTAACCGTCAGTCATTACTCTTCCATGATGTAGGAAATGAATTGTTTACACCGTTACTTCTCACCACCACTAATTATCCTACTTCATGACACTTTCTTGTAACGGCGCATTGCACGCCGCACGCTGTAAACCGCCAGACCAATACCCTGATGAGCATCCCCCAGTTTGTGACATATTTTGATGTCTCGAGTGTTTCCGTGGAAACATGTAGCACTTTTATACGTGTGGCAAGTTAAAATTGAGAGGCTTGCCGCAGTTAAATAGCATGTAATGCCAGGCTCGTCTTGGCTAGTCGCCTAAAACTTGTCGTGATCTTATCGGTTCGTTGGCGAACTTGGATGGCTGAGATTGCATCTCATGAAGAAGGATGGCCATTGATTATGGCCACATCTTGTTGTATAGTGAAGTGGCGTCGGCCACATACTAATGGCATGCCGGTGGCGTAGCCATGGCATGGCGGCATGAGAGTAGCCGAGGCATAGTGGTATGCCAGAGACGTTGCGATATGGAAAAAGCTAAAAACTGGCTCCGCAGCCAAAGTTAGGGTTTGGCGCCGTTGGAAAGATTTTGGCGTGGTTGGAAAGATTTGGCGTGGCCAAATCTTGGCGCCTTCGAAGGATTTGGCGTGGCCAAGTTTTGGCGCCGTTGGAAAATTCTCCTTGGAAGAATTAGGGCTTGGCGTGGCTAAGGCGCCGTGGAAGAATTCTCCTTGGAAGAATTGGGGGCTGGTAAGCAAAATGGGGCCGGCCTCATTCGGAATGCGTGTGGCGCATTTAGGGCGACCTGATTGGTCGATGGGAAGTGGGGCCGGCAAGCTTGGGCGTAGCCACACTTCTGGTGCGCTGCGGCGGATTTAAAGCGACCTGATTGGTCGAAGGAAACAGGGCCGGTTTAGGATGGGGCGTGGCCAATGGCAAGGCCACGCCTCCTTTGCTGCTGCGGCTCCCAGTTTTTTCTGATTCTATGCGAGGTTTTGCACCTGCTAATCCATGGCGGATTAACTGCCTAGTTTGCCTAGGCTTAATTTTTTGACAAGCAAGGTCTAGTATGTTGCGCGAGGCGTGAAACCCTGACTTCTGCAAGTTAGTAAGGTTGATTGAATTCTATGTGTCGACACAGAGCTCTTTTAAGTTCATTGCCGAGAGCAAAGATGCTTTTTCTGATTGATTACCTTATGCAGAGATCTTATTCTTGATACTTGGAGATTCGTGATACTCTGCTGCGAGCGAACACGAATCGTCATGCCATATCAACATTAAGAGTTCATCCAGAGAACATAGCATAGAAGGCATTCAGAGGAACTTATATTAAGTGAATATGCGCGAGGCGCCGAAATTTACAGAACATATGGGGTTCGCCAGTCTGGATAAATTTCATGTAAGTATATTGAGCGGCTCAATAAATTTGCCAGTGGAGAGGTTAGCACACGTGGCTTTGTTTCCTTGCAGAGTGACGTCACATCGGATGAAAGGTTTTACGATTTTAATCCTAAGCTAAAAACCACCATCAACATATCCTTAATCAACGAAGGTTTAGCTTCTCATGATTACACAACTACCCGGTTTCCCCCAAAAGGGGTAAACCCTAGAATATTTTATGAAGAACAAAAGTATAATATTGTTGATGGTGGATTTTCATTTAAGGTTAAAATTGTAAAAACCAGAAAAATATACGCTAACATCTTGTAAAATATAAAGCCATTAATAAGTGTTGAATACTTCTTCACTTTACTAATTCACCTAGAATGGAGCATGTGACAACAATCCCATTCTGTGAATTAAAATACACGAAATTCATCTAGGTTGGAGCATGTAGCAACAATCCCATATACCCTGTGAATTTATAGCATTATTAATTAATGCGTGAGCAGCCTTGTATTTCCTGTACTCATTATCAGTGTGGCATGACGACTGAGTGTTGCTCTCCACAGAGCAACACGAACCTCCAAGCATTATAATGAAATCATGTACGAAATACCCGTATATGATGCAACTCTCGGTGTGTTATACTAGCCCGATTGAGCAACTCTCGGTGTGTTATACTAGCCCGATTGAGCATCCGGACTGTCCGTATCAGTCTAGATATGATCTCGATCATCCAACTTCACCAGCATGATTGGATGGCCCAGATCAATTCTATAACCCCCCAAGCAGGTATGGAATATTCGCTGTCGAACCAACGCGGACTCCGCATGGTCGGCCTCCACATTGGCATAGCTTGCCAAAACGTCCAAACCAGAGCGGTATGGGCGGAAAACCCTAAATTAGGGTTTGCGGCACATTACATGTGTCACAAAACAGTCTCAACCATCCATCTTCGCAGGTATAGATGGAGGGTGTAGATGTAGATTCAAAAGGCCTTGAGCATGTCAACACAATCACCGTGGGCCCGCCTACATACCCGACCAATCGGTCAAGACCAACCATGGTTGGTCATCCCACCCGTACGCCCGAATAAAGCATGGTTACACGGCCGTGAAAGCCAAAATTAGGGTTTTGAGCATCACGAGCGTCCATCTTCTCCGGCACGAATGGAGGGCCCAAGATTAGATTAGCAGTCCGGTCATACCAACATGACCACCGTAGACCCATCAATCTCCTCACACTGGGTAGGCCAAGGCATACTATGCCTGGTTATCCCAAATCGTCCGCCCAAACTAGCGTGGATACACTTCCCAATTGCAAAAACGCTCATCTCGACCGCTCAACTCATGGGGCCTGGGAGGCGAACACCCCTACCATTTGAGGTGTAGCTCGTATTTACTATCTAGTAGTTTATGCTTTCTTTTTTCATGGAGTTTTATAGCTACTTTGGAGTATAGGTGTGAACACCAAAAGGGCAAAAAGGTCTACCACCTACACTCTATTTTGACCGATCGGCCAAGACCAAAAGTAACATCAAGAATGGTCATCTTGGAACGCGTCCCATTTAAGGCTTTAGTGGGCATGATGCGCGCATTGCGTAATAAATTTTGAAACCAAGCGGCACCAGATTTTATGTTGTTAAAAATCGATCTCAACCACTCCTCTTCAACAGATGAAAGAGGTCAAATTGAGTGGCCTAGATCGCACCTTCATTGAGACAGTGCCTTTGAGATGGATCGTGGGTATTGTTCCAAGGAGGTTTTTACAAAGGCATCTTTGTCTACACGCTCGTGGAAATACGTTGAATCCCGGTCCTTTGGAACAAAACACTTCCCATGCTTGGTTTCGACCAAGAATGGTCATCTCCGGACCGATGGAAGAGTGATGATGACCTTTGACTAACTGTTGGTGACGGTTGACTAGTTTGACCGTTAGTGCGGCACCTCTTCAAAACCCTAGGAATTGGATGGAGAATTGGATTCCATTTACACACACAATTCTTTTCTTTTCTTATTCTTTGTGTGAACTCTTTTAACATGAGTAGTTAATTTTATTGATTGAGGATGAATTCCTAGTTCTTAATATGATTTGAGTTTTTGTTTTAATTCTATCTTGAGGTTTTTTCACATGATTATCGATTGTTTTTACTAATAGGAGTGATCTTAAAGACATTCATGATTGATTGAGTGTCTCAAAGATCATCGGGAATTACATCTTGTAAGCGGACCTCAAGGTGGTTCTTTTGAATAGAATCGATAACCTTTCACTTCCCATAATAACAAGTGGAAGAGAACATAACTTGATTCATTGTTTCCGAAGAAGGAAACTTAATTAGGTAGTAAAGTATTAATTAATTTGTTGTGGCGACACCATCTCGCCCAAGACCACCAAGAATGGTCATCTTGGAATTCAAGTGGGCATGATCACGCGGCTTTTGCGGCACCCGATTTATGTTGCAAAATCGATCTCAACCACTCCTCTTTACTGGTCAAATTGAGTGGCCTAGTTCAAAGATCATACAACCCCGAAGAGTGATGCCTGGCACCTCTTCAAAACCCTAATTCCATCAACGGTCGCAGACGAGTGTCTCAAAGATCATCTCGTCCGGTCCAACTTCTGGCTTGGTTATACAACCCTGGTCATTCGAGAGAATTGGTCGGTGAGGCATCATGGTAATCACCACCCGTCACTCTACCACACCATGATGCAAGCACATAGAATACACATGATACTTCACAAGTATCGACTTCCTAAATAACTTAGTTATTTTATCTAGCATTACATGCAACTTTTTGTGGGTCCCACGATCCACACACTCGAGACATCAATCATGTCACAAACTGGGGATACATACTGGGGTATTGGTCTGGTGATTTATAGCGTGCAGCGTGCAACGCGCCATCACAAGAACGTGTCAGGAAGTCATGGACGGTTAGAGATGACAGGAGAAGTGGGCAAGACTGGTCGTGTAACACCAACACACAACTCTACTACTCCATCACTCCACTCCTCCACTCCACTTCCCACGAGAGACGTGAATAAGGCTCAAATGACTTGTATAAATAGGTTCTCCTCCCTATTTCTAACAACAAGGACAAGTCCAGACAACAGAGGCAAGTGTTGATACAATCGTATTCAAACACCGGAACTGATAGCTTACACCCTGCAAGCCAGTTCAGCTTTCTGATACAAGTCATTCATAGCCAATACCTTCACATTCTCAACACCTTCTTCGCTTCTCTCCCTAAGATCAACCCCATCTCCTTCACTTTGTGACCGAAACAAGTCCGGAACGGCCATTTCTTGGTTTAGGCCGGACTTGCACGATTGATCTCTCGAATCTACAAGCACTCACCGCGCAGTGCATTTGTTTAAGGTTTAGACTCGTTTCTCATCCACACATCCCAAATTACCAAAACCGGCAGAAATAGTTTTCACCCATAAACAATTGGCGACCACAGTGGGAGGTTGATCTCTCGGTTGCAAAAAATTGAATTCTCAATTTTTCGGTTTTCATCTCGCGATGTATCCTCACCAAGAAACCACATGGTTCAGATACCATGGGATGTATAGCTAGAATGCTGGAAGATGTCTTGGAAAATCAAGCTGGTATCGCTAGAAGACAGAGCGAAACATTTCGCCTTTTGAATGATATAACAGCACAATTACAAGGAGGGTCGACAGACATCTACTCAGACATTGCGAGAAACGCTGGATCCTTAGCCAGGGGTCACACCTTTACCGGTGGAGAAGCAAAAAAGAGCGCGTAATCGCAGGAGACTCAGGAAAGATGAACAACATGGTCCAACCAACAATGAATACTCGAGGCTCCACAGAGGAAAGGACTTGTCCGGAGTACTACAATGTCTGCCAGATAAAGAAAGGGAGCCTGTATCCTACGGAGCCCTGCTAGAAGATTTATATCTCAAGACTCTTGTTGAAGCCCGGAAGACTGTCCAATCCGCATCGACCTGTAAACCAAGCGAAGAAATGCTTGAGGAAGGAGAGATCAATCAAGGAATACGTGAATACAGAGGATGGGAGCGTTCAATTCGATCACTCAGCAGTGATATTACGACACCTTCCACATCCCTCTACCCAGGCAAGCGATCCGCAGATATGATGGCACTCACAAGTCTTCCAAATTCATCTCCGAAACGTGCTCCACATCGAAACCATGTAGAGACACCACAACTCCCACGAACGCAGGAAGAGCTAGACTCAAAGTACCTACACTTTCCGTTCCCAATAGAAAAGATTTTGGAGTTGCTGGAGGCGTGGGTACGAAACAGAGAGGTGGAGCTACCTCATATATGGCATCCACCAACTGATCAAGAAGTAATGGACCCGAGGTATTGTCATTTCCACTGGTTCCTTCACCACCCTACCAGTGAATGCAACGCTTTGAAACGCATTGTTCAGAAGAAGCTTAATTCAGAGGAATAGCTTTCCCTATCTGGGAGATTAATGCGGACGATTTCCTTAGAGAGGCTACTTCGGTTTGATACAAGTAAGGCTTCAAAAGCAAGTAAGTTCTACTCAACAATTTTACAAGAAAGATAGTTTTAGAATTCACTGGGGACTTGGCATCCCGCACATAGAGAAAGAGGCTCAATGATCAAATGCCATGTTTGTTTCCATTCATACTTCCATTTTATGCGACATTTGCAATTTAATATGACATGTGCAATCATTCATGACCAAGATGCAAATTCCATTTAAAATAACCTCTTTCAGAAAAGTTATTCACGAAACTATCTCAAAATAAACCAATTCAATTACCTATTAATTCAAAACCGGAAGTTAAATTATGAAAGGAAATCCTCACTATCACTCAAAAAGAAAAATATCTAAAAGAAGAGACAAGTATATGGCACGAATCCTTCAAGGAAAGTCCTTCAGCAGCAACTCGTCCCTCTGGGCAAGAGAGACTTTCATCCTCTTAAGTACAGCCTGCTTCAGGTTCAGCTCCTTAGACAACTTTTCAACCTCTTCTTCCTGGCGAGTAACACAGTCTGCAGAAGGGACCTCATCTTGTAGTTTCTGGAGCTCTTGAATCTCGGAGAACCCTTTGAAGAACCAAGGAGAATTCAAGTCATAATGCGCAAACACATCTCGATGGCACTTCCAGTCTTCAATCATCTCCTCAGAAACTGTTCGACCAGTTGTGACGTTCATCCCATGGATAGAAAATAAAGCCTCCTGAACGCGGTTGACCAATACAAGACGACTTTTGAGCTTCGTAGTGGTAGCAATGTGGCCGTGTTTCTCCCATATCGTCGTGTACAACTCTTCGAACCGAGCCGGCACACTGAATCCTCCAACCAACACATGACCTGGATAAGGGACAATGAAAGGAGGATCGAACAAAGCTCCAGGTTGCGCTACCAATACTTCACTAGTCACAGGAGCCTTGTCAGTTGCAGGAGGTCTTTCAGAAGAAGTCGCCACGACAACTTTATTTATTGGAACCTGCTCAGAACGTTCTTCAAGGGGAGCCACCTCAACAATAGCGGATGTTGCCTCTCTTACATTCCTCCCGATATCTACTTCGCTCTGGGTGCTAATTTCCATCACGGTCCCATCAACAAGATCACTTAGGGAGGCGCCTTGTCCAACCGATCTTGCATCATCTCTGTCATGGTATGGAAAAGGAGCGGTTTCGCCAGACTTCTCAGCATGAATATCAGTACCGCCAGACTTCTCAGAATAAAGATCAGTACCGCCAGACTTCTCAACATGAACGCCAACATTACCAGCCTTCTCATTCTGAATGCGCGCCAACCTTGTGAAGACATTCTCTTTCGGAATTCCCTGATTTCAAGCAAGGATCACTCTTAGAAGAATTTACTCTGGAGAAATGAAGGAATCAACGTAAAGAGATTTAAATACCGCATATTGGAGGAATTGAGGATCACCAAACCACATGCCCGACTCTTAGATCTTTCTCCCGCTTGGGGACTGCAATCCTCGGCTCCGGTCCGTTTGGGTGGAAGTGGCCTCAACAGGAAATGCTTCTTCGGGACGTCGAAGATGGCTCACCACGGAATCTGTCACAACATCCTCCGAGAATTCTTGGAAAGCCAACAGTTGCTTCCTCCAAAATTCCTTATACTTGTCGGTTACCACCGAGTTTCTCCCAATAGGCGAGGAAGGAAGACTCTGCGATGCCAAGAACACATCAGCATCAAAGATACCCCGGAGGAGTTCTTTCGGGGCCTCCGACGGAAGGATAAATGGAACACCCTGGTCAAATCCCATTTGGCGAGCAGCCCTGTCAATGTTGTACGGAGTCACAGTAAGAGCTTCGTTGAATAAAGACGGGATATATCCCGGAATGCAGCTGTGCAGGTAAATAAGTTCTCCAAATTTCATAGTGTTGGCATTGGTACGCAACGCAACATCAGGACCGTCAGAAGCAATAGCAAAAGTCTTCGGCTGAGCAATTGAAGAGTGGATCGGCCCCCATGGACGGAAATTTACAGAAGACACATTATCAAAGATATCCACGAGTTTCGCACCGGTTCTGGGACGCCTCCTCTGCCAATGAAGTATTCTCGAGCCACCATACAAATTGCCGAGCGAAGTTGCAGGAACAGGAGCATAACTTTTGAAATGTTCCCACAAGAATGCCTGAAGAAAAGCGAAGTGGACATATGACTCCACCTTCTTGTACCCGTTGGAAACATGCATATCCATTGCTAAGGCGTCCAGATGAGAATACAACGATCCAAGGAACAAGGCACCTAAGGGAAGAACTTCGCCTTTTGCTAGCTTTATTGCAATCTTAACCAGAACACCCCTTATGGTTTTCTTTCCAGAACCGTCGTCATATATATCTCTGGATAGCCACAAAGACAGGAATGCAATCACACTGAGCTCGTTTTCGAACTCTTGATCCGGCTCTGGGTCTACATGAGACCATTCCGATACCCACCAGGTGTAAAAGCATCTTGTATCTTTTTTCTCCTCCTTGTCCAGATCGTCGAATTCTGCCACCTTTTGGATTATAGTGTCATAATCACGTTGTTCCATGTCAGAAAACTCATAATAAAGATTCCCAGCAACAGGCAGGTTCATCAATGCAGCTACGCTTTCCAGAGTAATAGTCATCTCTCCCCATCTAGATATAGCTGTATGAGTAGAACACTACACCATTTTAAGGGATTTGCAACCGAGATTTGCAACGGCACTAGGTCCGTTGCGAAATAACTGTTGCTAATCCTGGTTGCTAATTTTTCGCAACGGCTAGAATCGGTTGCGAATTTTGCAACCTCGCAGGTAAGGTTGCGAATTGCAATTGTGCTTTGTTTAAGCGTGTGAAGCGCGTGTGCGGTCGGAACACTAGAGAGCTGATAAACACGCCCAAGTCAAAGTTTGGTCAAGTCCTCTTATTTTTTTTCCACCCTTCAGCCATATCCTCCTTATCTTTCCATCCTCAGAGTATTCTCAGCCACATTTTTTTTTCATTCTCTTTCTTCTTCGAGCTGCAGCTCTGAAGAACCCTAGTTCAGCAACAACTCCAAACGGATCAAACCCTTTTAACCAGATCGATCACAGGACCACCATCAGTCTCTTCACTTCTCAAGACCCATCTCAGATTCAAAAGCAAACCCTAGTCTCTTCTTCAACTGACTTCTTCTTAATCAAGAGCATAAAGTCATCAGAATCAGCTTGAGATCCCCTTTCACAAAATCGATTGAACCACAGAAACCCTAGTTCGACCAAAAGGTAACATGGAAGCACCTTATTACAAGGTATTCTCATGTTTGATTACATGGCTCAATCCTGCTAAAATCATCCATTTTTCTTTTGGTGTCTTGATTAAGTTGTTTATTTTGTATTTTCTACAAGGTATTTTGGGGATTTTGTGTGAAAAATGGTTTATTGTGAAACCTCTGTAACGTCGTCAAGATGGTAAGTCCGAATATTTTCTCTTAAATCATCAATTTCTTATACATCCAGCTTATTTCTTAAATCATCAATTTTATATATTTACATTTCTAGGGTTTTCTATTATAGTTTTTAATAATTTAGTTTTTTTTCTTCCTTGAAAACATTGCGTTCTCCTTTTTAGCAATCAAATCTATAATAATTGCAATATAGGTGAGCCTTTATTTGGGATTTCAACATTGTATCAGTTGTTGAGATTTCTTTGGAAGAACCAAAAATTTGATTAGTTTAGTTAACACTTGTTTTTGTAGACAGATGGGGTATCAACTATAACAATGAATGATGAATTAAAATTCTAGTTTAAGAGTGTTGAACTGCTGCTACCATTTTTTTATGCTTGAGATATGGAGAAAATATCATAATTCGTTTTGTGCGATTAGTTATGTTTAACATAAGCAGATGGATAATTAATATGGATTTCTAACTAAATTTATTTGTTCTTGTTTTGGGGTTGTTTGCAGTGTCTATTTTTATTCCCGCTACTTAACCCATTCTACTGCTTGGAAATTTCAATTCCCGCCCACTAATTTTCCTCCAACCTCTTCCAATCCTATCTACAGATTTCACATATGGTGGGATTGTGATGAACATCAGCAACGGATTCACTTAGATGTTGTTTTAAAGGTGGAGACCCTTAAGGTATGAACTGAACTTCCTCTTGACCATACTTTTTTCATCTTCCTCTGGGTGATTATTGGACTTTGATTAAAATAATTTGATTTGTTGCCAATGATAAAGGAATGATTTGATTTGCTGCCGTTATTTTGATTAAAATTAGTAGACGAATGATTCAGATGCTAGATGCTATTAATTTGATTTGTATTCTTGAACTTTATCTGTTTTTAAATTTGCTTGAGTCCAATTGCTATTTTAATTCAGTCATTAGATTAGTCTGTTGCATTTAGTTGATCGAAAGAATGAATTTTTGATGGAGTTAATTGGGTGTGTGTTTAGGTGAATTTTGAATACAATGAAGTTCACATGTGGTAGATTATGCTCTGGACCTAACATGGTGATTCAGGAGACTGTATGAGGTAAGGACATGGCATTATCCAAGGATGAGTCAAGTACTTTATAAGCGTAATTTGTAGCAACTTTTCAAGAAGGTATATGGTTAATGATGAAATTGAAGTATGTGATTGATTAAGATTCACAGTAACGACATTTATAATAAGAAAAATGATCACACATGTTTATGTTAAACAAGTTAGGTGTGTCCAAGGAAACTCTAAGCTCTAAATTGTCGCAAACTTAACAACTTCCTTTATAGCTCTTACATTTTGCGTATATATAAACTAAGCCTATTTAAATGTGGTTGGGAATATTTTTGCGCAGAGGTTGTCGTCAATGCTCCATTTGTGTTCCGTTCTTCACAAAAACTTTGTTGCATCTTGAGATTCAAGTCGCTACTAGAAAACAGCTAGGTGAAGAAAGGAGGCAGTTTCACTTTTGTTCAAGGGTCTAAGATGCATTCAAAGTTGACCTTTCACTGCCCATTCCTGCTTTCACTACGAGGTAAAAATAAAGTTACATATGGTAAGTTACGGCATATCTAGCCATCTAATATAACGTTGTTTAGGCAATTGCAATGTCAATGATTGAGGCCTTCCTCCCTGTTGAAAAATTATTTATAGAAACTGTTAGAAAATAGGGTTAGCTTTTTGATTGCAAGTTCAGCTGTTGGACAACCATTTTCAAAAAATCTACGAGTTTATAGTTGTTGCATGTTCTTATTTTTCATTTTCTCTTACGGTGTATGGATTGGTCTTTAGACATAGGTATTTTAATAATACCGGACCTTATAAATGTTATAAAAGTAGGAATTGTTGTATGTAAATATGGGATTTTATTTGAACACAGAGTACAAATGGATGCTTCTAGCTTCAGACCCCGTAGAAGCCCAAGGCTCATCGAGCAGGCTAAACGTCAAGAGCTGGAAAATCCAGAAGGCAAGAGGAAAAGACAGGAAGAGGATCGTAATGTTTACAAGAGAATAAAACAGACTTTTACGTCACCAAATAATAGGGCATCTATATTAGAACAGCGCCGCATACGTGATAGAGATAGAAGAAAGTCATTGTCTGAAGATGAAATAGAAAGAGATCGTGAACGTCGTCGTATCGCCTACCATAAGCGGCGGAAACAAACAATTGGTGGTCACACTAACGAACAAACAAGCACCACTGCTTCGACATATACAACTTCTACTTATGACGTTGACAGAGGTATAATGGACTAAATGTGTTAGTTTACTGTTGGCATATGATGAATCCAGAAAGTTATTTATAAGTTGATCGTATGTATACCTTAAGTATATTTAGTTGATCAACAATAGTATATCAATAATTCCTTTGTTTCAATTTTTTGTAGGAATTGAGCGGAACCTGTCGACCAGGTTCAAAAATCTTTTCCAAAGCCACAGGTCTGTTAACCAAGATAGAGTGGATGAACCAGGACCGAGTACTACCGGTGCTTGGACATCTAAACCTTCCACTTCTCACATTCACAGGTATAGGCAGGTCAACAAATCTTCGCAGAAGCCCTAGGTTCCTCAACCAAGATAGAAAGGATGAACCACGAAGCCGATGCTATCCTTGAAAAACGCCGTAACGAACACCATTCTCAGTCATCGCAACATCGACATGAAAATAATGATGGGCACGCAGCAGGAACGAGTTGTGGTAAGATATAATCATGTCCATTGTCGATATTTACCTACTGTATTAAACTGTATCAACATAAATAAATGACTAACAGTAGTCTGTTATTTATCAATATTGGAAATTGGAAGCTGTTGCAACCGACAGTGAACGAAACAAGAAACGACCACTTGCAACGTATGAATTACTAGAGCATTGTATTAAGGACAGGGGAAAAAGAGTGAAAATTGGAAGCAAAAATTACCAGGAGGCAGGAGCAAGTATTGGTAAGCCAAAAAAAAAGTATATTAGATTTGTGTGAAACTTTTCAATAGTTATTATGCCGCCTTTTTCTTCTTTCGAGATCAATTACACCTTCTCACCTGTACTAAAATGCTAAAAGTATAATTAGGAAGATCCAACAAATATACTTATTTTAGATAGACTAGAACTGATATCTTATAGCTGACAATTTATTATTAATACATGCAGTTCACCAAGTTCCTCCCACAGATCAATTTTGGCGGGAAAATCCATGTGTTGAAGCCATAGTTTCAACTCAAAAGTCCAGTCTATGTCGGGTTATGACAAACGTACAACAAGCCCAGCATGCTGAAGTCGAAATCAACGTAAGTATAACACCTACTTTTGTTTCTCACTAACTAAGATTTTAGTAATACTATAAAAGCTGATTAAAGAGGGATGAGAGCAACAACGTGCAGGGAGCAGAAACGAGTACTTTTGTGTCGCAAAATGATAGTGAATTAATGTTGGAAAAACGCCGTATGCGTGATAGAGAGAGAATAAGTGCATTGAATAAAGAGGAAATTGAAAGAGATCGTGAACGTCGTCGTATTGCTTACCGTAAGCGGCTGCAACAAAAAGTTGGTGGTGAGATTAATGATTTGAACCAACAAACAAGTATTGCCGGTGCTTCGGCATCTACGGCTTTTACTTCCGATATTCACAGAGGTATAATCAACTAAACTGTTAGTTTACTGTTGATATCTTTGTTCTCTTTTTGTTTGAATCAATTGTCGGTTTCGAATTCAATGATGAAGGAACCAATTAAGGTCATGTTCCTCCACAAAATTCAGTTCATTCTAAGTATGTTAGACTCATGTAGAGTTGCGCTTACTCAGTGAACTAATAACATCAATGATATAATTCTTTCTTTGATGCAGCAAATCAACCAATTCCTATAACAAGTCAATCTTTAAAACCTCGTCGTAGCCCAAGGTTTTTAGAACAAGGAGCAGGTACGAGTAGTGGTAAGAAATATGTACATATTCTTTTGCTTAATTCTAAATTCACATAGTAAGATATATATATATATATATATGGATAGATGCATATATACCATTAGTAGATTTAGTTTATCAACACCAGTAAACGAACATATATGCCAATAATTCCTTTGTTTCAATTTTTTTATAGGAATTGAGGGGAACATGCCCACCAGGTTCAGCCACCTTCACCGAAGCCCCAGGTTTCTCAACCAACATAGAATGGATGAACCCCGACCAAGTACTAACAGAGGTACCCTTGAAAAAATATGCAACCAACACCGTACCCGGTCATCACAACATCAACATGAAAATAAAGAAGGGCACGCAGGGGGAATAATTTGTGGTAAGATAGAATAATGTTCATTGTAAACTCTTTTTTTTACTTATTGTGAACTTCTTCAAGCAGCTGGTAGTGGTGATTATGTCTGTGGTGAAGCTGATGGTGTAGACTGGTGGTAGTGAGAAGATGGACTGGTCCAATGATATTGAAAGAGCATTTTCCTTGAGTTAGGCTTTTTCTATAATCCAACTGCAAACCTTCTCCTTAACTGTGAAGTATATGGGTTATTTTGATTTGATTATATAGCCTATTAGTCTTAGACTCAATCTTTATAAGCATACTGGATATCTGATTAGAAGAATTTGTGATGCTTTGTTTGCAGGTTGATTGAATGATGCTCATGAGATCAGAAAGGTTGGAGAACAAAGCAGCAGCCATTAGGTCCCTTAGCAGCTGCAAGATTTGTAAGTTTATGTAGTATCTCCTTATAGTGATTTAAGTTAGAAGAACTTAGGAATTTCGTAACTTTACATGAACTGAACTTAGGAACCAGGTATGTTTCTAATGTGTACACTAGTTTGTTATGATACTTAGAACATATTTGTATCAAATTTACTTTTTGTTAAAATCAATTGAAGAATCCATTCACCGAGAAATGAAAGTAATCAAGCCTGCAACATCTTTCTTAATTTCAAGAGTAACAGATGCCATGACTGCATTGAGGATTTGCGCTTTGGTCAAATTGGCTTTAACGTCCTTATTATTCAACATGCGCCTCATCCATCCTTCATAAGAAGCCAGTAGAGTATGACAAGTCTTGAAGTCGATAGGAGATGGCGGATATTCAGTTCTTTGAAGACAGAACCTCATCACAAGTGCCGAAGAAGAAGATGGATCGGCTTCTATATTTTCGAATCGGAAGCGGGACTATCTGTGAGAGGGATGTTTCCTAATGTTTGGAAAAGACAAGGTGAACAACTCATCAGCAATGCTCGGCATATCTTTGAAGCTGTCAACACTTCCCGACTTGGCACCAGCATTATCTCCAGAAGACATATCAACAGGAGTTCTTTTCTTCATTCTACAATAAATACAGGAGTCAGTACTTGTATAAAAACACACGATACGTGCGCAAACTGCATTCATGTTGGAATGTACAAGGCTGGGATTGGGTCCAAACACCGGCTCAAGTTTCAATTCCGGTATTGGTTTCAAGTCCGGTATTGGTTTCAATTGGTTTCAAGTCCCAGTATTGATTTCAAGTCCGGTATTACTCAAGCTTCAAGTCCGGTATTGGTTTCAAGTCTGGTATTACTCAAGCTTCAAGTCCGGTGTTGGTTCAAGGCACAAGGCTAGTATAAGGTCGACTTTCAGTCAAGCATGTGTGGGTGGGACCCACGTTCGGATCAAATGCACATGGTGGGACCGCATTCGTAAGCATGTATTATAACACGGTTTTTCTTATGAGAATTGTGTTTATGAAATTCAAGCCAAATTTCTCTCCAAGCTACAACCTAAGAAACTAGGTTTTGCATGCAACGATGGAAGAAGAAGCAAAAACGGCATATTCATGGGCTCGCGGAACTAAACAATTCTAGCAAAATGGGCGGTTTTACTATCAATCTTGATGGGAAGCTGAGCATGATGTATCTATCAAAAGATTTTTTACCTAAGAAATTATGGTTTTTCCTAAAAAAAAAAAAAAAAAACGAAACTTACCTTGGGCGGACGTCTGGTGACAGCAACTCCGGCAACGGCGGTCGGCGGCGGCAGTGGAGATCATGCACGGGAGCTGGCCGAACACACACAAAAAAAAAATTCTTGTGAGAAAAAGAAAAGGGGGTTGGTCTCTTTTATAGACAAAAATTAGAAGAATCCTAATAGAACAAGGATTCCTCTTTTATTTGGTTTCCTCTTTTGATTCAAATACCCAAAGAATGAAACCGGTCCCACCAAAGGATTCCATACAAGCACAACGGCATGGAAAACTAGCGGTCAGTCAATACTCTTCCGGGTAAACTTCTTTTATCCTGTCTTTCTCACATATGTATGTCACCATCTCATGCCTACCCCACAATAGTGTAACCATTATGTGCTAGGCAGGGGACTTAATGTTGATGGTGGATTTTCATTTAAGGTTAAAATTGTAAAAACCAGAAAATTATGCGCTAACATCTTGTAAAACATAAAGCCATTAATAAGTGTTGAAAACTTCTTCACTTTACTAATTCACCTAGAATGGAGCATGTGACAACAATCCCATTCTGTGAATTAAAATACACGAAATTCATCCAGGTTGGAGCATGTAGCAACAATCCCATATACCATGTGAATTTATAGCATTATTAATTAATGCGTGAGCAGCCTTGTATTTCCTGTACTCATTATCAGTGCGGCATGACGACTGAGTGTTGCTCTCCACAGAGCAACACGAACCTCCAAGCATTATAATGAAAGCATGTACGAAATACTCGTACAGGCTGCAACTCTCGGTGTGTTATACTAGCCCTATTGAGCATCCGGACTGTCTGGATATGATCTCGATCATCCAACTTCACCAGCATGATTGGATGGCCCGGATCAATTCCATAACCCCCAAGCAGGTATGGAATATTCGCTGCCGAACCAACGCGGACCCCGCATGGTCGGCCTCCAGAATTGGCATAACTTGCCAAAACGTCCAAACCAGAGCGGTATGGGCGGAAAACCCTAAATTAGGGTTTGCGGCACATTACATGTGTCACAAAATAGTCTCAACCATCCATCTTCGCAGGTATAGATGGAGGGTGTAGATGTAGATTCAAAAGGCCCGAGCATGTCAACACAATCACCGTGGGCCGCCTACATACTTGACCAATCGTTCAGGACCAACCATGGTTGGTCATCCCAATTCGTACGCCCGAATAAAGCATGGTTACACGGCCGTGAAAGCCAAAATTAGGGTTTTGAGCATCACGAGCGTCCATCTTCTCCGGCACGAATGGAGGGCCCAAGATTAGATTAAGCGAGTCCGGGTCATACCAACATGACCACCGTAGACCCATCAATCTCCTCACCTGGTCGGCCAAGGCATACCATGCCTGGTTATCCCAAATCGTCCGCCCAAACTAGCGTGGATACACTTCCCAATTGCAAACTAATCTCGACCGCTCAACTTCGCCGGACGATTTGAGTGGCTCAGATCACGTTTTCAAAGAATTTTGTATTGATTTGAACGATTTATTTTCCGAGACGTACTTTGTGTCCTAAATCGTCTCGAGATTTTTGGGAGAAGTTTTAGAAAATTATTTAAAATTCTAGTATGCATAATAGCGGTGGAATCTCGAAATCCTAGATTTTCACCCTATTTGAATACAAAATCACCATATCAATCTTTTGGTCTATTTTATCAATTCTTTTTAGTATTTTCTTTTAATAGTCTAGAACCAATCCTTTCAAAAGTCCGAGAAACGAATTCTTACTTCCACTAAAAAAAAAAAAAAAAAAAACTACATCAGTTTTTGGCGCCGCCGACGCGGACTTGCCTTTAGGTTAGGTTTTAGATTTTTATTTTTATTTCTCATTTTTTAGTCTTGTTTAATTTTATTTAATTTTCTTTGATTTTACTTGGGTATTTTCTTGTTTTTATTGTGCAGGTAATATTCAACATTTATTGTGGAATTGCCTACCAAAAGAGGTAAGTTATAAAACCCAATTTTGCTTATTCTTTTTGATTTTATTTCCTTTTGTATATATTTCCTTTATAAAAAAAAATGTAAAAAAAATACACGTTGCACACACCATATTGCATCGTCAGAATTACCGAATTTAGGAAACATGTGGAAAAGTACGCTGAACCCGTGCCTTGGGCCTTATGGGAGTTACCAGCCGAAATTCCACAAGCCTCAGCCTCGTACTTGTAGGTATATTTTGCTGAGGTAGCCCAAGCTTACCTAATTTAGTAAACCCTACATTTGCATGTGCGCGTTTTTCTTGTTGAACAATAGCATTGCTGCTTGTGTATGCGCCGTTGGGTCCGTGTAGGACATAGACTTGAAGAGAACGACCTTTTTAATTTGAGTCCGACCCGCTACACGGATTTAGGTGGTACTTCTATATTTGACAAAATGGTTAATGAAAATGATGGTGAAGTCCCGCCAACCAAAACCCTTAGGGACCGTTTGAACCCTTCTAGAGTAATGCGTGAACCTGGGGTTGTTTTACCGTCCACTACCGTTAAGTTTGATATTAAACCTGGGACATTTGGCATGATGCGTAAGTTTAGGGGGATAGAGAATGAGAACCCGTATACCCACGTAAGATACTTTGAAATAATCTGTGACACAATGAGTTACCCGAATGTCTCTAAAGATGTGGTTAGGTTGCGTTTGTTTCCTTTTTCCCTAGAAGAGAGAGCCAATGAGTGGTACCATTTGATTTCTTCTAAAACAATCACCACCTGGGATGGCCTTGTAGAGGCCTTTGTTAAGAAGTTCTACCCACACCACAAGACTGCTGCTGTTAGGCAGTCTATCCAAACCTTTAAGCAGAAAATAGGTGAGAGCCTACACGATTACGTAGAAAGGTTTAATGAATTTGTATACCAATGCCCGCACCATGGCTATGATAAAGGCCACATGGCCCAAATCTTATATGAGGGCCTTGATAGTGAAACCCGAATGCAGGTAGAAACAATGAGTGGTGGAGAAATTACCCATCAAGACCCAGATGAATGTTTGACGAGTTCATCGAGTTAGCTGAAAAGACTCGTCAATGGGCTTCAATGAGGGAGCCCGAAATAACTAGGAACCCTATCCATAGGGTCAATAGAGTCGATAATGGGTCTGATATCCTTAGGCGTCTAGAGGCCTTAGAGATGAACCAAGGGTCCAACCAGACTATGAGTTGTAACAGTGAGCCCAGAACTTATCCATGTACCATTTGTGGTGACCAAAGTCATACTGGACCTCAGTGCCCCTTATTTTACCCAACTGAAACTACCCGTGACCAGGTTAGTGTCCTACATGGTGGTATGAACTCTAAATATGAGGGTTGGCCCAAGTTTGATCCCTATTCTAATACGTATAACCCTGGTTGGAGACATAACCCTAATTTTTCATGGTCTAAAGGTGCCCAACAGGGTGGTCAATCTAACAACCCACCACCAAGTTTTTCTAGGAACCAAGCTCAAGTCCAAGAACCGAACCAAGTTGATAAAAAGGTGTCATCTCTAGAGGAAAGTATAAGATTCTTAATTGAGGGCAATGCCCTAAAAAATTCCCAGACTACCCAAAATATCAACCATTTAAGTCAGAAGCTCGATGACTTTATCCTGACGAGTCAGCGTTACCAACAAAATAGTGACCGAGCAATTAGCAACTTAGAGACTCAGATAAGTCAACTTTCAAGCAGGCTAAATGATAGGGGGAATGGGAGATTTCCTAGCCAACCGACTTCGAATCCAAAAGGAGTCAACCAGGTTAATGGGTCGGGTAGTTTTAACCACAATGAACATGTCAAGGCAGTTATCACCCTTAGAAGTGGTAAAACTCTAGAGAATTCGGTAGAACCACCTAAGGATAGTACTCCAGTTGAAAAAGAGACCGAGGTTGACCAAACTTTGTCTAAAGATCCTAATGGGCCTGAGAGTGCTAAGAGTCCAAGTGAGGAAGATATCCCTGGGAGAGTGTACATACTACCGCACCATTTCCTCAAAGACTAGCTAAGAAAAATCCTAGTACATATGCTGAAATCCTAGACATCTTTAAGCAAGTTAAGATTAACCTGCCCTTGTTAGATGCAATAAAACATGTACCAACTATGGCCAAGTTCCTAAAAGAGATGTGCACTATCAAGAGAGACGCGAGTGTCCATAAGAAGGCATTTTTGACCCAACAAGTTAGTTCCATAATCTCACAAAAGTACCCAGTCAAATTTAAAGATCCTGGTTATCCTACTGTCACATGTGTCATAGGTAAACAAACGATAGACAATGCTCTATTAGATCTTGGGGCTAGTGTGAATCTTTTACCGTTCTCGGTATATGAACAACTTGGACTAGGTGAGATGAAACCAACTAGGATAACACTACAGTTAGCCGATAGGTCAGTCAAAATCCCACGTGGAATTATTGAAGACGTTTTGGTTCAGGTAGAAAACTTTATCTATCCAGTTGACTTTGTGATCTTAGACACTCAACATATCTCTAGTCAAGATATTAATATCCCAATCATCCTAGGTCGTCCGTTTCTAGCCACTGCAAATGCAGTAATACATTGTCAAACTGGCCTAGTAGAATTTTCATTTGGGAATCAGAAAATCTCTGTGAATGTTTTTAAGGCGTTACAAGCCCCATCGGACCCCGAACACTATGAGTCTATATGCATGATTGATTCTCTAGTTGAGAATACCTTTACCACCAATAGTGTTAGCGATCCTTTAGAGGCGTGCTTGGCCCACTTTGGAGCCTACTATGATGAGGATAGTCATTTTGAAGAAGTTAATGTGTTGTTAGATTCTGCGCCAGTAATGAATTATGGTGAATGGCAGCGTAAACCAGAAGCTCTTCCGCCGACCATAGATAAACCCCTCCCATCATCAGTTAAGGCCCCCACCCTTGAATTAAAGCCGCTACCAGATACACTGAAATATGTATTTCTTGGTAATGAGAATACTCTTCCTTCCATAATTGCCTCTGACTTAGAGCCCGATCAGGATAGTAGACTAGTTAGTGTTCTCCGTAAGCACAAGACTATAATAGGGTGGACTATAGCATATTTGAAAGGAATTAGTCCTGCTGATTGTATGCACCACATCTACCTAGAAGAAGGTGCCAAAACCTCAAGAGAAATGCAGAGACGTTTGAATCCTAATATGAAGGAAGTTGTTCGCACTGAGGTGCTCAAGTTGTTAGATGCGGGTATCTTATACCCCATATCTGATAGTAAATGGATCAGCCCTGTCCAGGTTGTCCCAAAGAAGTCTGGGATTACGGTAGTTGCGAATGAGAACAATGAATTGATACCTACCCGTGTTACCACCGGGTGGAGAGTATGTATAGACTACCGTAAGCTGAACTCAGCCTCTAGGAAAGACCACTTTCCTCTACCATTCATCGACCAGATATTAGAAAGATTAGCTGGCCACAACCATTATTGTTTCCTAGATGGATACTCTGGTTATAACCAAATCCCTATAGCACCTGAGGACCAAGAGAAGACAACCTTCACATGTCCATTTGGTACTATTTCTTACAGGCGTATGCCTTTTGGGTTGTGTAATGCACCCGCAACATTCCAACGTTGCATGCTAAGTATCTTCTCGGACATGGTTGAACGATTTCTCGAGGTCTTTATGGACGATTTTTCGGTTTTTGGATCCTCTTTCGATGAATGTTTGCACCACCTTACACTAGTTCTAGAGCGTTGTAAAGAAAAGAACTTAGTCCTTAATTGGGAAAAGTGTCATTTTATGGTAAAATCTGGAATAGTGTTAGGACATGTGGTGTCCACTAAGGGAATATAAGTTGATAAAGCCAAGGTTGACCTAATTGCAAAATTAAGACCACCTAAGAATGTAATAGATGTTAGATCTTTCCTTGGCCATTCTGGATTTTATCGTCGTTTCGTTAAAGACTTTAGCAAGATTGCCTTACCTCTGTCGAACCTACTTGCTAAAGATACTGCCTTTGTGTTTGATGAAGCCTGTGTTCAAGCTTTTGAGAAGCTTAAATTATTGTTGACTTCTGCCCCTATCATCCAACCACCCGATTGGAACCTCCCATTTGAACTCATGTGTGATGCGTCCGATTATGCGGTTGGTGCTGTCCTTGGACAACGACGTGATAAAGCACCTAGTGTGATTTATTATGCTAGTAGGACCCTAAATGATGCCCAGTTAAATTACACTACCACGGAGAAAGAAATGTTATCCATCGTTTTTGCTTTGGAGAAATTTAGATCATATCTCCTAGGGTCTAAGGTCATAGTATATTCTGATCATGCCACTCTTAAATAGCTCCTTTCGAAGAAGGACTCAAAACCTAGGCTGATTAGATGGGTACTGCTTTTCTAAGAATTTACTCTAGATATTCGTGATAAGAAAGGGTCTGAAAATGTAGTAGCTGACCATTTATCCCGTATCCTTGATGAGAGACCGATCCTTGACACGTTCCCTGATGAACAATTATTTTCCATCCCTGAGTTACCCTGGTTTGCTGACATTGTTAATTATTTGGTAACTGGTCAAATGCCTGACCATTGGTCTAAACAGGATATAGTTAAATTCTTATCTGAGGTTAAATATTTTTTGGTACTGCCTTGATCAGATCATCCGTCGTTGTATTCCTGACAACGAAATCTCCAGTGTCCTGACTTTTTGTCATTCTGGAGCTTGTGGGGGTCACTTTAGTTCTAAGAAAACATCTGCGAAGGTTCTGCAATCCAGTCTTTATTGGCAAAATCTGTTTAAGGACTCCCACCTATTTTGTCAAAGTTGTGAAAGATGTCAGAAGTTAGGAAAGTTGACCCGACGAAATATGATGCCACTTAGTCCCATACTAATAATAGAAATATTTGATGTGTGGGGTATAGATTTTATGAGTCCCTTTGTCAATTCCTATGGTAACTTTTACATCTTATTAGCCGTTGACTATGTGTCTAAGTGGGTTGAAGCAATATCTACCAAGACAAATGATCGCAACGTCGTGATCAAGTTTGTTAGAGACAATATTTTCTCTCGATTTGGTATGCCTAGAGCAATCATTAGTGATGGAGGTTCCCATTTTTGTAACAGGTCTTTTGAGACACTCATGAAGAAATACTACATTACCCATAAGGTTTCTACACCTTACCACCCACAAACTTGTGGCCAAGTAGAAGTGTCTAATAGACAGATTAAACAGATTTTAGAGAAGACCGTAAACCCTACACGAAAGGATTGGTCTTTGCGCTTAATAGAAGCTTTGTGGGCTTACCGAACCGCTTTTAAGACTCCACTTTGGATGTCCCCGTATAGACTTGTCTTCGGTAAAGCCTGCCATTTGCCTATAGAATTAGAACACCCAGCTTATTGGGCCATTAAAAGGCTGACCTACCTACTGTTGGTGATAACCGTAGACTTCAGCTCAATGAGTTAGAAGAAATTCATAATGATTCTTACCAAAATGCGAAAATTTACAAGGAGAAAACCAAAGTTTTTCACGACAAATCGATTCTTCGAAAGTCGTTTACACCAGGCCAGAAAGTTCTCTTGTATAATTCTCGCCTTCACCTTTTTCCTGGTAAGCTTAGATCTCGTTGGACTGGCCCATTCTATGTCAAGACCGTGTATCCGCACGGTGCTATTGAGGTTAGGAACCATGATACTGGAGAGACTTTTAAAGTCAACGGTCAGCAGTTGAAACCATTTATCGAATTGACCAACCCTGAAGTGGAAAATACAAATATACAGGATCCCGTTTATCAAGACTAATTTTCTGCAGGTACAGTCAAGTCTGGCTGAAGACATTATAGCGCTTTATGGGAGGCAACCCATCTTTGTGGTACATGGTCCTGGTAACATCCTTCCCTATCTCTTTTCTTTTGATCAACATTTCTCTTTGTTCATGCATTCATATTTATATCTGGAACATCGAGGACTATGTTCAATTTAGGTTTGGGGGTAAGGGAGAAAAAATTTAGTTGTACCAAGAATCTCCAACATTTAGAGTCACATAGTATTCAGTTAGCTAAGTTTACATACTGTTTCTCACCAAAAAGATGGAAATTCGAATTGCAAGGGATAAAATTCTAGTGAGACATTAGAGAAAAAGACATTAAGATCATTGACAATCAGGAGAGAACATGTACCTTTTAGAGGGTAATCGTGATGGACATAACCATCCATGATAGAAAGACAATTCGGTCAAAAGGAAATGCCAGAAAGACAAAGCAACCTCACAATGTAGTCTTAGTTACTGGATTACGACTCTCTCTCAGTAGAAACTGATCATCATCAGCAAGAAAAGCAAAATTCAAAATCAAAGTTGAAGACTTAGAGCAAAGAAAATCAAACGATGTAAGTTGTTGAAGTTCATGATACCAAGATATTACAAGTTGCGAAGATCCAAGTGCTAAAGTTCTTATCTCATGGCCATGTAAATATTAGTCTTATTATTACCGTGATTCATTAAAAAAAAAAAAAAATTATGTACATTTAAATTGTGTCAATAAGGCCATATGGAATTAGAAATCTATAAGGAAGTTTCAAGCAAGAAATCAAAGAGAAGAGTTAATTGTCAAGGTTCTACGAAGTTCAAGAGTTTATCATCAACAGTTGAAGCCGAAGAAGACGTTGTTTCTACTGAGAACTATGAGAGAGTCAAAGAGAGATGCATATTGGTTGCTTTGTTAGTCCGCTTTCCATATGGCACAAGATCTTTCGAGCACTGGTTCAACTCATCACACGTAATTTGTCCAGCTGTATAGCATATGTTCCTCTCATCTTTATCTCTCTCCTAATCTTATCCAGTTGTAAAGCGGATGCATCTTACAATGTTTATCTAGTTGTTTAGCGGATATCTCTTTATCTAGCAGTATTGCGGATGTGTCTCCCCTTTTCCTATTCAGCTTTAGAGCGGATACTTTTAATATCTCTGGCATTCTAGTTACTTGGCGATAAGTTGAGAAATTTTATGTCCTCATAGCTCTTTGAATACTTGTGACCAATTTGGAGTAAAAGGTTTTGTGGGTACACCTCTGGTAAACCCTCCCGAGACTATAACTCGGCCACTAGGGCCACCCAGGGGTTTAAAGGCTTATTGCATACGCTAAATGTAATCACGATGCCTGCGAAAGTGAGTTAGGATTTTTCTTCATTTGAGTTTTGCTCGGGTCTAGCAAAATGTAGGTTTGGGGGTATTTGATGAGTGTGTAAACACGACATTTTTTACATCTTAATTTACATTTATCTGTTTCTTTATTTTGTACAAATTTGATGGTTTTGTTTAGTTTTGCAGTTTTTAATAATTATAACACGATGGACGGAAACACGGATTTCTACCCATGAAGTTGGAAGCTGGTCTATAAACAACTATTTCAATACACAGATGTATGTGGTTCATGGATAAATTGTAAGTATGCCGGCTCCGTTACGTATGGATGGATAAGGATTGGTTACTAATGTGGTGCGAGCATCGGGATACAAGTAAATGCCACCAAATTTGTATGAGGTGTCGCGCAAGTGGTGTACTAATTTTCCAAATTTATTTGAAGTATACGTGGTGGAGCTACTGAATTTGTATGAACCCTACTAGATTTTGGGTATAAAAGAAAATAAATGAAAGAGGCTTAATGGTAAGTGTGCCTAATGGCTGTTTTGAGCACAAGTAGGAAGGTCTGAGGTCTGATATACTTGCCACGTTTGGACTACATGCATTTGATTTGTACCAAAACATGTGCTTCTCCATGTTTGGTAACTTTGGTCGGGTATTGCTGCACTTAACACGTTTTTACGCGTGGAAGTCATTCGTCAACCACCTTACAACGTACTCTAGTCTCGAGGGTGCCGCAGTGGATCATGAGAAGAGTGTATGTCGACACCCTATATGGTTTTGGAAATATACAGTCTTTATGGGCTTGCTTTGTTTAAAAGATTCGCATGTGGTAAAAATATATAGAAATTAAGAGGAGGTAGTTGGCTATAAATGGGAGCAGTATTCATTTGGAAGGATCTGGGTTCTAGGGGAAGAAAGCTGCTGCGATTTTGAGAAGAAAAGATAGTATTTCATCTTCTTATTTTTAGCCTTTGTTAGAGTACATCATATCCATTGTAATCTGAGAAGAAGGAAAGCAAAATCCGTCAATATTTGTAAGTCCTTTTTGAACTTAATAAAGATGAATTTCATTATCTCTTTTGTGCCTTTTCTTCAAAGTATGAGTAGCTAAACCCCTCTTCTAGGATTAGAGAGGAAACCATATTATGTATGCTAGAGTGTTTTAAATTACTTTCTATATTAATATTTCTCCATGGCCCTTATATTCTTGCGTAGTAACGATAATAATTAATCTTTACGTGTCCTAATGCTTGATTAATGAGTTATATATCTATCATAGAGACCAGCATAAGTGAAGAAAATTATTAATCATTTAAGAATTTTGTATTGATTTGAACAATTTATTTTCCGAGACGTACTTTGTGTCCTAAATCGTCTCGAGATTTTTGGGAGAAGTTTTAGAAAATTATTTAAAATTCTAGTATGCATAATAGCGGTGGAATCTCGAAATCCTAGATTTTCACCCTATTTGAATACAAAATCACCATATCAATCTTTTGGTCTATTTTAGCAATTCTTGTTAGTATTATCTTTTAATAGTCTAGAACCAATCCTTTCAAAAGCCCGAGAAACGAATTCTTACTTCCACTAAAAAAAAAAAAACTACATCAGTAACCCGATCGAATGCTTTAAACTTTGTGAATTTAGGTTTGATCCCAGCAGTTAAACTTAGTACGCTCGGTCCACTTACTGGTGTTGTCTTCACACACAATTGCTTTACAGAATCCCTCTGCAAGGTCTCACGTTCTTTACTTGTGTAGGAGATTCACGACAATTACGGATCGCTCCAATCCTCTACTAGCAGTAGAATGATCAATAGAATAATCCAATTGTACACTTGAACAATCTAGAAATCAACCATAAACCCTAATTATAGAAAAGACAATCGATGATGATTAAAACTTCGAATAGATTTATACAACTAATAAAGCTTCACGCTAGCACATTGAATTCATCCTTAATCAACAAAGGTTTAGCTTCTCATGATTACGCAATTACCTGGTTTCCCCCTAAAGGGGTAAACCCTAGAATATTTTATGAAGAACAAAAGTATAATATGAGATGAGATATTAAAAGATTTCTTCTTAAGGATATGGATGTCTTCTTATATAGAACTTTCAAAGTTAGGCTTTAGAATCCTTCTGGGATCGTGTTTCCTTGAGTTGCAAGTCAATTTCGCGTCCAAATATGTCCCGGGAAGTTGTCAGGTTCGGGTTATAACTTGCCGACCTTTCCCGGACAAACCTGACAAGGGAAATTTACTCCAGGCAAGTGTTAGGTTCGGCTCACTTGATTAAATTGCTTTTGATCCAAACATCCTCCTGTATACTCTTCGAAAATCTTGATTTTTAAGCTCCAGGTTCGGCTGACTTGAGCTGATGAAGTTATCAGCCGAACCTCTCTCTGTAACTTCAAGTATTTCAACCTTGTTTCGCCTATAACTTCTTCGTTTGAACTCGGAATGACCTCATTCTTTTTGCCTTCACTACGTATTCTTGTTCTCTTCAATATGGTATTAAGAACTCCTAGATCTGAATGAGTTGAATTTGGTCCTTTCCCCTTCTTCATTGATAGACTCCACTTCCTTGCTCATTTAAGCACTTAGTAGCTCATTTTTGGATGATTCACCTGATATGACACATAAACTAGAAAATAATCATAATAAAAAGTAATATGCAAGAATTATAGCTAAAACAAGTATGGAATTGACATCCTAAACATATAAATTAAGCACTTATCATCTCTAGATTGTTAGACCTGATATCATACTCTACACAGGAAGCCCTAATCTTTAAGACTATGAATCTAGGATGATGGATTTTATTCTCAAAAACTCTATCACATCTAGATTTCCGCAGATGCCAAAGACTAACAACAACAAGGTTTATAAGATAAAGGTTTTCAGCTTCAATAAAAGACATATATTATTAGGAAAGTAGATACATATAAATTCGATAAACTAATAAACCATAAAAGATTCTCATATTAATAAAACATATATTTTAAGGATATATTAGTAAAGTATATTTGTATGCTAGCTAATAGTGAGTTGTCATCCATGAAAGATTTCGGTATATTAGTTAGATATTAGTTGGAATTAGACAAAACCGAAACTTGATATTTAATGCATATTTTTTAATATTTTCGGTTATGGAAATTCCTTGTTGTCCAATCAACCTTAGTCTATAAATAGTGAAGTTTTTTCTTCTTACAAACTTGTCCCAGAACACTCGCACTTTATTTTGTAGTCTGCCTGAGAAGCCGACTAGTAATATTATTCATAATACTCACCTGTGGAGGAGAGTAACCTAATTAGGTGAAATCTCTTATGTCCACTTCATTTAAATACTTATGAGGGATCTAAAAGTATCGTTGGTGGGAAACTAGAATCGTTAGTTATTTTAGTTTTTGACTATTGATTTGATTGAGTAATGGTAGTTGATCCTTGATATTCACCTAGTTTGTTTATTCCGTGATCCTTTTCTTCTGATATAAGGTCACTCGAACTAAATCAAGGATCGACATAGTTCATATCTGTGTTTAGATTTGAAGATAGGCGTGTGATTATCCATTGTTAACAGACTCCGTTCTATACGTGATTGATCATAATGGAATCAAGTTATTTGTGCACGTACATTAAAGATCGAAGATGTGAAAACAAGTACATTTCTAAATTGTTTCCGATCTTTGTAATATACTTCGTGGACACTTGATTGACTGGGATTCGACGAAACTTGTTTATCTTGATAGACATCTTATTGCTTGTCGTAGATCTATCATTTGGTTGTTCTCTTCAGGATCTGAATCTGATAGGTTGCGAACTAAGATTTGATTATCTCGATATCTAGATCTTGGTTGATCTAAACCAATAAAAAAGAGTTTAAGCTTTTAAACGGAAAAGCCTTTGTATAACTCAACAATATCTCTGATTTAGTTCTTGATATTAGAACGTTTACCGAATACAGTTTAGTCCTTTAGTATTTTGGAATACGATCCAAAGGAGTTGAGTGGTAGAAGTCTTCACATCGTCTGAAGCAACTTAAGATAGTGGACTATATCTTAGGTTCACGTGCTTGACTAGATTAGTAGTAAGCGCAGGGATACTGAAGGAACTAGGTAACTTTGAGTTTGTTTACTTGGTCTCAACTATACGTAGTTGGTACTAGTCTTTGTACAATGACTTAATTCTGAGAGTATTCAAAACTGGACTAGGTCACGAAGTTTTTCTGCATTAACGGTTTCCTCGTTAACAAAATCTTGTTTTGTGCTTTTACTTTACTTTTCGCGTTATAATTATTGTTTTTCTAATAATGGAGTAATTGCACTGTACGTTAATCAAACACTAGGTTTGATCCCATAGTTGGTTCGATCCGAACTTATACTATATACCAAGTGGACATCTTGTGGTTGTTATCTTATTGACAGTCTCATCCCATATTATATGATGCAAGGTGTGTCTTATATAGGTTGATATCAAAAAGATTATGGTGTCTAACAATCTTGAGACCAATAACTTGAATCTTGAAAACCCTAGCTGGAATAGACTCGTTTTAATTGGAAAATAATTAATATTGATGCTTCTCGAAAAACTCTATCAAGTCTTGCATATATAGAACAGTTGGATCCCCAACGTTGATAGAAACACTCAAGTCTTTCATATGGCTGTCAAACAAAGAAGAAAGAAAAATGCAATTGAAGCTCTAAGGGATAGCCACAACAACTGGGTTTCTGGTCAGGACAACATAACCAAGATGTTAATCCATCATTTTTCAAACAACTTCAGTAAGGACCCGCAAGAACATCTTTTTGCAGTCAACTTCAACTAGGATATCCAAATTTCAGAAGAAGAAAATAAAGCTATCAATGCCATCCCAACTCAAGAGGAGATCTGGAAAGTTCTCAAAAGCATGGGCTCTCTCAAGTCTCCGGGTCCCGATGGAATGCCACCTATATTCTTCAAGAAGTGTTGGGCTAAAGTAGGAGTTGAGGTAACAACTCTCATCAAACAGTGCTTCTCCTCTTCTAGTATACCTAATGGGTTGAATCACACAAACTTAGTTTTAATACCTAAAGTTAAGCATCCTACGAGACCCGTAGAGTACAAACCAATTGCTCTTTGCAACATTCTTTATAAATTAGTAGTCAAGATTATTGCTCAGAGACTAAAACCCATGTTAGATAATCTGGTTGACAAAGCTCAGTCTGCTTTTGTTCCGGGAAGACTAATCCTAGACAATATTTTAACTGCCAAAGAATTAATTCACTCAATGAATCAGTCAAACTCCATCCTAGGAGCTTTTGCACTCAAAATAGATATTAGCAAAGCATACGATAGGGTCTCGTGGAGTTTTCTAGGACAATGCCTTAGAGCTTATGGTATAAAAGGAGATACCTACAATCTAATCATGAACTGTGTTACGACGGCCTCTTTCTCTATCATAGTAAATGGAACACCTGAAGGGTACTTTAAGAGTGGGAGAGGGCTACGTCAGGGATGCCCTCTTTCACCCTATCTGTTTATTCTATGTGCCCAAGGTCTTTCATGGATGATTCGTAAAATGGAAACCAGTTGTCTTTATAACGGATACAGGGTCAACAGATGGGCACCTGCAGTCTCTCACCTCATGTTCGCTGATGATCTTTTCTTCTTTGGCACGCTTGATGATAGAACTGTGCAAACCCTTCAAGACATTCTGTTTACCTATGCTAAATGGTCAGGGCAACATGCAAACTTAGAGAAATCTGCCATTCTATTTCAGCAAAGGAGTCAGAGATGAAAGAAGATGCCAAGTTGCTGAGATTCTCGGTGTCAAGCAAATGGAGAGTAATGATAAATATCTGGGTTTCCGTCTCCTCAAGCCTGACTACAGAATTGATTCATTCGAGTTTTTAATCGAGAAGATGGAAAGTTACCTAGCCGGGTGGAAGAGGATTTATCTTACTCATGCAGGGAAAATCGTGTTAATCAAACATGTCCTTGGGATGATACCACCGTATTACATGGCGACTACTCTCCTCCCAAAGGCTGTAATTGCTAAATTGGAAAGGATTATTCGGAATTTCTGGTGGGGTCACAATTATAACACCAGGAAAACTCATTTTATCAACTGGAACAAATTTTTGGATGAGAAAGAGAATGGAGGTTTAGGAATCAGATCCCTGACTCATCTAAATAGAGCTCAAATAGTCAAATTAGGTTGGAAATTGATTGAAGACAGAAATTGTGTGTGGGGAGAAATAATGGAGGCCAAGTACTTCAGAGACAAATCATTTTGGGATGCGACTGCTAACTCCAGAAGTTCCTCGACATGGAAAGCAATCGTAAACTGCAGAGAAGAATTAAAAGACGGGTGCATTTGGAGTGTTGGCAACGGAGAACGAATTCATATTCTCAAAGATCCCTGGCTCCACAACCATCCCAATGGCAGGCCTGACCTGAAAGATGATATATCGATGGGGAACATCAATAATGTCTCGGATCTCATCCTACACACACCCACCAGATGGAATTCCAGCCTCATAAATCAATTGTTCCAGTCTCACTCAGCCACTCAGATCCTGAGTACGTACCTCCCGGATGCAGATGAGGCCATTGAAGACAAATTAATCTGGAAACCTCACCCAAATGGTACGTTCTCTTGCAAATCTGTCATTAAAACTTTAAAGGAGAAACAACCTAGTACTTCATATAGTTTAAATGACAATTTTCCCTGGAAAACCTTTTGGAAAGTTAGAGAATTAGCTCCCAAAATCCTCATCTTTATCTGGAGAGTGTTACAGAATGGGTTAGCTACTTTTAAAAATTTAGGGAAATATGCAACTGGCATCAATCAGGAGTGCAGATTGTGTGGAGCAGCTCTTGAAGACCTAGAACACATCTTTTTCCATTGTCCGGTGGCCGTTACAACTTTTTTCGGCTCCCCTCTTGGATGCAGAACAGAACTTTACATGGGTATGACCTGTAAACAAATCATCGCAGAATGGTTAGCTGAGAAAGGGAATTATGAAGTTTTCAAGATGGGCAGCTGCATCATGTGGGCATTATGGAAGAATAGAAACTTCAAGGTGTTTGATGAAAAGAACCAAACCATTCAGAGCATCATAAAAGAAGCTATCTATTGGTTTAACTACTCCGCGCCTCTACTCCCTGAAGAAGAACATCAACCCCAAATATGTCTGCCCAAGAAGTCTGCATCAAAGTGGAAACCACCTGACACTGATTGGACCAAACTAAACATTGACGCCGCCTTCGACAACTACAAAGGAGCTTGGGCAGTTGTGGCTAGAGATGTTGAGGTAAGATTCAAAGGTTGTGGTACTATGTCCCAAGATGTGAGAAATCCCTTAGAGGTTGAAACTAGAGCAGTTTTATTAGCTGCCGACTTTGCAGTGATGTGCAATCTGAAGAAAGTTGTGATCGAAAGTGATGCTGAGCAAGTTGTCAGGATGCTGACTGATGACACGGTCCAAATTCCTTGGAGATTATACCAGCTTTTACTACAAATCAAAGATCAAGTGAAGAAAATTTCAGAGATCAAGTTTGTATTCAACAAACGAGACGGGAACGCAGTGGCCCATAAGCTAGCTAAGTACGCTCTAAACCATCATTCTAACATGTGGTGGTTCTCTTCCAATCCCCCTACCTGTATCGAGTCTTGTATTCAAGACGACATTGCTTCTTTGTAGCTTTCTTTTGTTTTTCTTGTAACAAAAAAAAAAAAAAAAGAATGTTAAAAAGAAGAAGTGAGTTTTCGGACTTGTTGTGGCTGCCCTAAGCAATGCCTGCCCACGTCCAAATTCCCATGCCTCTGGCCGTCTCAAAGTCAATAGAGAAGAATTCACATAACTGTACAAACATGGAAGCCTTATCAAATATCTCCCTAAGGTTCCTCTCAACGCTTTTTTTTCTTTTGAACCTCTCTCTAACTCTATGATAATGGTGGTACTATAAAACAATGGCGTTTGCAGTAAGATTTTTGCAACCAATTAGGGCATCACTTTCTGTTCTCTCTGCCCCAAGTTCATCTATTTTATCCACAAGAAAACTCTGTAAGTTCCGATTTTCTTCGGCTCTTAGTTCAATCTCATTATTGTTGACTTAAACAGTTTAGAATTTGAACAATTTTTTTTTTCTTTTTTTTTTTTTTGCATCTCTAACAAAAATTATCTGTATCTATTGTAATTGAAATACACAATAGATTAGTACCCTAGGTTCGTGTATTTGGCTGTTTCTAATTTGGATGGAAAGGGAACTTCCCCCACAAAGTCTGTTGGTGGGTTGAGCTTAATGATAGTTGAGCTCATTAAGCTTTTGATTTTTTTTGTAAAATGTTGGGAGTTTGATTAGTTTCTTCATTAGACGAGTTGATTCTGTTGGTAATTTGTGTAATGTGTGTTCTTGTGGAACGGGTGGGGGTTGTTGAATCGGAAGACTTACCTAAGTTTAATGAATTTTTTTTACTAGTTAATGGGAATTACGAGCAGTTGAGGAGATTGGTTAAGGGACTTGAACCTGGAAACGCTTCAAGATTTCAGTATAATATCAGTATTCAGAGAAAATGTGTACAGAATTTCAGTTTTTCAGGTAAGATGATTACTGATTTTAGGTTTTAAAAGTTCTTACGAATTGTTTTGTTTTACTGTACTTCTGTTGTTGTGTTTATATGTTGCAGGACGGAAATTGAGCTTGAGAAGTATTTTTGGTGTTTCAATTGTAACCGGTTATCTGAGCCTTCGGCCACAGGTCTCATACGCTATGGATGGTTAGAACAACCCTTTGGAGTTTGGGTTACATCCTTTTATCAAAGTTACTATCGATTTTTGGTGTTGAGTGTTTATAGTTTCTTTTGATTTTCAGTGATTTGTGAAATGATATTTTGGCAGACGGACATCAGGAAAAAAACCTGTGGGGTGCGCCCGAATTCTTTGAGGAGGATGACCCATACACATTCTTGGCATTAGTGAGGAAACTTTGGCTGCCTGCATTGCTGGTTATGACTGTTGTGATGAGTTGGGATCATCCTTTTACTCTTGTTCTTAAAATTGTGCTTTCTCTCTTCAGCACAAAGCCTAGTGCTCTCTCAATCTATCTTTTTGTTGAAAAGGTAAGCTGGTAAAACAAACTTTTATGTGCTCAGTAGGAGTTCAATCCTGATCCCTTTTGATAGAACATAAGTATACTTTCTGCGCATAACATTTCAGCCTTTTACATAGTAGTTTTGTTGACTGTGTATAGCGAAAATAAGATCACAATAAAATGATTCTACCAAGCTCATAACTTCAGTTTTTCTTAAAATATTGCAGTTACGTCACCAATCTATGCGTGAAGACCCAATGTACATATTTAAGGTGAGCATATTAATTGCAATTTTCGTCTTTATTTCTTAGAAAGTAAAGGAAGTAACCCTTACTCTCGAAATAGTCATTGTTTTAGTGCTTGCTGCACCTGGACAGAAGAGAAATAACATTCGTATTCGATATTAATCTGTTTTGGGTGTTTTCATTGCTGAAAATGAAATTATTATATCATTTGGCTCTTCCATTATGTAAATCTCAAGATATTACGTCATTTGCAGTCATTCTATGCAAAGAAAGTTGACGTGGAAGATTATTTGCTTCTTTGCTTGGCAAATGTTGAGTTCGGAGATCGCAAGATCAATTTGATTGGAATAATGGGTAGTTGGTGGGTTTTGAGCTCCACACCTTTAGAATTAGAAATTCCATCCTGCCATTCAATCTCAGAAGAATAGATGAGAAGTGAAAAGCCAATTTCTTTTTGTTTGAGAACTCCAAAGCTACCAAACAGGTAACTTGTAATTTTTATCTGGATACTATTTTCAATATAGATATCATCAATCAATGGAAAATAGTTCAATTATGCTCCCTTATTCGGAACAATCAATGGAAAATAGTTCAATATAGATATAGTACTTTTTGTTTCCTAGTTCGGAACAATCCCCTGTCTTGTGTATGACTTCTCCTTTGTGATTAGGCCTTTAGGGAGGCCAACGTGGTGATGCATTAACCTCAAAATCTAAGTAGAGACAGCCATTGAGTTTTGTAGAAAACCTCCATCATATCTTTTTAATCTGCTTACTGACACTGTTCAGTTGTGACCAGGGATATATGCCCATTCAAACAACATGCATTTGTGTTTGTTGCATTTTTCTGTTGAAGATATATTTCTAAAAAGATTAAAATACAAGATTCAAAAAATTCCTGATTTTATCAAATACATGTAACAACAATATTCTTAAACGTGGTATTTTCTTTGGGCAAAGAGAACACCCTCCAATTCCTTCTAGTTGCCAACATCTGAAACTTAAACTAACCTTTAAAAATTCAGACCATGTGCCAAATCCAAGCTATCAGTGGAAAGCTGGTACAAAAGTTGATTGATATTACCAATTGGAGATTCCATATTGAACTCACCGAGGGTATCTGTACAAGTATCGAAGTCGGTCATCACTGCTGACAGGTTTATCATCAGGTCACTCTTTACTTTGTCCTTTAGGTTTGACAATGAAGTTGCTAGATCGTCAATGGCTGTATCATATAGTTCGCTGCAAGTTTCCAAGTTAGCTTTTTTAGCAGGATCTGTAGTTGTAGCGATCGTCTTGTTAAGGGTTACCATTGCGTGTTTTGCTTGAACCAATGTTGCTTGAATTGCTGAGCGAACTGCTTGTAAATCTGATTGTCCTGTAACACCCTTTCCAACCTTCAGAATTGATTTGCAGAGTGTTGGATATGTAGAGTCATTACACAATTCGTTAGGATCTGCGGTTGCATTAGCGCTAGTTGTTGCGAGTACTAACACGGTGGTGGCTATCACCAGAAAACCCAAAAGAAGATGATTTTGAGAAGCCATATTTTTTGTTTGTGTTTTCTGGTGAGAAGAGAGAGTATTTGATGTTCAGAGTTTCTGTTTTTGTTTCTCTCTCTTCTTTTTGTTCTAACTTTTTAGATCAAAGAAAGACACCATTTTTATAGACTGTTTGGAGAAAATATCGTGTGAATGGTTTGCGCAGTTATGGAAGTGAATCGTTTGGATAATATGAAGAGATTATTATGGCTTTGTTTGGATGGTTTACCTTAATTTTATGGTACTTTAACTTCCAGCCAAAGATTTTTTTTTTTTTTTTGAGGAAATGTTTAAATGAAATTTGACATTAGCAACAATTGGTGGATGTGATATTAATGAGTGGGATTTAAGTTGGGAGTCCTAAGGATAACGACATGAAATGCAAGGTCCGCCAAGAAATAACAGCAATTAACAACTGCTTAGTTGGTTAGGGGACTGATATACGGCTAAAGAGGTTCAGATGTTCGAATCCCCACAGGGACTAAATAAAAAATCTGTCTCTTGATCTTTGTAGCAAATAGTTATGCGCTTTCACATGTCCTCTTGATATAATAATTACCATAACTAGGCCGAAGATTAGTTACAGCAAGAAGACTTGTAAAGCGTATAACTGCGGGCTATAAATCTAGTCTATCAAACCCTTTACAAATTTTTAGGTTGAACGAGACTTGACATAATTACCATAGGGAAGCCAAAGATTAGTTACTTCACGAAGACTTGTGAAGCGTATAACTATAAAGCTAGTCTATCAAACCCTTTACAAATTTTTTACCCTTTACAAATTTTTAGGTTGAACGAGACTTGACATAATTACCATAGGGAAGCCAAAGATTAGTTACTTCACGAAGACTTGTGAAGCGTATAACTATAAAGCTAGTCTATCAAACCCTTTACAAATTTTTAGGTTGAACAAGATTAGTGATAGCCAGTTGATGAGGTGGTTCTACGGGTCTAGGTGATGGGAGGAGGAATCCTAAACCCATCACCCCCATGAGTTTTGTATTACCTTACATTACAAAACTAGTGACAAAACCCCTAGGTGAACAAACTAGTGATAAGAAAAAACCGGTCATATTATTTTTAACAAATAAAAACCGTTTCAAAAGAAAGTGGCACAAAAACCCCAGGTTAAATATTTATGAGCAAATTTAGTTTTTGTTATTTATAAAAAAGCCAAACATACCCTTTTACATTCTTCTTCTTCTCTCGTTTCTTTTTTTCTTCGTTCTTCCGTCTCCTTCTCCCCGCACCTTCGTATCTCACTACTACCACCACCTTCGTATCTCACTACTAACACCACTTTGTTCACCATTATTAGTTCTTCTCTCCCGATTTCTCTCTCTCTCTCTCTGCCTGTTTCTTCTTCTTCTCCGTCTCTAACCTAAGAAATCCCAGCCATGGAAATGGAGAAATCAGTAACCCCAAATGCTATTTCAACCATACTAGCAAACCCTTCTACTGATTCTTATCCTGAAATCCCTCAACTCATCGTTCAAGTGGTAGATCTCAAACCTAGTGGAACCAGCAGATTTATGTGAGTTCTTTTTCTTCTCTTCTCTTCTCTTCTCAATTCAATTAATATTTATTTTCGATTGAATCCGTTTTAATTTTATTTTTAATGTCTAGGGGTTTTCTCAAAAATCTCTAACTAGATCTGAAATAAATTTACTGTTTTCAAATCTGGGTTTTTCTCATTTCGATCTGTAGATCTGAGTAAATAATTCTCTCATGAATGATAAAGCTGTTCGATTTAGGATTTTTGGTTTTTAGGGTTCCAGAATCTGGAGATATCATTCGATCTAATAATCAGATTTAGCTTTTCATATTATTGATTGGGTTTTAATTTTTCTGTTTCTCGTCTGGTGTTTGTAGTCTTCAATCGGAGAAGATTTAGATCCTAGGGCTAGTTCAATACTTGATTTAGATTGATTTTCTTATGTTTTGGGTTTGCGTTAATGTGTGTTGTTATCTTGAAATTTACCTCCTTTACATTGATGATTTTCAGATTCAAAGCTAGTGATGGAAAAATGAAACTCATGGCAATGCTTCCAGTCAATATGACATCTGATGTCAATTTGGGAAAATTCCAAAACCTTGGCCTCATCCTTGTTCGGGATTACACCATAAACATTTTGCCAAAGACACAAGAAAAGTAAGACCACTTCCTCTAAACTTGTATGTTTTTGTGTGAGATTAGATAATTGTCATATATTGACTGATTTGAGTTCTTCAGGTGTTTGATTGTTTTGAAATGCGAAGTGGTTGCTCATGTGCTTGAAATTGAGATTGGAAGTGATCCTAAGAGTCAAGAAATTGAATTCAAACCAAAGCAAGAAACTGGAATTGTTTTGAAGCCAAAGCAAGATGTGGTTGCTAAATCTGCAACTCAGATTGTCCATGAACAACATCAGAAGTGAGTTTTCTTCTAATCTTAATATGAATGAGATTGTTTTGATTTCAATAGATGTTTAAATTATCGACGCCTGTTAGTAAATTACCTGCATTTGTATGTATGCTGCTTAAGAAAAGCTTCCGCGATATTCTTATCTTAAATACCGGCCACTGGTAATCACTTGTCTGTGTATGCCCCCTATCTTATCGTGTTTGTGTTTTAAGTAACACTTGCTTAGCACTCTTTTTCACCAACAGAGTGTTGGAAAGGACAGTTGCATAGTGGGATACAAGATTTTCCTAATGTAGTTATTGTGTTCGTATGTGTGTCCATTTATATCCAATGCTTGCAAGTTCTTGGAAACAGTGTTTCATCTTATTTATGATGAAACCAAAATTGGTTTCATCGCATTTATGATGAAACCAATTTTGGTTTCATCGTATTTTTGTCGATTTCGAAAAGAAGAAAACTTTCAGTTTTTGAGGCTAAAAATGGATTTGTTCCTAACAAGATTCTCTTGATTGTGTAGGCACAACATGGTTGCTCAAGGTCTAGTACGTGAAGATATTTTTAGTTAATTCGAGATGCCAAGGAAGAGGATAAAGGCGATATAGTCTTTTGGAGGTGTATACCCAAAGCACTATAATTAGTGAAAAGGGATTCTTGCAGGTGAGTGAATGGAATCATTCTCATTTGAATAATCAAGCTATCTATGTATTCTTAAAACTTATTACACTATTTTATTTAAATAATGATTTCTTGGTAGAATGGTAGTGTATGCTCCCTATTATTTTACTTTTCATAATTGTTTGGGGAATTCAGAAAATTGCACCAATTGCATTTCTGACAACTATAGGCACTGTGTAATTTTGATTGAATGTTAGAAATCATGAAACCCGATTGCAGTCTGAGATGGACGTGATCGCATTTGATTTCATGATTTGTTAAAATTCCAAGTTCGGTCGTGGGATTTTTGGGTTTGCGAGATGGTTAACTTTAAGAGACACTGATCCATAAACTTAGATTGCAGTAAAACTTGTAAAATTTGTATCATACGTTTTTTAATTCATGGGTAGAGGTATTTCAGTAGTGATATATCTTAACTTTATATATTTTGGAACCTGTCTCTGGATTAGGGGACGATAACTGTAGTACAAAGTGGAAAAAATGTATCATTTGATGACACTAGACTTGTTTTATCAATTTTTTAAACTTGTTTTATAGTACTGGTAAACATGTATTATCATTTTTTTATTTGACTTTAACTTTTTTTGTTTGTATTTGCAGTTACATACTTTTGACATCAAGATAACAATGTACTTAACCACTTTTTACATATTCATAAAAATATTGCTAGCTGCACCACATAATCTATCTTAATCTAACATTTCTCTTGTCACTGTGCTTGTAGAAAATGTTAGATTATCGACCTTCGGAACAAACTACTATGCTTATTATTTACCATGATCGATGTTTGTAATAGCAGTCTATTATAATCATGCCAAAGGTCTTGTGTGGATTTATTAATGGCCATGTATAATACCTCCTGTAATTTTTCTTGCAGTTGAATAGAAATTTGCACGAAACCAATTATGATGAAACCGAAACTGGTTTCATCGTATTTATGATGAAACCGAAATTGGTTTCATCTAGTTTTTGCTAATTTTTGTCGACGAAACCAATTTGTTGGTATTGTAATAATATTTTTTTTGTTAAAACCAAAATTGGTTTCATCTAATATGTGATTTGTTTTTCAGATTTTATGTTGACGAAACCAATCTTGTTGGTGATACGAAAATTTATGTTGAAACGAGCTTTGGTTTCATCCTCGTCTCAGAGATTCGTAAACGGGTTCAATATTTCCAAGGCTCATTGGAAAATAAGAATTTTGACAGTGATGATGTCACGAAGAATAGAAGGAAGGTTCTCACCGGTACCATTATTGCAGGAGAATCTGAAACTTCTAATTTTGATTGCTCCAAAAAAGTTGACGGTGGTGGTAGGTTTCATCTTATTGTGTTTCTTTTATGATGAAACCAGATTTTGGTTTCACCTGATTTTTTCCTAGTTTATTCGGCCTGACTTGGAAGTCGGCGTGTTTGGTTTCATCATTGAAGTTTGTGTTGTTGAAATGACAATATGTGGAAAAATGATGAAACCAATTTCGATTTCATGTAGTTTTTGGTGAAACCAATGTTGGTTTCATCATTTTTTTCTGTTTGATTTCATCATTTTTTTCTGTTTGGTTGAATATTGATCAATAAAATTCATTTTTTGTGGCAGTGGCGGCTGGTTGGTGGTGGTGGTCGGCGATAATGGTGGTTGGTGGTGGTGATGTGGTGGTTGGTGGCGATGATAGGCGACGTCGGTGGTGGTCGGTGGCGTTGGTGATCGGCGGTGGTCGACAGTGGTGGTGCTGACTGGTGGCGGTGCTGACTGGTGGCGGTGGCTGGTAGTGGTGGTGCAATGGCGCAGTGGCGGTGCAGTGGCGGCGGCGGTGGTGTAGTGGCGGCGGAGGTGGTGGTCGTGGTGCAGTGACGGCGGTGGTGGTGCAGTGGCGGCGGCGGTGGTGGTGCCACGACGGTGGTGCAGTGGCGGTGGTGGTGCAGTGGCGGTGGCGGTGGTGGTGTAGTGGCGGTGGTAGTGCAGTGGTGGTGGTGGGGGTGCAGTGGCGGCGATGGTGGCGGTGCAGTGGCGGCGGCGGGCTGACGGTGGTGCAGCGACGGTGGTGCAGTGGCGGTGCGGTGGCGGTGGTGGTGCGTTGGCGGGGGCGGTGGCGGTGGTGGTGCAGTGGCGGCGGTGGTGCTGCAGTGGCGGTGGTGGTGGCGGTGCAGTGGCGGTGGTGGTGGCGGTGAAGTGGCGGTGTCGGTGGCGGTGCAGTGGCGGCGGTGGTGGTGCTGCTGTGGTGTGTTGCTGTTGGTGGTGAGAATATAATAAAAATTAAAGGTGGGGTTGATTTTTATTTTTTTCGGGGTGATTTAAACTAAAAGGGTAATATAGACAGTTTATGTTAAATGGGGTTTTTGTGAACAATTTGTTTTGTTAGGGTTTTTGTACATGGATAGTGACACCTTTGGGGTTATAAATCGCGGCCCGATTACATTATGGGAATCATATTCTTAACTGCTATCTATTTTTATTTGTCGAATATGAGAATCAAATTATATTCCTCGAAAAGTGATTTCATTCCCTCCAGCCAAACTAGCAGAAGCATGTTAAATAGACGCGGTAAACTTACCTCCCCAGGTGTAAATCCTAATTCCCTGAGAGGAAGTCTCATTTCTGAAGCTAAAATAGATGCAACATCCAACCAATGGAGCAACATTCTTGTTTGTATGGTAAAATTTCTTCTACCCCAAACACGTTGTATGATGTTTTTGCTGGAAATCGATCACTGCTTTAATCTTCAATTGAACAGAGTAGGGGGTACCTGCAAAAAACCCTCTGATGCCTAAGTTAGCAAGAGATTTTTCACATGAGTTTTAGTGGGGAAGATTGCATACCTTTTGGGGTTGTCAACCCCTCTATTTATATGAGCGAATTTCAGTTTAATTTCTTTGATTTTATGGCAGATATCAATTGCCATAACTGGCCCCTGCATGCCTCCCTGCAATAACTGTCCCTGGATGTCTCCTTGCAATAATTCTCCTGCATGCCTGCATGACTGCATGGTTGCATGCCCTGGCATTGACATCCCCTGCATGGCACTCAGAATATTCCAGAAACTTCCATTATGGTTAAGGAATTATAATGGGGTGTGGATAACCAAAGGAGTAAGAGTAGTGGGTGTAAGCAGATGGGGCAAAAATATCCTCAGAGTCATAAGACTGGGGCGCAAATATCCGGGGACTACGGGATCAAGCTACATCGCGCAACACTGAATCACAACAGCCAATTAATCGCTCCCAATTAATCGGCGATTAATCGCCGATTACACTTAATCGCCGAGTGCCGCTCGCATTGGCCGCCGGCAGCAACCTGCCGCAGTTTATCTCGTCGTTAACTAGATGCCGACGCCGTTAATTAGATGTCGACGCCGTTAGGAATATGCTGACGCCGTTAGTTGCTGACTGTACCGGATGGTGCGCGTGGCTGCGACACGTCAGCATATCTGCTGACGTGACGTCCTTCCTGTTGACGTGTCACCTGCCACGTCATCACTCCTGATGACGTGGCACCTGATGACGTGTAGCTTACTGGTTGGCTAGGAATTGGTGACGTGGAGCGCTTATGTGGGACTTTTTATCCCAACTTGGAGTTCTTTCTCATGGGCTGGTGAGGTGAGTATTTGATAGTGAGGCCTATCTTAGCTTGTTGCACATGGGTTTGCACATGAAGTCTTTGCAAGGCCCAGTTGGCTAAACTTCAGGCCCAATGAACCTTTCTTAGCCAATAGGAGAAGATTTGTAGGCATAGATTAGCCCATTTTTGTGTAGAATATTAAGGGTACAAACACCGCTCCCTCTTAATCCATAACCTGATATGGGTTAAGAAGTACGGGTTCCCTTCTGATTTTGCATTTTTCTGGAGTGTTACGTAACTCGCCCCCGAGCGTGCTGTTCGGAGTGTTACGCAACTCGCCCCTAGGGATGTGTTGATTGTGCTGGAGTGTTATATATCTCGCCCCCAAATGGTTGAGGTGATATATAACTCGCCCCCAATATGTTTTGTGTCATGCTGCTCAATGCTCGCGCAGGGGTGCACCTCCCTGCTGCATTTTGCTCGCGCATGAACTAAAAAGTTGAGTTTTTTTGCTACCTTGAATTCGCGCAGGGAGCCAGTCCTACTACTCAAGATGCGTGCAGAGTTTGAGATGTGTACATTTTCACATGCTTGGACAGATGAAAATGTTCGCCACATTTGTTGTTGTCCCGTACGGTGGGGATAAAATTGAGATAGGGTAAAAATGCTCGAACTGTGCACTCTCCCTATCTGCGAGGTGTCAGAGACGTTGCTGACAGTAGACTCGAACTGTACTGTCTTTCCATACTGACTGCGGATTTGATCATCCGCAGCAGCCTATAATTAACACAAATAACTCTGATAAAGTATGAAATACTAAAATAATGATGAATTAAATTTCTGAATAAAAATAACAAGATAAATACCTATTGCTTCGACAACAGCTGCCTCATTAAAACCTTTACGTGGAAAACCCAGTGGGATAAAACCATCATAAAGGAAAAAGAGTGCAGCACGGCAGGATTTGAAACTACTTCTAATGATAAAACTTCTTCAAGTGGAACGAATTCCACGGCTTCCACGGCTTTGAATCCTCAGTTCCATCGAGGTTCCTTAAGTAGTAGGATCCACGAGACGCTGTCCTATCCACTATGTATGGACCTTCCCAGTTTGCTCCGAGCTTCCCACAGTTTGGTTCCATCGTGGATGCTCGGGTTTTCTTCAATACATATTCCCCTGGCTTGAATGACCGTTCTCTGACTTTACGATCATATCTCAGCTTGATTGCCTGCTGGTATCGGACCAACTGCTGCAAGGCTGTTTCTCTTTGTTCCTCCATCAACTCTTTATCCAAATCCAGTATGCTGTCGTTTTTGCCAGACTTGACAGCACGAGTTTTGGTAGTCTTGAGTTGTATCTCGGTGGGTATGACTGCCTCTGTTCCATACGCCAATGTAAATGGAGAAAGTCCAGTGGATCTTTTTGGAGTTGTTCGATATGACCATAAGACTTTAGGGAATTCTTCAGTCCATTTTCCCTTCGCCTTTTCCAGCCGTTTCTTAAGGTTATCCATAATAACACGGTTGGTTGCTTCTGCCTGCCCATTGCTCTGAGCATAGTAAGGAGATGAGAAATTGTGGCGAATCTTCAGGTTCTTGCAGAAGTCTTTGATCACCCCAGAATCGAACTGCTTCCCATTGTCTGATATTATCGCATCCGGGATTCCAAATCTGCAGACGATATTCTCCCATATGAATCTTTTCACATCATGTCTGGTAACGTGTACCAGTGCTACTACCTCCACCCATTTGGTAAAATAGTCAGTAGCGGCTAACACGAATCTGACGCCTCCGGGAGCTTTGGGAAGCGGTCCGACGATGTCTAATCCCCACATAGAGAATGGCCAGGGACTAAAAACTGGATGTAATTCGTTGGCGGGCCTTTTCGGAATTGGAGCGTGTTCTTAGCATGGCACACATTTCTGCGCATATTCTTTAGTGTCTTTTCGCATGTACGGCGTAAATACCCACAGGTAAGTATCCGTGCGCGAGACTGCGCCCTCCGTAATGGCTTCCACATATTCCCTCATGAGCCTCTGCCAGTATCAGTTGTCCTTCCTCGGCTGATACGCATCGCAAAAATGGCTCCAAAGCTACGGAGTTTGCGGTATAATGACCCTTCGATCATTGAGTATCTCCATGAATTCCTTTTCACCTTTGCGCAGCAAGTTTCCCATCTTCGGGGAGTTCGTAGGTTGTCGCACTTGGATGTAAGGTTGACGCGTTGGATGTCAACATCCAACGTTTTCAACATGATTGCGAGATGCTAGGTACTCTTGGAAATCGTCGTTGGATTTCATGGAAGAAATATATGCCAAAGCATCAACATCCATATTGCATTTGCCGATGTTCTGGTTGACCACTAGCATATCTCCCTGTGCTGATGTAGTGCCATCTCGCCCAAGAACTAGCGTGTTTTCGAGATCGTAATAAACAAATTAGGAAGACTCGGAGATGCTAGGTAACTCTTGGAAATCTACAACAAAGAAACGGGTGGAATCGTTGAGATTTCGATCCTACGGGAAGAAATATATGCCAAAGCATCTGCATGCCTATTTCCAATCGTCATGCGGTCTCTAATCGCCAATGGAGAATTGGTCGAACTCATTTGCCAGCTTCTTTCCTAGAAGCTCTCTCATATGATCCAAATACGTGGTCATTCTCTCTTCCTTGGCTCTTGATTAGTGAAGGTCCCCGTAAAGAACCAAGTGGTGGAATGAAGACCCAAGCACCCGGTAGTTTGACCACTAGCATGGAATCGTAGGCTCAAATATGACCGAGTTCCAATCCTCCATTATACATACTCACTTTACGAGTTTTGTTTTCAGCCTGTATTACTATAATTTAGTTAAAGACTTCACGTTCTTCGCATCTATCTGTTAACTTAATGTGCATTTTTGCCATCTTTTGCATTGTAGGCATACCATTTGTATTGCGTTCTTGCACTGCCTCGAGCTCCCTTGATTGCATCTCGGTGCATATCATTTGCATCTCAAAGTGCATAACTGTGCAAATACTGAGGACTGAATTTTCTTCTAAGCAACAGGTACCTTCATGCTACTTGGCTGTTGCCGGCTGAGCAACCAAAGCCCGAACGTTGAACTTGCTCTTGTGCTAAGTGTGTTCTTGAGCAAGCCCAAGGAGTTTTGACTTTTAAACCTATACTTTGTTTGATTATTGCATCTTTATATTCGGTAGTAGATTCAGAATATTGAAAGAAAAATTGATATAGTCAAGGTTTAGTGCAAAAAAGAAAAGAAAATAGGATGAGAATTAATAAAATTTATAAAATCAAGACAATACAAGTTATGGAAAAATTGAGGATGTCCATGGAAGTTGGTTGTAAATTCAAAAAAAAAAAAAAAAAAAAAAAAAAAAAAAAAAAAAAAAAAAAAAAAAAAATATATTGTAGTTTATTTTTGATTTTTGCTACCACCATGGTAAAGAAGAGTTCAAAAGAAAATCCAAACAACAAGGAATTTGAATAGAAAAGTTAAAATTGTCGAAGTTTTCAACATGATTGACGTTCTATGGTTCTTATGAGAGAGTGATATTAATTGCCGATCGGGTGAGAAGTGATGAGTACTCCCACCCTTACTAATGGTTGATTTTTCCTTCGTTGAAAAAAAGATTCTTTTGTCCACACATCTGTGCATTTTATTTCAGGTTACATCCATTTCTCTCTTTATTCCGCCGCACACATGAGAGACTAAAAAAGCGATCTTTTTGAGTGCAATTATCATAAAACCCTAATGGTGAGGCGAAGTTGAGATGTTCTATGGGTATCTCCGATAGTCTAGCATGATGTCCTCATAGCTTCTTGGAGGCTTGAGACTCTTTTACACTCTGAAGTTGGAGAAGGTTTTGTGGGTACACCTCCTCACGAGACTACAATCTCCACTAGGGACACCTAGGGGTTTTAAAGGCCCCCATGCTCGAGAGCGTGTTCAGGTTTGGGGGTATTTGATGAGTGAGATACACCTTTTTATTGGCATTTTACTCATCTTTTGTACAAATTAGGTTTTCTTTGTTTTCAAGAATAAATATTTGTATTAATTAATTTTGTGTTTTTAGGTAATAAATAAAGCTCGAGAAACCGAGGAGCCAAAAGAGCGAAGGAGATGCTAGGTAACTCTTCATCTACAAGATATCTATCCATCTCCGACCCGTGACGATCCAAACTTCGACCGTTGGTGGAATCGGTTTCGGATCTTGCTCATCGATCCTACGCCGCGGGGAACCGCTTTTACATCAAAAAATATATGCCATTCTCTTCTATCCTCTCTCTTTCTTCTCTTCTCTCCCGATCGCTCTCACCTCTGCAAAACCCCCTCTGACCATGCGTTGGAATTCCTCCACCTTTTTCCAACCACGACTCCCGACACTCCCACCTACCTAATCGGTCTAGCTTCTTTCCTAGAAGCTAAGAGAGAACTAGACAGAGATAGGTTAGGTTTCATTGATAAATCAAAGGGGTGGTCGAACTCATTTGCCGGCTCTCTCATCTTTCGGTTTTAATTTATGATCCAACTCGGTTGTGTTGTCTTGAGTGCTTAAATTTAGAGATAACTTCAATCTTAATACCCAACACTTTACTCTCACAATGGGTCATTCTCTCTTCCTTGATTAGCTTGATTAGATAACTAATGCTGCTTGGTGATATTGAAGGATCACAAGGTCCTTAGTTAGGTGATGGAATTGACACACCTCACTTGTCTACCATAGGAACAAGAAAACTCAATCTTGACCACTAGCATGGAATCAAGCACCCTTTTGTCACCATTTTTACCTTAGTTTAGGTTTATTTCACTACAAAACAGCCTTCACGTTCTTACCTTGTCATCTAAAGCCAAGCCTTAGATCATTGAAAGCACCCCTTGTCTTTGTGACTTTTAAACCGCTCAAATATAAACATTGCATCTTTATATTCAGCTTCATTGTTTGATGCTTGGAAACCCAGCCTGGTCGCTTTCTCGATCCTCGAACCTTCGGGAGTAAGGATGACGCATCCAACTCCAGCACCACCAACATTTGATGACCCATCAGTAAATACAATCCATAATGGTTCAGGAGCATCAATTTCCATTGCGGACTCGCCCCCAGTCTGATCAGTGACTGGTTCTATGGGTTTAAACAACTCCTCTTCTTCGCCAGTCACCGTTTCTATATCGTCCACAGGAAAATATGCTAACAGTGCAGCCAGGGCGTGTCCCTTCTCTGCAGTTATGGTCTCGTATTTGATCTCATACGCCCCCAGAAAATTTGACCATATGGCTAGTCGACTGGAATCATCAGCACGTTCCAGGATTCTCTTTAGTGGGTATTCTGAGTAGACTACGATCTGCCTCCCTTAGAAATAAGGCTTGAGGCGACGAGATGCGTGAAAAAGTGCAAGCGCTATCTTTTCAATTTTCTTATACCGTGTTTCCGCCCCCGTCAAGGATTTACTGACGAAGTAAACAGGTTTTTCATATGGGTCCGTAACAAACAGCACTGCACTCACAGCGTTCTCCGTTGCAGCCAAATAAACTCCTACAGGTTGTCCAGTTTTTGGACTCACCAAAACTGGGGGAGTTGACAAATACTGCTTGATCTCTGGTAGGCTGGTAAAGGGGTCTAATTCTAATGCCTACATGTGATAACCGCAAGTGCACGGCGTCTATCGGAGACGTGGCAAGTACGGGTCGAACCACAGAGACTTGTGGTGCCGTATGACTCTAAGGCTTCCTAAACTGAATTCCCAGTAATGTAACAATCTTATAGTTTGTCGATGCGACTGAGATTAAGTTCTGATAATGAAATAAATCAAATACAAACAGTGCAAATAAAAGGGCGCTAGGGTTATCAATTTCCACCACTAATTCCTAATATGTGTTCAACTCAGTTGAGTTTCTTATTCCTGTGACAGTTAGGGATAATGTGTCAATCTTATCACTAGCTCTATCACCTAAGGAGTTTCACCTGGGGATAGCTCAATTTATCAGCTAAGGGTGCTAATTCAGAGTACTAGTTGTCTAACTAAGCACAACTAGTCAAGGGTTAGCACTAATAATTAAAGTATGAGCTGAAACACTCTCACTACAATGTTAGCCTAACTACAATGAATACAAGGCATGCATTGTGAGAGCAGAGTAATGAGGTGTTAGAATTGAGCATATCTGATACATTAAGCACTCAAGAACATTCAAGCAAGATTGAAATCATATCATTGAATTAGGGTTTCAATGAAACCCTAGCAAATAATTTAGAACATAAATAACAAATTAAACACAAATTACTGCTCTGGCTACTCCAAGCATGAGTTTCTAACACCCACAGTTCTTCTATTTATACATGCCCAAAAATTCAAAACCCTAATTTTCTCAAAAGTAGAAATTAAATGCTAACCTATTCGCCCATACCCTCTGAGATAGTTGTTGGCTCTGTTTAATCGGCTCTCGACTTCGTAATCGACCATGCAAGGGATTTGGTGAAACCCTAGCTTCAATCATCTCAACCCTAGCTTCTAGGTTATGGTAGAAGCTATGGATGGAGATGGGTGATGCGAGGGTAGCTAAGGAGGTGGTGATGGGGATGGTGCGTCTGTCAGAGATGGAGAGATGGTGGCGGAGGTGGCTCTGCAATTGGGTTTGGTCGGGTGAAAGGGAGGTATGGGATTTCAAAACGTCTCAGGAATGAAGGTATGGGGGAAGAAGAAAGAGAAGAAAGAGAAGAAGAAGAGAGGAAATGAGTTCTCTCGATAGGGTATAGGGTTAGGTAGTTTTGTTGTGAAGCAGGGACAGAGAGAGTTGAAGTGAGGGGTGCAGCGAGCGTAGGATCTAGGGGGTAATATCTGGACGGCTCAGGGAGACTCGGAGTAAACTGGTGTTGAGTGGGAGCATCAAACGTTGATGTGCAAGGCTGAGCGACCATCGGATGCAGGGTAGATCAAATCTAACGGCCTGGATGAGACGGACTCGGATCCGGGTCACGGGTCGGAGATGGATATCTTGGGCCCATGTCTTTTAAGTTGGGTTGCTTCTTGTTGGGTTGCAACTGATGCGCGCGCGGGCTTTGGCTTTCTGCTCCATAGACACTTGTCTCCAATTCTCTGCTCCTTCGGCTCCTCAGTTTCTCCGAGCTTTATTTATTACCTAAAAACACAAAATTAATTAATACAAATATTTATTCTTGAAAACAAAGAAAACACGAGAACTGGGATAATATCTCGATTTCGAGCACAAAAGATGAGTAAAATGCCAATAAAAAGGTGTATAAATATGCAATATTTGGCACTCATCAAATACCCCCAAACCTGAATTTTACTTGTCCTCAAGTGAAACAGAAAATAAGAAATCCTAACTATACCCCCGTCGCAGTTTCTCGAATGCATTTAGCGTATGCACTAAGCCTTTAAACCCCTAGGTGTCCCTAGTGGACGAGTTGTAGTCTCGTGAGGGTTTACCAGAGGTGTACCCACAAAACCTTCTCCAACTTCGAGTGTAAAAGAGTCTCAAGCATCCAAGGAGCTATGAGGACATAGAGTTTCGCATGCTAGTAACGAGGAAGTTAGAACTACCAAAGAACGCATTCTCATCCTTAAGTCTTTGAGCGAGAAGTAAGCATACCATATGAAAGAATTCGGATTCGATTGTGATCATAAGCCTCGACTTCGCCTCACTATTAGGGTTTTATGATAATTGCACTCAAAAAGATCGCTTTTTAGTCTCTCATGTGTGCAGCGGGAATAAAGATAGAAATCGCACACGTTGTAGGTAAGAAGGATAACCTTCCGAAATAAAGTCGGAAACTCCACAAAAGTGTGGACAAAAAGAATCTTTTTTCGATGATCTCTAAGAAAGGAAATCAACCATTAACAAGGATGGGAGTACTAACTTACCTTCTCACCCGATCGGCAATTAATATCACTCTCTCAGCATTCATAGAAACGTCTTCAATCTTCGGTCTTCAACTGTAGATGACGAACTTCTGAACTTTACAAAAACTTGATTTTTTTTTTTTTTTTTTTTTTAAGTTACAATAAAACGATAAACTCAATTTTTCACAAACTTCATTAATTCTCATCCTATTTTCTTTTCTTTGTTTTGTTGCATATAAACCTTGGACTATCTCAACTTTTCTTTCAATATTCTGATGATGCTCCGTTTGCTGACGATGATGTGTTTCTATGGGTCTGTTGATTGAGAGAGAGAATGATGCTAACTGCAAATCGATATTTAGAAGGAGTTTTCTTCTTTAAACGTCACCCTCATGATTGAAAAAAACTAGCACTCAAGAGATCAAAAGTAGTGCTGAAAGTGGTACGAAGTTGGGTAGCTCACCATTCCTACCCGGAATTGACGTACGGTGACACACACTCTAAAAGGTTTTTCTAGAAAGTTGCAAAAATTGAAGGTTGGTGCCTCACTTGATGTAAAATGGGTAGTCTCCACTATGGGTGATCACAATTCTACTACCAAATATCTAAACAAAGACCTAATTCGTCCTCCCAAGTATGGTTAAATCCAACTTTAACGCTCTAATCAACTAAGGAACCCGATTGTGTTCTCCAGTACTTCCAAATTCTGTTATTTCGGTCAGACTCTCTATGTAAACATAGCTAGAAGCATGCTAGTGACTCTAAAATCTCTAAAAGTTGGAGGTTTTTACAAAAAGAGCGAAGACTCAGAGGCAAGTGTCTATGGAGCAGAAAGCCGAAGCCCGCGCGCGCAACAGTTGCAACCCAACAAGTAGCAACTCATCTACAAGACATGGGCCCAAGCTATCCATCTCCGACCCGTGACCCGGATCCGAGTCTGTCTCATCCGGGACGTTAGATTTGATCTACCCTGCATCCGATGGTCGCTCAGCCTTGCACATCAACATTTGATGCTCTCGCCAACAGCCAGAATCACCCGCTTACATCCCGAGCCATTCGGATCTCTCCCACGCATCCGACACTCGCCGAACACCTCACATCATCCTTTGCTATGCCCGCCTCACACCAAAACCACCAACACCCTATACCCCCACGACCAAACCCTATTCTCTTCTTCACCTTCTCTTTCTTCTCCCGACAGAGCGGAGCTCTGCTCTTCTTCCTCTCTACCCCGACCAACCCTCTCAGGCGCCACCTTCCCTTCTTCCCTGACAAAGCCATCACCACCACTCCATCTCTACACCCGTACCAGTACTCTCTCTCTCAATTATCTCTTTCATAGCTTCTCATCAACCTAGAAGCTAGGTTAGAGATAATTAGGGTTAGGGTTTAACCAACAACCCATGCATGGCGTTCTCAGAGCCGAAGTGACAGTGGAGAAGCGATTGAGTATGGGTGAGAGTGTCTTGGTTTTGTTTTCCATTTAATTTCTATTTTAAAAATAAATTAGGGTTTGAAGTTTTGGGTATTTGGGCATGTATAAATAGGTTGAATCGGGTGTTTTTTGAACTCATGCCTGGGCTAGCCAGAGCACAACTTTAGTGTTAATTGTTATTATCATGTGCTAAGTTAACTTGATAGGGTGTTTGATGAAACCCCTAGTCTTATGTTGAGTAAATCATGTTCAAAATATGTGTTCTTGCTGTGCTTAATTAGAGTAATTATGTGCTGTATGGATCAAATGAATTTGTGATGGTTTGTACTATAAAAAGACAAGCTATACTAGGAATGCATTAGTGATATCAGTTCAATTGCTTTAGGAAGAATTAGTTAGCTAACAATAGAATGATCCTGTGATAGAGTGTAATGTAAGAAGACACTCTATGCTACGGGAGAATTAAGGAGTTAGTTAAGTAACTCATCATCTGAGACCTTCAAGGGAAGGTACAAGACACTTTGAGATATTGTTTTGCATAGCATAAGAATTAGAGGGCTGATTCAATCACCCTAGCACTTTAGAATTTGTTTACGACACTCTTGCTCATTCTTTTCCTTAGTTTAGAGTCACAACAGCCCTTAGTCGTATCGACACAAACAACTTTCAACTGTGTTACACACTTGCTAAAAACTCGCCGAGTAAGCCATAGATCAATCTTAGCACCACAAGTCCTTGTGGGATCGAACCGTACTTGCCGCGTCTCCGATAGACGACGTGCACTTGCGGTATCACAAGTAGGCTTTAGAATTAGACCCCTTTCCAGGACTACCAAGTTTTTGGCGCCGTTGCCGGGGACTTGGCATGTGCTAAGTTGATAATTTGAATTCTCTATTGATTTTCATTTTACAATTGTATATATGTGCTGAGTTACTGTGTTAGCTTAGTGTTAAATGTAGTTTAATCCTTTCTATCACCTGCATTATCATAGATTTTGCATAGTTAAGATTGTATTTGCATCCAGCTGTAACATATCTTCACATCTGTGTTTTTTAGCCTTGTAGTTAGCTATAATTTTACAAGTATCATTTTCCCTTAGTTATATCTTAGTTAGTTCATTTGTACATATTCACTTTGAATCATTGCTCTTTGCCCTGCCTTAGAGTAACTTAGTTGTGTACCTTTTAAATTAGCTTAACTGTTTGCATTTCAGCATCTTATATTGCATCATGTTCACTGTATTCTCGTTAGTTTGCATCTCATAACACTCAACATTTGTAGCTTGGTTGTACACTTTTGTGCATCTGTGCACCTTATTGCCTTAACCTGTGGTTCTGTTAATGCTACTTTGCTGTGCTGCTGTGCCTGTGAGCAGCTGAGCCAACCCAAGGAAACCAAGGAAAGCCCAGAACTTGAGGTAAGCAAACATAGCATATTGCCCTGTGCTTTGTAAACCCTGAGCATGCCCTGCTAGTCATGATGCTCATGTGAATACTTCCTTGATCTTTGACCTCACACATGCTAGCTGAAAATATTATGACACTGCACTGAACTATATTGCATGAACCTGTCATCACAATGAGCTGTGTATCAAACTGATCTGTGCATTGATGACTTATGCTTGACCCTGTTAACTGAGTCACTTTTATTGCATGAAGTTGCTTACTCTGCCCTTTATCATGTATGCTCTATAAACTCACCTGTTGAATTAGATACCTTGCCAGGCATTACCTTGACTGCATGATAGCCCTGCTCCCTTGCTAGCCCCTGAAGCTACAAGTTTGAGCTACAACATGTGTTGTGTGCATGAGCTGTAAATTCTTAGCTTGGATAGCCAAGTTGGCTGAAAGCTCAAGTGACATCAACTGAGTGAGTTGATGCCATACACCCTCTACTCTTGTGCATGCTTAACCTTGCTTGAAATGTTAGTTCTCGTCGCAAGAGTCTTTGTCAACCTCATTTTTGCATCCGAGCATGCCTCGTAACTCTTTGAAACATAATTGGTGATAAACTAGCTTCCTTGCTAGGTGTATAACCTCTCGAGCATTGAAATGTTGGCTTGATGACACCTGTGGCATTTGAATGAGCACTTTTATTGCCCTGTCACGTGTGAGTTTGAGCAAAACCTGAGCTTACCCAAGTGTATTGCTCTACCCTGTTAACTTGCTAGCCCCCTGAAGCTGCAAGTTTGAGCTTAACCTCGTAAAAACCAAAGTGTTCAAGCGACCTGTTGTCATCCATTGCATGCTCCATTCTCGTGACTGTCTTGTATTGCCCGTGTCTTTAGCCGAAACTCACGAGTTTGTCTTTGTGACCACCTAACCGATCTTCGTGTCTAAGTTTGTGTTGTGCAAACTAGCCAAGTTGTACTTGAGCCGCCTGAAACTCGCCTCGTCCCGTGTCTTTGTGCACACAACCTATGCATCGCCTGCCGGTGCATTTGCTTTGATTTGTCCAAGCCGAGTTTGCCTTGCTCGTGTTTGCCTGGCCATAAAAACCTTTCTTAATCGAAACCCACCCAAAGTTGGGCTGACTGAATCAAAACTGGGCTGTTCTGCCAACTTTAGCCCACAGAAGCCACAAATTGGGCTGTACACAACAACTGAGCCCACACCCAACTAGGCTTTGCAAAACAACCAAGGCTTTACATTTTCACCCAACCTGGGCCGGCAAACCAAAACTGAAGCCCATTTAACAAAGACTGGCTCTGCTCCTTTGCAATCAAGCTGGGCTGCAACCAATGGTAGGCCCGAGGATGTGTATAAATTACGGCCTACGGAAATACCGCAAGTGCACGGTGTCGCGATGTAGCACTGGGCACGTACGGGTCGAACCACAGAGACTTGTGGTGCCCTTATGTGATCTAAGGCTTGCTACTTTGCGAGTTCTAAGTGAGGCAATGTAACAACAGGTGTTTTGTTTGTTGCCGATACGGCGGATGTGGTAATGTGATCCTAAACTAAGGCGGTGAGATAAATTGTAATAGATAGAAAGCTATCAGGTGGTGAATCCACCACCCGACCTCATGCTCGTGCAATGTAGGTTGAGCAATGATCTTGTGCCTTCCTTGAAGGTCTTGGTTAGACATTCACTAACTAACTTTGTTAACTCACCCCTAGTATGAGTGGTCTTCTTACAAGTACCACTCATCACGGAGTTTGTAAACTCCATAATTAACTACTAGTCTTAACATATTAGCACATAACAAAGGAAGCAAGCCAACATACATGCTTTATCATGAAGAACAGGGGTTTCATCACACCCTGAGAATTAAAATTAAAACATAACAAGAAATAAAACACAGATTAATCCCTAAATGAACCCTAATTGACACACTGGCTAACCAGGCGTGCCCGCAAACAAACACAAATCATCTCTATTTATACATGCAAATAAAACCCTAACCCTAATTCCTCAAAATCGAAATTAAATATAAAATAACTCACAAAAACTCTCACCCACGTCGCTCGAATCGCTGTCTTCTCTCCCATCGGCTCGCAACTCCATGTTGGGGTTATTGCCGAGAAACCCTAATTCTCAGTTTGTCTTAACCCTAGCTTCTAGGATGAGAGAAGCTAAAGGTTGAGAAAGGTAGAACTAGGGGTGTGGGGAGGAAGTCGAGATGCGGGGCGTTGTCGGGTGAGGTGATGGAGGTGGTTGCTCTGCAACTTTGGTCGGGGAAGAAGATGAAGGTGTTGCGAGAGTTTTCGTCGGGTGAAGGGAAGAAAGAGAAGAAGGAGAGGAGAAATGAGGTGAGTCGAGAAGGTATAGGGTATAGGTCGATACACGGTGTTGAGCAGGTGGAGCAGGTATGATGGGAATGGCCTAGCGAGCGTCGGATGGAGGCGATGGAGATCCCGAACGGTGAGAGAGGTAGCCGGTTTTGATGTGATCCGGTGTAGCACGGGAGCGGCCGATCTTCGATGCACGTGGAAGCAGCGACCGTTGGATGAGGGAGAAAGAAATCTCAACGTCTCAGAAGAGACGGGCTCGGATCCGGGTCACGGGTAGCTCTAGCCCATGTCTTGAGATGAGTTGCTACTTGTTGGGTTGCAACTGTTGCGCGCGGGCTTTGGCTTTCTGCTCCATAGATGCTCGACTCCACTTCTTCGCTCTTTGGGCTCCGCACTTTCTCCGGACTTTATTTAGTACCTAAAAATACAAAGTTAATTAATACAAATATTTATTCTTGAAAACAAGGAAAACACAGAATCTGGGATAATATCTATTTTCTAAGCGCAAAAGATGAGTAAAATGCCAATAAAAAGGTGTATAAATATGCACTATTTGGCACTCATCAAATACCCCCAAACCTGAATTTTACTTGTCCTCAAGTGAAACAAAAATAAGAAATCCTAACTATACCCTGTCGCAGTCTCGAATGCATTTAGCGTATGCACTAAGCCTTTAAACCCCTAGGTGTCCCTAGTGGACGAGTTGTAGTCTCGTGAGGGTTTACAAGAGGTGTACCCACAAAACCTTCTCCAACTTCGAGTGTAAAAGAGTCTCAAGCATCCAAGGAGCTATGAGGACATAGGGTTTCGCATGCTAGTAATGAAGTTAGAACTATCGAAGAACGCATTCTCATCCTTAAGAGTTGAGCGAGAAGTAACCATACCATATGAAAGAATTCGGATTCGATTGTGATCATAAGCCTCGACTCACGCCTCACCATTAGGATTTTATGATAATTGCACTCAAAAAGATCGCTTTTTAGTCTCTCATGTGTGCGAGCGGGAATAAAGAGAGAAATCCTCGCACACGTTGTAGGTAAGAAGGATAACCTTCCGAAATAAAATCGGAGACTCCACGAAATGTGGACAAAAAGAATCTTTTCGATGATCTCTAAGAAAGGAAATCAACCATTAGCAAGGGTGGGAGTACTCACTCACTTCTCACCCGATCGGCAATTAATATCACTCTCTCATAGAAACCATAGAAACGTCTTCAATCTTCGGTCTTCGGTCTTCAACTGTTGATGATGAACTTCTGATCTTTACAAAAACTTGAATTTTTTTTTTTTTTTTTTTTTTTTTTTTTAACTTGATACATGAAATGAAAATAATAATACAACACGCAATTTTTTTTTTTTTTTTTTTTTTTTTTTTTTTTTTTTTTTTTTACAATAAGACGATAAACTCAATTTTTCACAAACTTCATTAATTCTCATTCTATTTTCTTTTCTTTGTTTTGTTGCATATAAAACTTGGACTATCTCAACTTTTCTTTCAATATTCGATTCAACTCAGGTTCTTTGTGATGATGTGTTTCTATGGGTCTTCCGATTGAGAGAGAGAATGATGCTAACTACAAATCGGTATTTAGAAGGAGTTTTCATCTTTAGACGTCACCCTCATGATTGACAAAAACTAGCACTCAAGAGATCAAAAGTAGTGCTGAAAATGGTGCGAAGTTGGGTAGCTCACCATTCCTACCCGGAATTTACGTACGGTGACACACACTCTAAAAGCTTTTCTAGAAAGTTGCAAAAATTTGAAGGTTGGTGCCTCACTTGATGTAAATTGGGTAGTCTCCACTATGGGTGATCACAATTCTACTACCGAATATCTAATAAAGACACCTAATTAAGCCCTCAGGGTATGGTTAAATCCAACTTTAACGCTCTAAACAACTAAGAAACCCGATTGCGTTCTCAGGTACTTCCAAGTTTTCGTTATTTGGTCAGATTCTCTATGTAAACATAGCTAAAAGCATGCTAGTGACTCTAAAATCTCTAAAGTTGGAGGTTTTTACAAAAAGAGTTTTGAATTTTTTTTTTTTTTTTTTTTTTTTTTTTTTTTTTTTTTTGAAAATAAAAGGTGAAATAAAAGACTAAAAACTCTAAATGCAAATCACACCCCAAACCTAAATCAAACATTGTCCTCAATGTGTCAACAGATAGGAAAAATTAAACAGGTCACATACCATGAGAACTATCTTTGAAAAGATAAAAGGGAAGAGATTACCAGGTATGTCGGCGGGAGCAAGGTTGAGCTTCATTCGTCAAGGCTAGAATCCAATATTCTCAACGGAGATCATATCGGATTAGCATAATATATGTGCAAGAAGACTCAACCGAATCAAGAAAAGAAAAATTTAACAAGTCCTACTTTGGATTATATACAAAAATTCACCGTAAACTAACAATCTAAAGAGTTGAGGATCAACCCAATAGAAAATATGTACACACATTAACAATCTTACACAAATATAATATGAGAGTGCACGTAAGACTGTAAATGGGAATGAGTTTCCCAAACCTAAACTTGTGAACGGGTGTGTTTGTGAGAACAAAATCTTGCAATTTTAAAGGTACATCATGCAAAAGGTCTAACTCAAAATGAGTTTTGCTAATTACTGTGGAACATACATATTCCAACTGTGGCTCCTTAAGAGTGTTATACTTTGATGCAAAATAGTCCAAGAGGACTTGGGAAGCACAAAGTTCTAGGCCTAAGTTAGGCATTTTCGGAGAAAAGTTGGTTTTGCAATTTTGTGACAAACTACACCTAGGTTTGGTGGAGGAGTTTCAATTTGTGACTCAGGAGAGAGGTTAGGTACATCTAAGTTGTGTTCATGTATAAAATCATTTGCACCGTCACACTCTTTCCTAAGGTCAGGAGTGGGTAAATCATGGTTATTTTCACAGGGCAATTCATCAGGTTCCACATCAAAGTCATCAGAGGAGGCAACATATTGTGACATGGGCAGGGAATCAGACACAGAAATAATATTATGATCCAAAAGAACATTAGTGTCAACAGAAGATTCATCCTTTCCTAAGTCACAAACAAGTTGTGAAGCATGCTCACATTCACTGAAGAATTTCACAAAACTAAGCTCATAGTTAAGATCACATTTATGAATGTTAGAAGAAGTATCATTCATAGGGTTCACTAAGAGGCGCACAACGTCTCTCGAACCAAAAGATTCCATCATATTTTCAAAGCATGCACATGCTCTTCTAACATATCATATTCATCATCATCATCATCATAGCAAAAATTCATCTCCCCATTCAAAATTGTAGCATTTCTAGTGTACTCATTTACCTCTAGATTAGGTTCATATTCAGTATATGGTTGTACAAAAGGTTCACTAGAGAAGGGATGCTCAGACATGTTGCTATGTGGATGGTCATGCATTGCATTCATTTCAAGCCTAGCATTTTGCTCCATGAGTGTTTCCATTAGTGATTGCAAACTAGGAGTTGGGGGAGTATAAAATTGTTCATCTCCCCACTGTGGTGAATGATGCATGTGTGCAGGTTGATTATGGTCCCAATAGTCACTTCTAGACACTTCGTACGTTGGATTATCATGGTTTTCCCTAGACTGTCTAAAAGCATGCAAAATATAACAAGATACTCAGCGAGGGGTGGTCTAAGCCACCACATAAGGTGCAAGCATGCATTTCATAATGATCTAAAAGTGATGATTTGGGTATGAGAAAATTGTTCATTTTCAACTTTGTGGTGGATGATGTATGTGATCATAATGATTAGGGTATGTGAGGTCGGGGCCTTGAGAAGGCCCATAAAGTTCCCTAAAAGTCACTATGGTATGTGGGGTGTTCATCTTGTGAAAGGTGCCCGTAAGCAAGCTCTCTAAGGGATTTATTTGTTCCATCCCCAGATGCAGACCAATATCCTGACATGATTTAGCTCTCAAATTGAATTCACAATCTAATTTGGTTTATGTGGGTTCATTTTTGTTTTTGTAAACTTTGGTTTATGTGGGAAAGTTTGGTTTATGTGGGCTTGTTGTTTGGTTTTTGTGGGAAGCTTGGTTTTGTTGGGATTGATTTTGGTTTTTGTTGGGAAAGTACAGCCCAGTGAACTGTGGGCTCAGTTTTTGTGCAGACAGCCCAACAGTTTAGCTAATATGGGCTTGGCTGTTAAAGGTTTGCTTCAGCCCAGCTGTGTGGGATTCAGATTTGGTTTAAGCCCAGCAGTGGCTTGATTGTGAGCAGCCCAGATTAGGTTGAGTTGGGCTCAACTTGGTTTAGAGCCCAGGTTGTGTGATTGTGAGCAGCCCAACAGTTTAGTTTAAGCCCAGCAGTGTGGCTTATGTGGGCTTGGGTGGTTGCAAGCAGAGCCCAGGTTAGGTAAGGTTGGCAGAAGGTTGGCAGCTTGCCAGGCCAGTGGTGGTGGACTCAGTCTTAGTGACACTGGTTCTTGGTTGGCAAACTTAGCCACTGGGCCGTGTGCACACCTGGTTAAGTTGTCACGGACGGTTAGTGCTTGCGGCCTAGTGCTTGCACAAAGCCACGGTTTATGCGGGGTTGGCTTTCAAAATTATCACAAAGACAGATCAAGTAATGTCTTTGGTCTCAACACAAACACTAGTATGCACACAAACACTAGAAAACCGGATGGCCTGAGCAGCTTCACATTCATTCAAGCATAAAAAATCTCACACACGGCGGGGCATGGGTATCTCGGCTAACTTGGGTTTCCAAGTTACACCCAAAACTTGCGCTACGGGGCTTGCAAGGGAGAAGCACTCACGGGGATTAGGGCTCATGCAATTAGCTCACTAAGGTTTTACTGGGGCTCAACAGGGGTCTCACACAAATTTACCGGCTTATCAAAGACAAAAAGGTACGGACTAGCACAAGGCAACACTCACCTTACAAGTCGCGGGGCTTGCTCGGCCTTGGTTGCACTTGTGCAGCCAAGATGGCCGTATCGCTTTGCACTATGCTCAGCCGCTCGGCAAGCACAAAGCAAGCGCTTCTTATTCATGCACCTTGGCTCGAGTTACCACCAGACACAGAAGACGAGCGGCGCGGCACACATGCATCTCAAGGTCGGGGTTTCCCTTGGTTTCTTTCCTTTGGCTTGTTCGGCGACGGCACGACCAAGGAGCATAGAAAGGTACCTGTCGCTTAGAAGGAAAATTTAGTCCTCGGGATTTGCACTGGTTATGCACCGAGATGCAAATGATATGTAAATGAGATGCACCGAGATGCAATCAAGGGAGCTCGAGAGACGGGTGCAAGAATGCAATACAAATGGTATGCCCCCAATGCAACAGATGGCGGCTAAGTTGGACCGACACGGGGCTTGAAGAGTTTAAAATGCAAAGTATGAAACAAAATGTTTATGCTAAATTATACCAAGGTACCAAAGTTACGAGATGCAAGTTACAAAGGTTCAAACTAAGTTATACTAGACTAAGTTATACTAAAACAAGAAGAAAAGCAAAGAGTGCAAGTTATAAATGATTCTACGAGAATGTGAAGAGAAACTAAATGCTAAACACAAAATACAAAAGCAAAGACAAGAGGATATGCACTAAATGCTAAAAATTTCAAGGCTAAATGCGGTGAGAATGTACGGGGGGATATGTACAAAGTAAAGACAAGCACAAAAATCACAGGCACGCGCCAAGTCCCAGCAACGGCGCCAAAAACTTGGTAGGCCCGAGGATGTGTATAAATTACGGCCTACGGAAATACCGCAAGTGCACGGTGTCGCGATGTAGCACTGGGCACGTACGTGGTCGATCCACGAGAGACTTGTGGTGCCCTTATGTGATCTAAGGCTTGCTACTTGCGAGTTCTAAGTGAGGCAATGTAACGACGGGTGTTTTGTTTGTTGCCGATAATGCATTTGATGTGGTAATGTGATCCTAAACTAAGGCAGTGAGATAAATTGTAATAGATAGAAAGCTATCGGGGTGGTGAATCCACCACCCCGACCTCATGCTTCGAGGCAATGTAGGTTGAGCAATGATCTTGTGCCTTCCTTGAAGGTCTTGGTTAGACATTCACTAACTAACTTTGTTAACTCACCCTAGTATGAGTGGTCTTCTTACGGTACCACTCATCACGGGTTTGTAAACTCCATAATTAACTACTAGTCTTAACATATTAGCACATAACAGAAGCAAGCCAACATACATGCTTTATCATGAAGAACAGGGGTTTCATCACACCCGAGAATTAAAATTAAAACATAACAAGAAATAAAACAAGATTAATCCCTAAATGAACCCTAATTGACACATCAAGCTAACCCAGGCATGCCCGCAAACAAACACAAATCATCTCTATTTATACATGCAAATAAAACCCTAACCCTAATTCCTCAAAATCGAAATTAAATATAAAATAACTCACAAAAACTCTCACCCACGTCGCTCTCGAATCGCTGTCTTCTCTGTCAATCGGCTCGCAACTCCATCTTTGGGGTTATTGTCGAGAAACCCTAATTCTCACTGTCTTAACCCTAGCTTCTAGGATGAGAGAAGCTAAAGGTTGAGAAAGGTAGAACTAGGGTGTGGGGAGGAAGTCGAGATGCAAAGCGTTGTCGGGTGAGGTGATGGAGGTGGTTGCTCTGCAACTTTGGTCGGGAAGAAGATGAAGGTGTTGCGAGAGGTTTCTGTCGGGTGAAGGGAAGAAAGAGAAGAAGGAGAGGAGAAATGAGGTGAGTCGAGAAGGTATAGGGTATAGGTCGATACAGTGTTGAGCAGGTACAGCGAGGTATGATGGGAATGGCCTAGCGAGCGTCGGATGGAGCTGATGGAGATCTGAACGGCTGAGAGAGGTAGCCGGTTTTGATGTGATCTGGTGTAGCACGGGAGCAGCGATCTTCGATGCACGTGGAAGCAGCGACCGTTGGATGAGGGAGAAAGAAATCTCAACGTCTCAGAAGAGACGGGCTCGGATCCGGGTCACGGGTAGCTCTAGCCCATGTCTTGAGATGAGTTGCTACTTGTTGGGTTGCAGGCGTTGCGCGCGAGCTTTGGCTTTACGCTCCATAGATGCTCGACTCCACTTCTTCGCTCTTTGGGCTCCGCACTTTCTCCGGACTTTATTTAGTACCTAAAAATACAAAGTTAATTAATACAAATATTTATTCTTGAAAACAAGGAAAACACAGAATCTGGGATAATATCTATTTTCTAAGCGCAAAAGATGAGTAAAATGCCAATAAAAAGGTGTATAAATATGCACTATTTGGCACTCATCAACCAACTAAGCCCACATAAGCTTGTGTAACTGGGCTGTGCATTTACACACAACCTGGGCTTTGCACATAACCAAGCCTACAGCCCACAAAACCAAATCCCAACCAAACCAAAGCCCTCTTAAACCAAATCAGCCAATTTAAACCAAATGAAACCCAATAAACCAAACTGAGTCCACTACAACTGGGCTTTGAGTTCAATTTGAGTTGTTAAATAATGTCGGGATTTTGGTCTGCATCTGGGGATGGAAACAAATCCATTAGAGAGCTTGCTTACGGGAATGCTTCACCATATGAAACCCCCACAGACCATAATGATTTTAGGGAGTATTATGAGCCTTCTCAGGGCCCTGACCTTGAGTACTCATACCCTAACCATCATGAGCACATGTATCAGTCACCACAGTGGGGAGATGAACAATTTTATACTCCCCCAACTCCTTGTTTACAATCACTAATGGAAACGCTCATGGAGCAAAATGCTAGGCTTGAATTGAATGCAATGCATGATCATCCATATAGCAACATGTCTGAATTTCCCTTCTCTAGTGAACCATGTGCACAACCATTTAATGATTATTCATATGAAACATGCATACCCACTATTGAAGACTCTCCCTCCATTGCACAATGTCACATGTTCTTAAAGATGAACCTTATTCATTTAGAAAAGGAAGAATGGAAGGCAGTTCATGATAGGATGATTATTGTCCCTAATAAAGTAAATCTTGAAAATAGTGTTTCTATTCCTACTCATGCAACTAACACTGAATATGAACCTAATCTAGAGGTAAATGAGTATACTAGAAATGCTAATAGAGAAATGCATTTTTGTTATGATGATGATGATGATGAATATGATATGTTAGAAGAGCATGTGTATGCAGATAATATGATAGAATCTTTGAGTTCAGAGACGTTAGGCGTCTCTTCTGTGAACCCTATGAATGATACTTCTTCTAACATTCATATATGTGATATTGATTCTGAACTTGGGTTTGTAAAATTCTTCAGTGAATGTGAGCATGCTTTACCACCTGTTTGTGACCTAGGAATAGCTGAATTGTCTGTTGACACAGATGATTCAATGCATGTGCCTGATTCCATGCCTAGGTTACAGCATGATATCTCTCCTGGTTATGTTGTGCATGAGAGTGATTATGATTATGACATGGAGATTGATGAACTGTTTTATGCAGGTGAACATGATTTACCCTCTTCTGACTTTAGGAAAGTATATGATGGTGCAAATGATCTTATACATGAAAGCAACTTAGATGTACCTAATTTCTCTCCTAAGTCACAAATTGAAACTCTTCCACCCAACCTAGGTGTAGTTTGTCACAAAATTGCAAAACCAACTTTTCTGAAAATGCCTAACTTAGGCCTAGAACTTTGTGCTTCCCAAGTCCTCTTGGACTATTTTGAATCAAAGTGTAACACCTTTAGGGAACCACAGTTGGAATGTGTATATCTGCCTGTTCTTAGCAAAACTCATTTTGAGTTAGACCTTTTGCATGATGTACCGTTAATTTTGCAAGATTTTGTGCCCACAAACACACCCGTTCACAAGTTTAGGTTTGGGGAAACTCATTCCCATTTGCAGTCTTACTTGCACTCTCATATTATATTTGTGTAAGACTGTTGATGTTTGTATATATTTTCTATTGGGTTGATCCTCAACTCTTTAGACTGTTAATATATGGTGAATTTTTGTATATAATCCAGTAGGACTTGTTAAATTTTTCTTTTCTTGAATCGGTTGAGTCTTCTTGTACATATATTGTGCTAATCCGATATGATCTCCACTGAGAATGTTGGATTTTAGCCTTGATGAATGAAGCTCTAACCTTGCTCCGCCGACATCCTAGTAATCTCTTCCCTTTTCTCTTATCAAGCATAGTTCTCTCGGTATGTGACTGTTTAAATTTTTTCTATCTGTAGACACATTGAGGACAATGTTTGATTTAGGTTTGGGGGTGCATTTGCATTTAGAGTTTTTAGTCTTTTTAATCTTTTATTCTCAAAAAAAAAAAAAAAAAAAAAACTCTTTTTGTAAAAACCTCCAACTTGTAGAGATTTTAGAGTCACTAGCATGCTTCTAGCTATGTTTACATAGAGAGTCTGACCGAAATAACAGAATTTGGAAGTACTGGAAAACGCAATCGGGTTCCTTAGTTGATTAGAGCGTTAAAGTTGGATTTAACCATACCCTGAGGCTTAATTAGGTGTTGTTTAGATATTCGGTAGTAGAATTGTGATCACCCATAGTGGAGACTACCCATTTTATATCAAGTGAGGCACCAACCTTCAATTTTTTGCAACTTTCTAGAAAAGTCATAGAGTGTGTGTCACCGTACGTCAATTCCGGGTAGGAATGGTGAGCTACCCAACTTCGCACCAATTTCAGCACTACTTTTGATCTCTTGAGTGCTAGTTTTTGTCAATCATGAGGGTGACGTCTAAAGATGAAAACTCCTTCTAAATATCGATTTGCAGTTAGCATCACTCTCTCTTCAATCAACAGACCCATAGAAACACATCATCGTCAACAAGCGGAGCATCATCAGAATATTGAAAGAAAAATTGATATAGTCCAAGGTTTACGTGCAACAAAGAAAAGAAAAGAAAATAGGATGAGAATTAATAAAATTTATAAAATCAAGACAATATAAGTTATGGAAAAATTGAGTGACAAAGTCCTTTATCCATGGAGTTAGTTGTTTCACTATTTGTATTTTTATTTTCACTTTTTGTAATTTAAAAAAAAATCAAAAATCAAAAATCAAAAAAAAAAAAATCAAAAAAATATTGTAGTTTATTTTTGCTACCACCATGGTAAAGAGAGTTCAAGAAGAAAAATCCAAACAACAAGGAAATTGAGTAGAAAAGTTAAAAATTGTCAAGGTTTTGTAAAGTTCAGAAGTTCGTCATCAACAGTTGAAGACCGAAGACCGAAGATTGAAGACGTTTCTATGGTTTCTTATGAGAGAGTGATATTAATTGCCGATCGGGTGAAAAGGTAAGTGAGTACTCCCACCCCTTGCTAATGGTTGATTTCCTTTCTTAGAGATCATCGAAAAAGATTCTTTTGTCCACACCTCTCGTGGAGTCTCCAGATTTTATTTCGGAAGGTTATCCTTCTTACCCACAACGTGTGCGGGATTTTCTCTTTATTCCCGCCGCACACATGAGAGACTAAAAAAGCGATCTTTTTGAGTGCAATTATCATAAAACCCTAATAGTGAGGCAGAAGTTAAGGCTTATGATCACAATCGAATCCGAATTCTTTCATATGGTATGGTTACTTCTCGCTCAAAGACTTAAGGATGAGAATGCGTTCTTTGGTAGTTCTAACTTCGTTACTAGCATGCAGAAACTCTATGTCCTCATAGCTTCTTGGATGCTTGAGACTCTTTTTACACTCTGAAGTTGGAGAAGGTTTTGTGGGTACACCTCTGGTAAACCCTCACGAGACTACAACTCGTCCACTAGGGACACCTAGGGGTTTAAAGGCTTAATGCATACGCTAAATGCATTCGAGAGACCTGCGACAGGGGTGTAGTTAGGATTTCCTAATTTCTGTTTCACTTGAGGACAAGTAAAATTCAGGTTTGGGGTATTTGATGAGTGCCAAATAGTGCATATTTATACACCTTTCTATTGGCATTTTACTCATCTTTTGCGCTTAGAAATCGATATTATCCCAGCATTCTCTGTGTTTTCTTTGTTTTCAAGAATAAATATTTGTATTAATTAATTTTGTATTTTTAGGTACTAAATAAAGTCCGGAGAAACTGAGGAGCCAAAAGAGCGAAGACTCAGAGGCAAGTGTCTATGGAGCAGAAAGCCGAAGCCCGCGCGCGCAACAGTTGCAACCCAACAAGTAGCAACTCATCTACAAGACATGGGCCCAAGCTATCCATCTCCGACCCGTGACCCGGATCCGAGTCTGTCTCATCCAGGACGTTAGATTTGATCTACCCTGCATCCGATGGTCGCTCAGCCTTGCACATCAACATTTGATGCTCTCGCTCAACAGCAGAATCACCCGCTTACATCATGAGCCGTTCAGATCTCTCCCACGCATCCGACGCTCGCTGCACACCTCACATCATCCTTTGCTATGCCCGCCTCACACCAAAACCACCAACACCCTATACCCCCCACGACCAAACCCTATTCTCTTCTTCACCTTCTCTTTCTTCTCCCGACAGAGCAGAGCTCTGCTCTTCTTCCTCTCTACCCCGACCAACCCTCTGCAGCGCCACCTTCCCTTCTTCCCTGACAAAGCCATCACCACCACTCCATCTCTACACCCGTACCAGTACTCTCTCTCTCAATTATCTCTTTCATAGCTTCTCATCAACCTAGAAGCTAGGTTAGAGATAATTAGGGTTAGAGTTTAACCAACAACCCCATTTCTCGAGCCAAGTGACAAAGTGGAGAAGCGATTCGAGTATGGGTGAGAGTGTCTTGGTTTTGTTTTCCATTTAATTTCTATTTTAAAAATAAATTAGGGTTTGAAGTTTTGGGTATTTGGGCATGTATAAATAGGTTGAACTAGGTGTTTTTGAACTCATGCCTGGGCTAGCCAGGAGCACAACTTTAGTGTTAATTGTTATTATCATGTGCTAAGTTAACTTGATAGGGTGTTTGATGAAACCCCTAGTCTTATGTTGAGTAAATCATGTTCAAAATATGTGTTCTTCTTTGTGCTTAATTAGAGTAATTATGTGTTGTATGGATCAAATGAATTTGTGATGGTTTGTACTATAAAAAGACAAGATATACTAGGAATGCATTAGTGATATCAGTTCAATTGCTTTAGGAAGAATTAGTTAGCTAACAATAGAATGATCCTGTGATAGAGTGTACTGTAAGAAGACACTCTATGCTAGGGGAGAATTAAGGAGTTAGTTAAGTAACTCATCATCATCCGAGACCTTCAAGGGAAGGTACAAGACACTTTGAGATATTGTTTTGCATAGCATAAGAATTAGAGGGCTGATTCAATCACCCTAGCACTTTAGAATCTGCATTTTACGACACTCTTGCTCATTCTTTTCCTTAGTTTAGAGTCACAACAGACCCTTAGTCGTATCGACACAAACAACTTTCAATCTGTGTTACACACTTGCTAAAACTCAGTCGAGTAAGCCATAGATCAATCTCAGCACCACAAGTCCTTGTGGGATCGACCCGTACTTGCCGCGTCTCCGATAGACGTCGTGCACTTGCGGTATCACAAGTAGGCTTTAGAATTAGACCCCTTTCCAGGCCTACCAATGGATGATGCATGTGTGCATGGTCATAGTCACTTCTAGACAATTCGTACATTTGATTATCATGGCTTTCCCTAGACTGCCTAAACTCATGTAAAATGTAGCAATTCTCAGCAAGGTGGTCTAAGCTACCACATAAGGTACAAGTATACATTGCATAGTGCCTAGGGGGATTAGATTTGACAGATTGCTCATGTAATTGCCTTTCTAAAGAAGAAACTTGAGCTTCTAATTGATCTAGAAGTGATGACTTGGTATGAGGAAAGTGTTCATTCTCAACATGTGGTGGATGATACATGTGCTCATAATGATTAGGGTATGTGAGTGCAGGGCCCTCAGAAGGCTCATAATATTCCCTAAAATCACTATGGTATGTGGGGAGTTCATATTGTGAAGCATGCCCGTAAGCAAGCTCTCTAATGGATTTGTTTCCATCCCCAGTTGCAGACCAAAATCCTGACATGATTTAGCACTCAAATTGAACTCAAAGCCCAATTGTAGTGGACTCAGTTTGGTTTATTGGGTTTCATTTGGTTTATTGGGTCTCATTTGGTTTATTGGGTCTCATTTGGTTTGTGTGGGATTTGGTTTATTTGGGCTTTGGTTTGTTTGGGAATGTACAGCCCGGTGGAATTGGGTTCCAGCCCAGCAGTTGGGTAATAGGTTAACAGCCCAGGTGATGTTGAGTGTGCTTCAGTGGTTGTGTAAAAGTGTATGGCCCAACAGTTGAGTAGAGCTCAGTGGTTGGGCTTCAGCTGTTTAGGTGCGGCCCAGTTTAGGTGAGCTTGTTTGGTTTAATTGGGATGGTTTGTTTTGCAGAGCCCAGTTGTTGTGGAAAGTTTTGGTTGTGTAAAACCCAGTTGTTGCAGCTGCACAGTTTGGTCAGGCTTGTGCACACAGCAAGGCAAACTCACAGATCAAAAGGCACAGCACAGAGTGGCACTCAATTTTTAGCACACGGGAGTGCTGGATGATGTTGCTTGAAAGAGACAAAGCATTGAGACACACAATCACTCAAAAGTGACACAGCACTGGCAGTTCATGCTCAGGTTGGTTTATGCTCAGCACAAGTCACAGCACAGCGCAGGTGCACAAGAATCATCCAGGAAAATTGTTATGAGGTGCTAAAGGTGCAGCAGGTGCAGGTCTTGTGCGTGGCATACAACAAGTGAGGTGCTAAAGCACTTAGACACTCAACATTCTTTCCAATGCTACAGGCTCACTCACAGATAATTGCATAGTAGTTCAGAGCATCACAAGTTCATAGTTCAACATAATAGATATGAAACCTTACAAATGTAGCAGATTACCCAAAGAAATGAACAATACCTAAAGTTTCCACATGCTCGTGGTGTGTCAACCGGCTTGGTCGATTTCAAGTGGGGAATGCAGCCAACTTGGCTAACCAGTTGCAGCTCAGTCTCTATAGCTGCAGGGGATGGACTGAGTACACAGGGCGAATGTAGACTAAGGGCTTCAGCACAGCACACCCTATGGAAGTTTAAGCTCAACTCACGGCTTCAGGGGTTGGAGTTGAGCACAACAGTGGTCTCACACAGGCACGGGGAGAGCTCGGGGTTTACGAGTAAGGCTTGCTCTGAATTACAAAACTACCAGCTAACCAATGCAAGGTGAGGCACGAAATATTAATACACGGCCTGAGACAGACCAGGCAGGTTTGGTTGATGTCAACTATCTCGATTGACTTCACTGGGCTTGTAGCTAAGGCTCGGAGTGAGATGGAAGCTCGGGTCACGTAACCTACCGGTGTAAAGATGTCGGGGTGTGAGCACTACCTAGCAAAGGTTTTGTCATGCAATCAATGCTCGTATTCACACAAGTTGACCACATACGGAGTTGGGCATACAATCGGGCAATAATAGTTCACAACAACAGATGTTCAAAGACTACTTTTTAGTCATGCATAGATTATGGCTTTCTCGGCTAGCAAAAGGTCGGGGTTTTGCGGGGCTTAAGCATGCAAATCGTGGTTGTACTCGCTACACACACGAGATCATGCGGGTATAGAGTATAACAAAATTTGAGAACGACCAACCGGTTTAGCCACAATGGATGTGTTGTTCTCGCTCCCCGCCTTTCTATGGGTTGGTTCACCTGCTTCCACAAGGTAGCATGGGGGTTTTCGCTATCTCAACAAAGAGTGTTTCGGTTCCTGTGGAGTATGTATGTTACGTGCCAGAAGATCAAAATGGATACCAAAGACAAGCCCGAGAGTCAATTGACTGACACTGGGGAAAAAGAATTGCATTGACACTAAGTTACAAGGCAATGGTGCTTATAACTCGATCAAAAAGTTAAAATGCAAATGAGATGCTAGACATTACACTAACTATAGTTAACAAATGTAAGTTACAAGGTGCAATACAAGCTACACTAAGCTAGAACACAAGGAAGCTAAGTTACAAAAGCTCAAGTAAAATAAAGAATGATGGAAGCTAAGTTACACTATGACAAGACTAAAAGAAATAATGCAGAGAGAATATATACAAGGTGGAATGGAAATCAGTTAAGCAAGGCCAATAATCAGCAGGGCACACGCCAAGTCCCCGGCAACGGCGCCAAAAACTTGGTAGGCTGGTAAAGGGGTCTAATTCTAATGCCTACATGTGATAACCGCAAGTGCACGGCGTCTATCGGAGACGTGGCAAGTACGGGTCGAACCACAGAGACTTGTGGTGCCGTATGACTCTAAGGCTTCCTAAACTGAATTCCCAGTAATGTAACAATCTTATAGTTTGTCGATGCGACTGAGATTAAGTTCTGATAATGAAATAAATCAAATACAAACAGTGCAAATAAAAGGGCGCTAGGGTTATCAATTTCCACCACTAATTCCTAATATGTGTTCAACTCAGTTGAGTTTCTTATTCCTGTGATAGTTAGGGATAATGTGTCAATCTTATCACTAGATCTATCACCTAAGGAGTTTCACCAGGGATAGCTCAATTTATCGCCTAAGGGTGCTAATTGAGTACTAGTTGTCTAACTAAGCACAACTAGTCAAGGGTTAGCACTAATAATTAAAGTATGAGTGAAACACTCTCACTACAATGTTAACCTAACTACAATGAATACAAGGCATGCATTGTGAGAGCAGAGTAATGAGGTGTTAGAATTGAGCATATCTGATACATTAAGCACTCAAGAACATTCAAGCAAGATTGAAATCATATCAGTGAATTAGGGTTTCAATGAAACCCTAGCAAATAATTTAGAACATAAATAACAAATTAAACACAAATTACTGCTCTGGCTACTCCAGGCATGAGTTTCTAACACCCATAGTTCTTCTATTTATACATGCCCAAAAATTCAAAACCCTAATTTTCTCAAAAGTAGAAATTAAATGCTAACTTATTCGCCCATACCCTCTGAGATAGTTGTTGGCTCTGTTTAATCGGCTCTCTGACTTCAGAATCGACCATGCAAGGGATTTGGTGAAACCCTAGCTTCAATCATCTCAACCCTAGCTTCTAGGTTATGGTAGAAGCTATGGATGGAGATGGGTGATGCGAGGGTAGCTGAGGAGGTGGTGATGGGGATGGTGCGTCTGTCGAGATGGAGAGATGGTGGCGGAGGTGGCTGCAATTGGGTTTGGTCGGGTGAAAGGAGGTAGTGTGGGATTTGGGAATGAAGGTATGGGGAAGAAGAAAGAGAAGAAAGAGAAGAAGAAGAGAGGAAATGAGTTCTCTCGATAGGGTATAGGGTTAGGTAGTTTTGTTGTGAAGCAGGGACAGCGAGAGTTGAAGTGAGGGGTGCAGCGAGCGTAGGATCTAGGGGGTAATATCTGGACGGCTCGGGGAGACTCGGAGTAAACTGGTGTTGAGTGGGAGCATCAAACGTTGATGTGCAAGGCTGAGCGACCATCGGATGCAGGGTAGATCAAATCTAACGGCCTGGATGAGACGGACTCGGATCCGGGTCACGGGTCGGAGATGGATAGCTTGGGCCCATGTCTTGTAAGTTGGGTTGCTACTGATGCGCGCGCGGGCTTTGGCTTTCGCTCCATAGACACTTGTCTCAATTCTCTGCTCCTTCGGCTCCTCAGTTTCTCCGAGCTTTATTTATTACCTAAAAACACAAAATTAATTAATACAAATATTTATTCTTGAAAATAAAGAAAACACAGAATCTGGGATAATATCTGATTTCTGAGCACAAAAGATGAGTAAAATGCCAATAAAAAGGTGTATAAATATGCAATATTTGGCACTCATCAATCTCATCAAAAGCCTTTTCGCACTCATCCGTCCAACCAAAATTCATTACTTTATTCAAAACATCAAATGGCTTGAATCGATCCGACGATCGTGAAATGAAACGGTTTAAAGCTGCTAATCGCCCCGCTAGCTTCTGTACTTCCTTCTTCGTTCTTGGGGATGGAATTTCTCTGATGGCTCTGATTTGCTCCGGATTCGCCTCAATTCCTCCGTGCGTCATCAAGTATCCAAGGAACTTTCCCGATAACAGCCCGAATGAACATTTTACTGGATTGAGCTTCATACGATATTGCCTTAAGATATCGAACGTCTTCTGCGGATCAAGAAAATGCGATTCCTTTTGCTCATATTTCACTACCATATCATCGATATATACTTCCATCGACTTCCCAATTAGATCCTTGAACATATGGTCTACCAAGTGCTGGTAGGATGCCCATGCGTTCTTTAGCCCGAACAGCATTACAGTATAACAGTAGACTCCTCTGTCAGTCACGAATGCAGTATGCTTTTGATCGGCCTCGAACAAAGGTATTTGGTTATACCCAGAAAAACCGTCCATGAATGACAGTCTCCGATTAACTGCGGTTTCATCCACCAAATCTCTTATCCGTGGCAGCAGGTACGGATAAGAGACACGAATTTTATTCAAATCAGTAAAATCGATACAGACACGAATTTTACCATTCTTCTTCGGAACGGGTACGACATTTGACAGCCAGCGTGGATATTGCACTGGTCGAATAAAGCCTGCTTCCAACAGCTTTTCGACTTCTGCAGTAACTCCATCTTTTTTGCTTTGCGCCATATTCCTGATTTTCTGTCGAACAGGATGGAACTTCTCATCGATATTTAGCTTTGTGGCAGGCTACATTCGGATCTATCCCAGGCATCTCAGCAAAACTCCATGCGAAAACGTCGGCATTTGCCCTTAGCAATGTAATCAAACCATCACGTTCATGTGCAGGCAGGTCTGCCCCTACGAACGTTGTTTTGTGTTCCTCATCTCCAATCTGGACCTCGATCAATTTCTCGACTGTTGGGGGTTCAGCTGCGTCCTCTCCCCTATATGATTCTAGAGGGAGAGGATTCTGTAATTGCTATTTCTGCTCGACTCGCATGATCTGGTTCCCGCTGACTTCTGACTTCTTGTAATCATCCATTGCACTCTCATGACACTTATGGGCGGCTATCTGGTCGCCTCTAACTTTCACAACTCCTTCTGGTGTAATAAACTTCAGGCATTGATGATTAGATGATGTGACTGCACCAATCTCATGCATCCAGTCTCGTCCTACGATCGCATTGTAGGGTGCTCGGCAATCCAGCAACAAGAAGGTGCCCAGAATGGACTTGTCAGCCACTGTTATAGGTATCTTCACCTTCCCAATCGCCTTTGTAACTTCGCCGCTGAAACCGATAATTGGATTTTCATCCTCCTCGATCAAGTCATGTGGGAGATTCATAGAGGAATAAGCTCCTGAAAACAGCACGCTCACTGAGCTTCCTGTATCCACTAGAACCCGGTGTACACGAAACATGCCGATCCAAGCAGTTATAACAATAACATCATTGTGTGGAGCATATACACCTATCATGTCTGCTTCAGAGAACTCAATATTTGTGCACCTAATCTCTCTAGTTTCTGCTCCATTACCGCTGACAAAATCGATGTGATTTGTCAGGTACCATTCTTTCAACTGCCTGATCTTTCTCCTAGACTCGTCTTCCGATGCCCGCCTGGTCATTGAATGGATCCTGGCATGAATGACGTTAATCACACGAGCGTTAATCACATGTGCTGAGCCGAACTATCCAGGACCTTTGCCGAAGTCTTTTTTCACGAACTCTTGCAGCTTTCCAGCGTCGATCATTCGCTGGACCTCGATCTGTAAGGAGTGGCAATTGTCGGTCTTGTGGCCATGGTCTTTATGGAACTTGCAGTATTTGCTCCTGTCACGCTTATCACGTGTCTCTGCTGGCAAAGGACGAGGGGGGCTCAAATCCTTGTTGATTTTCTCATATAACTCTGCAAGATGTATGTTCAATGGTGTCAGCTTCATATCATGAAATTTCTGATATCCAGTTTCCATGTGTTCACTTTGGTTCTTCTATCGGTCTTCACCTCGATCATTGTGCTGGCCGCTGGAACGGTTCTTCGACTTGTCCTTTCTTCCATCATTTGGATGATTTGCTAACATATCTTGACTCTCGAGCTTTGGAATCATCCTCCACTCGAGCATATTCCTCCACTCGATCATACAGTCCTTCCAGAGTCTTTGGTGGTCTCTTGACTAAGGAACCGTACACACCTCTTTGATCGTGCTGGTACGCCTTCTTGTAAGCTTCGATGGCGATTTGATCGTTGGCACCATCTACATCTGCTAACTCTTGCTTGAAGCGTCGAGTAAACTGTTTGATGCTTTCCTCCTTCCGAATTCCTAGAAGGAAAAAATCGTGGCATCCCTTCTGATCACGTCTATTGTACTTGTAGTGGGAGCAGAATTCTCCAACCAATTCTTGGTAAGTACCGATCGATTGTGCCGGGAGTTTATTGAACCACTTTATTGCTCCTCCATCCAAAGGATCGTGGAAACATTTTGCACATCAACTCATCACTGTGCTGCCACAGAGTCATGGTAGTTTCATAGTGCAAAACATGTTGATCTGGGTCACCTATCTTCTCGTCGAACTCTGGCAGTTTCGGAATTTGAAAATTCATTGGCGGTCGGAAGTCTCTGATATTCATCTTGAAAGGGGATCCAGCAGATCGATGCAACATGTCTATCTTTTCTTCTCTGGATTGCTTTTTCGACATTACTTTCTCGATCATTTTGCAAAGGCGAGCTTCTGTTATTGCGCCCACATCGCCTTCCGAGGAACCGTCTCCCTGCTCATAATCTTGGTCCTCTGGAATATGAGTTTTAGATCTCATTCTTTTCCTCTGGGGTCCAATAGGTTATTTTCCAGCTCCGCCTTGCTCCGAACGAGCATTGTAATCATGCGAAAATTCTTCATCATCGTGCCAATCTCGACCTCATCCTTCATTCCCGAGACGTTTTGAACGGGTGGTAGTTCGCCACACTCGCAGAGTTGAGGCCTTAGAGGCCTTCATTAGGAAAATCTCCAGTGGGTAGTAGATTTCTTTCCGGTCGATCAAGATCGATCACCTCTCTGTTTGGGTTTGCAGCCTGAGGGCTAATGCGACTTCCAAGCCGCTGCCATACAGAACGACCTTTTCGTTTGTTCAGATTACCCGTCTTAGGTCGAGACTGGTTCTCACGTTCCAGTCTCAGGAGTGCGTTCTCCTTCTCTAACTCTTCCAGCCGATTGCGCAACGATGCTTCCTCAGTACTAGGAGTCGCGGTACGTCCATCTCGCAGGTCATGTCCATCGTTCTTCCTCCTAGACGGGCTGCCGAACACACGGCCTCTGTTTCCTCGAACTTGTGGGTTATCCCCATCAACATCCATTCCTTCGTTATCGATCACTGGTTGTTTTCCCTGCATGCCTCCCTGCAATAATTGTCCCTGCATGTCTCCTTGCAATAATTTTCCTGCATGCCTGCATGACTGCATGGTTGCATGCCCTGGCATTGACATCCCCTGCATGGCACTCAGAATATTCCAGAAACTTCCATTATGGTTAAGGAATTATAATGGGGTGTGGATAACCAAAGGAGTAAGAGTAGTGTGTGTAAGCAGATGGGGCGGAAATATCCTCAAAGTCATAGGACTGGGGCGCAAATATCCAGGGACTACGGGATCAAGCTACATCGCGCAACACTGAATCACAACAGCCAATTAATCGCCGATTACACTTAATCGCCGAGTGCCGCTCGCATTGGCCGCTGGACTTGGACGCAGTTTATCTCGTCGTTAACTAGATGCCGACGCCATTAATTAGATGCCGACGCCGTTAGGAATATGCTGACGTCGTTAGGAATATGCTGACGCCGTTAGTTGTTGACTGTACCGGATGGTGCTGACGTGGCTACTGACATGTCAACATATCTGCTGACGTGACGTCCTTCCTGCTGACGTGTCACTTGCCACGTCATCAGGAGTGATGACGTGGCATCCATCCTGCTGACGTGTCACCCATGCTGTCGTGTAGCTTGCTGGTTGGCTAGGAATTGGTGACGTGGAGCGCTTATGTGGGACTTTTTATCCCAACTTGGAGTTCTTTCGCATGGGCTTGTGAGTTGAGTATTTGATAGTGAGACCTATCTTAGCTTGTTGCACATGGGTTTGCACATGAAGTCTTTGCAAGGCCCAGTTGGCTAAACTCCAGGCCCAATGAACCTTTCTTAGCCAATATGAGAAGATTTGTAGGCCTAGATTAGACCATTTTTGTGTAGAATATTAAGGGTACAAACAAGTCTCATTGGAAAGATTATATCGAAGGATGAGATGGATCCTGAAGTGGTAAAAAAAAAGTTAAAATCATTTGGAGAAGGAAAAAAGTTGAAATAAATATTATGGGTCGAAACCTCTATGTGTTCAAATTTAAAAGCTCTGAAGATATTGTGATTGTTATGGAAAAGGCTCCGTGGAACATCAATGATCATCTGATGGTCCTTCCAAATTATGTATCTTCAACACCACTAGAGGAATACAAGTTTTCTCATCAAGTGTTGATAACAGGTCTAAGTCTTGAACACTTAGATCATGGCATTATTGAAAAACTATGCAAGGATATGGGAAGAAAGGTAGCAGAATTCCTTTGTTGTGATGGTGCCTCTAGAGGTAATCATGGCATAGCTTGTTATGGCTTTATTGTCAGGAATCATATTGGTGAGTTAGTTTATGCAGAATCTGGTGGTCTTGGTGTTGCTACTAATTATGTTGCAGAATTCATCTCTAACATCAGAGCTTTGGAGTGGGCCTTTGAGAATCAGAACTTCAAGATTACTCTTCAATCAGATTCGAAGGCTTGTACAAACTCTCTATTGCCGCAGAAAATCCCTTGGTTCCTTCTGGCTAGATGGCAAAGAATTTATGCTAGGTTTCATTCAATATGTTACAGGCATGTTTACAGGGAAGTAAACTTTTCGGCTGATCACTTTGCGAAGAAAGGTGTACACCTTATGAAGGGCCAGAGAATGTGCTTTACTAATAGACCAAGCAGTTTGGCTAGACTTGAATTCCCTGATCAAGCATATTATAGATTTGACGAGTTTGCTTAGGTTTGTTTCTGTTTTAATTTTTTTTTCTTTTTGGTTTTTGGCCTATGGGCTTGTAATTTTTGACTTTTGGTTTCTTTTTTAATATAGTTTTGGGTTTCTTTAAAATAAAAAATAAAAAAAAGGTAGCACAAGAAGGAGAAAAAGGTTACAACATTAGGGGAAGATGTGTAAATGCTAAAATAGAAGTTGATTTAAGCATACCCCTCAAAAGAGGTAACTGGCTAGGGAACGCAGCTAAGCAAAAGGTATGGGTTAAGTACCACTTCGAAAAACAACCAAGAAGCATTTGCCCTGATTGCTATGTGATCGATCATGATACGGAGATGTGTGAGGAACGTGCGTGGGATTTATTCATATTTGGAATGACTGATGCTCTATTCGCAGAATACTATGCTCCGCATGCGCACAAAGTTGAAGCTATGTTACGTGATAATGAAGCAGGAACTAGTAATGGGCCTAGAGATCTTGGAGGGTCGGAAGAGAATGGACCGAGCGAGGATGACCCGGACTTCAGGAAATACAAAAGAAGCAGAGATGAGGGCATCGAGGATAACTATGTTCTCTTAGAAAATCCCCTTCGGTTAAACTCTCAAATCCCTAACAACACCCAACCAGAAAATAGTAGAAATGGTAGAGATGGTAGCACTGAGACTCATATTGTAACTTCTCATGATGGAGATCTGAACGTGGAGGAAGTTGAGAATGGAGGAGGAGGACCAAATGGAATTATCCATATCCCAGCTATTGAATCTCATATGACTTCTGCAAATCAGGTTACTTTTCAAACCCCTAATCTAAAATCCCAGCTTTTGTGTCAGGTTGAAATCATTCGCTGTCTTTCTGTGTTTCAATATAGTTTTTATGTTGATTACAAATTAGGGTTTTGTTTCAATTACAATTAATCCCAATTACTCATTCTATATACTAGGTATCACCCCGGCCTAACGGCCGGGGCTTAACCTTTCATTCTAGGCATCTTCTTCGGTTTTATACAAAGAAGGCATGAATCAAAACTTGGCGCCCTTTATTTTTTTACTAAAATATCTCGATAATGCTTACAATTTCAAACTAAAATCTCTTTAGGAAAAAAAAAAAAAGACCTAAAGGGCCTGCCATATAGATGGGCTCAAATATTCATGGACGTTAACAAACTAGAAAATGTACGTGAAGTTTTAGTTTTCGGACATTTGCATATGAGAATCACAAAAAGGACAACCATAATGCATACAAAAGTTTGGAGAGCTTCCTTTTCCCCTTGAGGTTTTCTGCATTTTTTCTTCTATTACAAAATAATTAATGAAGATGCATCAGATGGTGCAACCTCTACCAAAAATTGTATGCACTCCAATCTTGATGTTCTTCCACCTGCTCCCTGAAGATTAAACAGATACCAACTAAATCCAGCTACACGTGGCATCTTTCCTTTTGTGTTGCATTTGTTTCATAGTCAGTAACACGGGCGATGCGTCTCATCAATGCAAACGAATGTGTAAAAGCACTAGACGTTTTAACAAAAGTTATGATTCACTTGTGACTAATAGGATGTATCACTACAAGCACTAACCACAATTATGCTACTTAGAATCAGGGATAAACAACTTTTTCGTATTGAAAACCCTAATATAGCTCTAGAGATGAACACAAATCGGATTGATTCCGGACTCAACCTAACAAGTTTTCAAATCTTATAACACTATTAATTGTGAATCACAAACAATAATTACTGAGACAAAACTAATTCATTGAATCAAAAGCATGTTGAGAAATCAACTTTTATCCCATAACCAATAAGATGTTTAGCTACTCATAGCTATGGAGTTCATCATCATCAATATTCAATAATAAAACAAGGAAGAAGAAGAACAAAACCAAACCCTAGAAGTGTAAACAAAAATGGCTCTCCAAAAGAATTCCAAACAAAAAGATATCTTATGTGTTGTAGAAAACCTCCCTTTTATAGCCTTTCTCTCCTTCCAAAATTAGGTCAAGTCTTCAAAGTCCATTAGGTGAGAGTCCACCAAGCCCACAAGGACGAGAACCCGTGTAGAAATACGCCCGAAATCGGTCGCTAGGAAGTCTGGGATTGTGGCGGAAATCGGCGGAAAGTCGCCGGAAATCGGCTCCGGTGACTTGAGAAAGTCCGCCTTGGTCACCGGGTCAACAGGTTGGATCGGCGGGTCAACGGGTCGGAACAACGAAGTCGGGATCGGGTGAGTCACTCAAGTCGGACACAGTCGGGATGAATCGGACAGTCGGATTTGGATCAGCCGAGTCAGGGTGAATCAAGTGGATCAGTTTGGCCAGGCCAGTCTATTGCATAGGCTAGCTCTGTGTATGGCAATCATTGTGCTTCACCACTTAAACTTCAGTCATCATGCCCTGGCACCTACTGCAATTCCCAGCAATTCAATCAGCAGCCCATTCATGTTATTTGAGCTCCAACACAATCCCAGCAACACCATTCCCAGGCCAGCAATGTTTACCTCTAACACAGCTGTAGACACATCTCCACTCAAACAACAGTTGCACCACTATCTCCATTCACATCTGATCCTTCTGCACCATTGGCCTCACTTATGCATCTTACTCTGCAGCACCAAGTCTGCATACCCATTCTAGCTACACATCCACTATACTTCACTGCATTCCATATGAACCCTGACAGCCTCACCTGCATCTCAAACAACTCCTCTTGCAGCTGCTACTCAGTTCAACTCAACCAGCTTTCACAGAAGCCTCAATTCTCACTCTGCAATTCCATCAAGAGTCAGCTTTATCAACACCAGCTCTGCCTGTAACAGCACCAATGCCAACTCCTCCATTGCCAAGCCATTCATAGCAACAGTCCAACCCTGCAATCTTACCAGACCTGAGGTTCTTACTCTGAGTCCAAGTCATCACAACCCATTCTGAACCTTTGTCCATCTCAGTCCTAGTACAAAACCCCAGTTAAACTCCTTATTCCCTGTATTGCAAAGCATCCAAAAGGATAAACATAGCCCTTGATGTCTGCTATTCAACATCACTAGCAACTCAGACCCAGGCCCTCTCTTCCCTGTAATCAACCATCTGTGGCACCACTTCCATCATTACTAGGACAATCATCATCTTCATCTCCCAGCTCTACTAGCACCACAAACCCCGAACCTAAAACCGGCTCAACCAAGTCATAGCTCATTACAGCTCTTGTTCTACTCCACTCGGCTCACTTGCTTCCCTTACACCCGCAAAACCCGGCTACGCAATTCATCCAACTACAGCTCAAATGCAACAACACACTTCCCTGAACTTCATCTCAGCTGCACAAGTACCATCTCAATTCCCTGCATTCTCTGTAACTCAGCAATCCAACACCAGCTTCACTGGACTGCAGCTTCAATAGCAGCCCAGGCCACACTTGAATCTGTCACTCCAGTCCTCCCTGAACTGCTCTTGACTCGGCTGTGATGATTCTCAATTCAAATCAGTTATCTTATCTCCTCCTTGCTGTAAAACCCATTCTATAACACCATTGCATCTTGTATTTCACAATCCACCACCAGAACCCAAACCTGCAAACAATGAACCTCAACCCACTTTAATTCTATCCTCTTCTTCATCTCATCCACCAACAGACCCGAGCCTCGATTTCTCTGAGACAATTCTATCCCATGAATTTCAACATCTCAGATCTAACAGCAGCTTCACTCCCTCCTTCCAATCGATACCCAGTTCTTGGTGCTCTTCTCAATCCATCTCAGGTTCTTGACCCAACAACGACATTGATTCACATCTCTGTCTCTCTCAAGCAGCATCAAATCCCATCAACTTCATCTACTTGATCTCATAGTAACAGAGACCTCCAATCTTTCTTCGCTCAAATCTTCCAAAGATCGCCATCTTCAACTTCGTTAACTCATCACCACTACCTTCTCGAATCTCAATTTGAAATCTCTTGGATCCGGACGAATATTCTACACCTATCATGCGTCAACTAATAACATAGAGTCTCAAAACAACTATAAGATATGGAGGTTAACCCAAATCAAAAGCAAGTGGAATTATCAAAAGAAATAGGTAATTGACCAACAGAGCTATCGAACAACAACAAAAAAAAAAAAAACGTTTGTGTGCAATTGTCATTCGGGATATCTGTAAGCCAATTGCATATTCAACTGGGTCCATTGATTGAACTATGAAAAATAATTTGCATGCAACTTAGAAAGAAATCAGTCTAAATGAGAAACAACAAACAAATACTAATTAGAATCGGGCCAAAGTATCACAAATTGATAGTAAATTCTCGTTGAAGAGATCTTAATGAAACAAAATGAGGTGATAAAAATTTCACTAAGGGACAAATTCAATGACAACAACACGATTCATTCAGTTAACCGATTGGATTTTTCTACACACCAAAACCAAATCAAACACAATATTGAGCACGAATTAATAGAAACTACCTACTCTTTATATGTTTTCCTTCATCTTGTTTTGATAATATAACAACATTTAGTTCAAAAATTTTATGAAAGAACTCATTAGATTTCTTTCATAAAGAACTCATTAGAGTAAGAGACTAAATATGGAGGAATACCTCAAGGGAAATAACTAAAGTTATGGAGCTGTTTCTTAACAATGAACCTAACTTGATCCAAATCTCATGCTTTAATTGGATTTTCTCAGCTATATGCCTTAACAACCTTAGAGTAGTAACATTTTTCTCCAAACTCGCAATTGATTCCTCCTAAGATTTGGAAACTTAATTCGAAACTATAGAAAATCGATTAAAAAGAAATAGAGATTTACAACAGAGTATAATCAGTGAACACCATTCATATTCACAAATTTACAACAGAGCATAATCGATTAAACTACATATGAAAATGCGGGGGTCTAACAACCACACCCAACAATTTGTTTGGCAATCTGAGAGGACTTATGTAGCGCCCCCTAAGCTAGCAGCTGACTAATCCAAGAGATTAACTACAAAAAGAGGCACTAACGATCTAAAACATCTCATTAAACATTAAGAAAGAAGTTCTAAACAAAGATTAACCCGAATCTAAAACCCTATCTGAAATAAATACAAGAACTCCTCTCAAGTGATACATATTTAATAATGAGTTGGTTTACAAATAGAATATAAACACAAAAATACACATATGCGGAAGCTAACCAACTAACGAAACCAACTCCTCGAAGCTTTCGACGTCACGTGCACATCTTGAATCTGTCTCTGAAACTGAAAGTGGGAATGGGTGAGCACATCATCCCTAAAAGGGGTGCCCAGTATAAATAATAACTAACTTTCATGTAATCACTAGAATGATTTGAAGACAATGCAGGTTTTACTGAAAACCGATAAAATACGGAAAACGGATAAAGCATATTAAGATAATAAGTTATACGGAAATATAAAGTTCTACCAACCAATCTTACGGCACAGATTCACAACAGAAATAATAGTTAAGCGACGCAGTCCTTCGGAGTAGTAAGGCGTGACTCTTGCGGATTCTTCAATGATCATTAAAGCGCCCTGAGGTTTGGCGACCCCGTAGTCATATAAGATTTGTACCTTACCAGTACCTTATTATACGCGCACTCTACATAACAAGTATCTCAAGAGATCTAATGGTGTTAACGTTATAGCCGACGGAAGAACTTTAACATGAAGAACCCTATACCTCTCGCATGTCAAATCCAACAATCAGACATAAGATTCTCAACATCATTCTCTCTAAACACCAAAACATAATATAATAGCCTTTGAAAGTAATTTAAAAGAATAATAAACATTCACGTATGAGACATGCGTTGCCCGTACAGAAATAGGGAAATAATATTCGGTGACACGAGTACACACCTAGATAGCTTATTAGTTGGCAGCAATTTTCACTCCTTTAGCGCATAAATATAGATATAAATTTTGGGCAACCACATCACACACCAATCAAAAGGAACCTTCTCCTTTTCATGCTAACAATAAGTAAAGAATGTAACTACTTTCCAGTCAATGGAAAGAATCACTTTTTGAAGATAAGTAAATACTCCCAAAAAACAAATATTAGTTGTTTCAGAAGATCCAACCCCATCCCAAAATGTAAAAGAAAACTAGTTTGTATTACACACAAATAATACATGCATACACATATCATATACTAGCAAAGATATGCATGCCTTTCGCAATATAAATATAGTTATAAAACAATAATGAATACAAGAGAGTTCGTTATCAATTCCCACCTCTTTTGATGACAAGCCTCGCATACCTTGAGATCCATAATCCACTGGTTCATTCTTTAGATCGATCGTTGTTAATAAAGATTAACTGTTAATCACACAAGCCCTGTAAAGATTATCCAAAAGGCTCATACAAGGCTCATAACACAATCTCATACAATTCTCTAGTTATAGGTTAAATGAACTATCTAATGGTTCTAAGCCCATTTATAGTTCTATATCTTTTTATTATCTATCTTTAGCATATTTAAAGGTTTACTAATTCAATTAGATTGGTTCTATAGTCCATTAGATATGTCTTGTGAATATCTACAACTTTGTAGAAGGAACCAAAAGCTAAATCGGACCATAAAGGGTCCAAAACATCAAACTAAGAATACATGTCACTAAGCCCAAGTCCACTAAACTCGGCCCAATACACAAGGCCCGGTCCATCTGGGTCAAACTAACGGTCGCTGACGGTTAAAGGAGTCAGCTAACAGTCCAGGTCAATAGTCAAGGTCAAGTCCAGGTCAGAGTCCAAAGTCAAGTCAATTAGTCAACGAGTTAAGTCACTGAGTCAACTCGGGTCAAGATAGGAAACTCGGTGAGTCAACACCGATTCAACTCATTCAGATATCTGAGTCAGGTTAAACTAGGCTAGTCAGATTCTGACTAAGCTGAAAAGCTCAAGGCCAAAGCCTTGCACAGGCCAGACTTCAAAAGCATAACTAAGATGCAACACAAACACATGCCAAAACTCAAATACGACTTCTCCTTTACCATTTCCAATCAATCTAAACAATAACTATAATTCCTACTTGAATACACTTCTCTCCTAACTTCAATACAATTCTAGTTTCTAACATACATATCCATATACATTCAGTTCAAGTAACTCTGCACCTGATCTCAATCACTCATCTAATAAAACTTGATTATTATATCATCTCAATTCTCTTGCACCTGCAACATAGTAACTCCTCCATTTCTGATCAGTTCACAACACTACTACCATTACAGATTCGATACTATCATCTCCGTCAATTCAGTTCTATCAGTCGACGACAACAGCATACATTCTTTTCCATTTCAAACTTCAGTCACATAACCTCTTATTCAACTGAGTTCAGTTCAACACATTCACTACCATGATCTTTTCCTTATCCTCGACTACACTCTCACAGTATTGACACCAACCTCAAACACTGAGATTCTCATTTGTAACTTCATGTCTTCCACATCAGCATCACTTACATCCCCTTCTCAGCACAAACAGCCAAGCAACAGCACCATCCACAATAGATTATCACTTCATAATTCAATTGCATTTCATCTACAAGAATATCTTTCAATTCATCATTCTTTAATAGATCCACAACCTCAATTAAGACCATCACTATCATCTCAAATACCTAACATTCATCTAGAACACTACTAGAAACTCAACTCCACCAACATCATCATTATCAGTTCAACTTCAAAATAAGAAGCTAAGCATTACCTCTAAGCTGACCACCAACACTAATTACAATCATCTTCAACCTCACTGCCATCTTTATCTATGCATCTTCAATTCAACCACAATAATCAACACTTCAATGAAACACCACCAATCTTTATCTTCATTCATATTATTTTCATCTGCAATTCAACATCAATAACCAAGCCATCTAAACCTTAACTCCAACTCTGGACAACTCTTACAGCATCAGCACCATTTAACACAACTCAACCCTTATCTCAATTATCCTCCTGCCACAATCAATTTCATCAACACCACAATCCCATCACCACATCCAAGCCATGAATTTAATACCAAACACCACCTGCAAACCCCAGCTTCAAACATCTCTATCAAATTCATCTTCTTCACTCATAGATTCTATCTCAAAAGGCCTAATTTACATCTTCAAATTATCCAAACCCTAACCTAAGAAAAACCCTTTTTCTATTTTAAGAAACTAATGGAAATTGAACTCTAAACAATCATCCTATAAAAAAAAAAAATCATAATGCACAAAAGATCAAACCCATCTAATATTCTATCAAGATATAACAAAATCACAAAGCAATTTCATTCAAACAGAAATCCTAAATTAAATCTCTGATTTACCTTTTCTTTTCGATTCAACATCAAAACAGTTTCACTTCATCGATTTGAAGACAACCCTTCTTTACTTCATCCATCAGCATCCCAATTCACTTCTCAAATTTATATTAAACCCTACTTCGATCTTCTCAGTAGAAACCCTATCATCAACTTATTGTGATCAATCAACCACCGAACCATCACCTTTGTCTCTAATTGAACCAGCTAATAAGCTTTCTATGAAACTCTCACGCAAAAGGCCTCAAATCTCTGAGATTGAGATTGACAGAGAAAAGAAAGAGAAAGAATAGGAAGAAGAAGAACAGAAAAAAAAGAAGAAGAAAGAGAAAGAAGAAAAGAGAAATAAGTTTCTCTTCGAAACGCGTAGGAGATAAGGCAAGCGATAATTATTAAGGCACCCAAGAAATGGATAAGGGAAGCCCCAGTCGGTTTAGATTTAAAATGATTATTTGCCCTTCATAATAATCCAGTGATATCTTCTTCGTCCGGTGTCTGAATGACACGTTCGAGTAGTCTACTTCGCACAACTTTTCGATATCTATCTAGTAATACTAGTTTCATATCTAAATTGTTGTTAGATTAATTTCTATTAATTAACGTTCGCCTCTAATTAATCAGGTCAATAACGGCTTAGTCGTCTCATGACTGGTCTAATAGCGTTGACGAGCTTGAGGCTCGTTACAACTTACTCCAATATACTTTCTAGAGAATCAACTAGACAGTCATACTCAATTTAGAGTAAAGTATATCAAAGAGTTTAATATCTCTGTTTCACAATGTAATCAGCAAATCAAACAGATAGAAATCCGCGAGCCTGATTATTATGTGAAACAACTTGAATGGTATCAAAGACCAATGTTCAAGTGTCAATCAATTTAAATCAACAACCAAAGGTTGGATATTCTAATTGATTGATCTTAACGCACAACCTGTGATATTTCAATTATATAACAAAATATAATGCGAAAAGAAATAACACGAGACACGGAATTTTGTTAACGAGGAAAACCGCAAATGCAGAAAAACCCTGGGACCTAGTCCAGTTTGAACACCATATTGTATTAAGCCGCTACAGACTCTAGCCCACTACCAATGAACTTCGGACTGGACTGTAGTTGAACCCTAATCAATCTTACACTGATTCAATGTACAGTTGCGTTCCTTATGTCTCTGATCCCAGCAGGATACTACGCACTTGATTCCCTTAGCTGATCTCACCCACAACCAAGAGTTGCTACGACCCAAAGTCGAAGACTTGATAAACAAATCTGTCTCACACAGAAAAGTCTATAGATTGAATAAATCTGTCTCCCACAGAAATACCCAAGAGTTTTTGTTCCGTCTTTTGATAAATCAATGTGAACATGAGCCAATTGATAACCCGGACTTATATTCCCGAAGAACAGCCTAGTATTATCAATCACCTCACAATAATCTTAATCGACTAGCGAAATAACATATTGTGGAATCACAAACGATGAGACGAAGATGTTTGTGATTACTTTTATCTTGCTTATCGGAGAAATTAATCTCGAGTCAATTATTTCAATTGTACTCAATACGATAGAATCGGGCAAGATCAGAACACACAACTACAAAGAAAATAGTTGGGTCTGGCTTCACAATCCCAATGAAGTCTTTGAAGTCGTTAACCTAGAGGGTCTCGAAGAAACCTAAGGTTAAAGGAGAATCGACTCTAGTTGATGCAACTAGTAACACACAGGAGGTGTGGGGATTAGGTTTCTCAGTTGCTAGAGTTCTCCTTTATATAGTTTTCAAACAGTGTTTGCAATCCAAGTTACCTTGGTAACAAAGCATTCAATATTCACCGTTAGATGAAAAACCTTATTCAACCAAGCTAATATCTTTCAACCGTTAGATCGAACTTAGCTTGTTACACACAAATGAAATGTACCCAAATTTAGGTTTATGTAACCGTACCCAAACGTGTACACCATGTTGGCTCAACAATAGTTAACCGAAGTTAGCCATATGATTACTCTCATATCAACCTTATTCATTTTAACCATAACTAGTTCAAATTACTCAAATGAGACTAGTTAAAGAGCCATTCAATTGTTATATTCTCATAGAAGTATACAAGAACACAATTGAAGCAAAATCGGTTTGATTCACTCGAATCAATACATGAACATTATAGCCACGGTTTGCAAAGATTGCATTCCTTATTTTATAAATGTTTAAGTTCATGTACACAACCGATTTTAGGAAGTAACCAACTCAAAAATGCAAACGGGTATGCATAATTAAGTAGCCGGACCGAGTTTGGTTACGCCAGTACGCGTACGGGTGCGCATAACAATTTACGTTCCAAACTCCGTCAGAATTTCACGGACGTGAGACTTCCGCCAGTATGCGTAGAAATCCAACAACCGCCAGTACGCGTACGGGTACGCATACTTCAGGTTCCCAGTTTTGGACAAAACCAAATCACATCAAAACATGGATTTGAATCCAAAAATCTCAATTGAATTAACCACAAAAATGATCAATTCAATTGGTCATGCTCGACATAAGAGAACTTACGGAGCAACACAGTATATGCACAAAAATGTGGATCGGAGATCGACCAATATTGCGGAATAAACAAGGATTCATCCTATTTTTCATCACTATTTGCACAATGACATATAATAGACTTAATCCTTGTAAACAAAAGTTTTATCCTTTCTTCCATCAAAATTTGAATAATGACATAAAAGGCTTTAACATTGGTTTTTCAAAAGTTCATTCTATCTTTTATCAATATACTTTCATACCGACATAATAGAGATAACTTTTGAACAAGTATGGGACAGTCACAGGTTCACCGACGTAAACAACATATCCCATAAAAATTTGCAATATATAAAATCATAAAGATTAAAATTGCAAAAATCATCTTCCAAATAACTTAGAAAATAAATAAATAAATCTAAAAATATTGAAGATGAAAACGTTGGAAATAGCTATGTGTACTCACAATAATGGCTATCCCAAACCCTAGTAATCCTTTTAAAAACACAAGAAATAAATTCTCATAAGAAGTTTCCTTGAAAAAATAAATCAAAAACAATCAGACGAGATCAAGAACCATGGAACGGACAAGGGCGAGTTCATCAGTTGCTTTCTTAGAGCTCCTCCGTCAAAAACACTAGGTTCTTTGAAGAAATCTCAAGATGTTCACACACGACCTCAAAATCTTGAAGAAGATTTCCAACCAATTGAAGAGACATTTGGATTGGAAGATCTTTTTCATGATCAATTGCTTTAAAGCAAATAATAGGGATGGGATAATGATCGAGTTCAAAGGCTATATCATCAAAGTTGTCTTCCTTTTTGTTTTCTTCCATTATGCACTTCCACAATTAAACCCAGTAGAGCTCTTGCCGTTACCGTACCAGTATATATCAAAAAAAAAAACTTGACATATATTTAAAGGATTTCCACAAGAGAGACCTAGGGTTTCTTGCAGGCGTTTGGTAATGGACAGGGTGCACAGATTAATGGTTATGACCCAAATAGCAAGCCTAGTGAACGGAAGGAGCAAACATGTTTTGAACCAATGACGGGAATCTTTGACAAAGTGACTCGACTATCATTTTAGGAAGAAAAAACTAGAGTTTTTAAGAAGGTATTAGGTAAACAACTTAAACCAAAATTGTTTGGAGCAGAAAACAGGAAAAGAGATCAATGACATTACAAACATACAACTCAGACCATTTGTCAAGAAGAAGGTATCTTCTCGAGAGTTATGTGTATCTTCTAATAGGTCCAGAGAGAGGATACACATAAGAAAAAACTAGTCAAGTTGTATGTTGATGAACATGAAGTTCATCAGAGATATTGATATACTCTTGTTTACTCCCTTGACCTATAACTGAATTCTTATGCACATTTTCAAAAGAATTATCAGGAGAAATACAAGAGTTACCTGAATCAGCTGTTTTCCTTGCCTTCTTGATCTTGCGCTTGAGACCGTTGATACTGGTCTTGAGTTCCGAAACACGATTATTGATGTGAATGTGGTCAGGAACACTTATTTTAAAAGCAAGATCATCATTGAGGGAAGGAGAGAGTTTTGAAGAATTTTTCTTTCTTCGATATCTTTTTCTCCTTACAGGTCTTTCAGAGTTATCAGTCATCCATATAACATTGTTCCTTTTACCATTGTAAGTAGAAGAAATGTTATGTTCATGATCAGGAAATGGCCCACTGGAGCACTTTTCTTGATTGTGGAATGAATTTCTAACTGAACACTGAGGAACATGTTTAATTACTTCTTTAGACATCCAAATGAGGATGTTGTGAAGTTTCTCATTCCGTAGACGAAGATGGCATCTTCTTTCAATGTGACCTTTCTTTCCGCAATAAAAGTAGTTGACAGGAAGGTTTTTATCCATTCTCAACTGAGTCGTCCTTGTAGGCTGACGAAATTTATTTCCAAATACATCTACAGCTTAAGATAGAACAAGGTCCTTTGCCTTAACAAAATTCATGTTACTAGTACTTGGAGCCTCTATACCTTTATAGCCCAGACCACGTGTATCACGATGTTCTTTACATGCTCCAAGCATAGAAGATAGCTTTGTAGAGCTAGAATTGAATTTTTTCAAACTCTCTTATAAAGCTTTGACCTTTTCAAGGGCAGCACTAATATCAGTCTCCAATTGTTTTTCTCGGGTGAGAAAAGCATTTTCTCTGTTATTCAAACATTTTTGTTGAGAGACATATCTTGCTTCGGTTTCTGCAAGTCTTTCTTTCAACACAAGGAGATTTTGACGAAGATCATCACATTCAGAATTCTTTGAACATATATCTTCATTGCGATCTATAAGAGTAGCTTGTAATAAGCTATACCCATAATCATACCCCTTAAAGAGTTTTCTCAATTTTTCAGTTTTCAATGCAGAGAGGAGTAAGAAATTCAACCAAGCATGATGTTGACCTATTTTGCTTTAGAAGATGATCAAAGAGAATGATGTACTGTGAGACTTCTTCTTCGACATTTTGTCCTTCTTCAGAATCACTTTCATCAGAAAGTTTATCTAACTGTTCATTAAGACGAGCTTCCTAGTTAAGTGTGAAGAAGATGTCGAAACATAATTCTTAGCGGAACCAGGACAATTGACCAAGTTGGAATGTCCCTGAGCTGATGGTGCATGATCAGAGGTGTTCTCGTCCATATCAGATCGCTACAAACACATACTTGTGAGGTCTTTAATGTGTTTGCCTGCTCTGATACCAATTGAAAATGCGGGGGTCTAACAACCACACCCAACAATTCGTTTGGAAATTTGAGAGGACTTACTCCAATATACTTTCTAGAGAATCAACTAGACAGTCAGACTCAATCTAGAGTAAAGTATATCAAAGAGTTTAATATCTCTGTTTCACAATGTAATCAGCAAATCAAACAGAAAGAAATACGCGAGCCTGACTATTATGTGAAGCAACTTGAACGGTACCAAAGACCAATGTTCAAGTGTCAATCAATTTAAATCAACAACCAAATGTTGGATATTCTAATTGATTGATCTTAACCCACAACCTGTGATATTTCAATTATATAACAAAATATAATGCGGAAAAGAAATAACACAGACACCAGAATTTTGTTAACGAGGAAAACCGAAAATGCAGAAAAACCCCGGGACCTAGTCCAGTTTGAACACCACACTGTATTAAGCCGCTACAGACTATAGCCTACTACCAATGAACTTCGGACTGGACTGTAGTTGAACCCTAATTAATCTCACACTGATTCAAGGTACAATTGCGTTCCTTATGTCTCTGATCCCAGCAGGATACTGCGCACTTGATTCCCTTAGCTGATCTCACCCACAACCAAAAGTTGCTACGACCCAAAGTCGAGGACTTGATAAACAAATCTGTCTCACACAGAAAAGTCTATAGATTGAATAAATCTGTCTCCCACAGAAATACCCAAGAGTTTTTGTTCCGTCTTTTGATAAATCAAGGTGAACAGGAACCAATTGATAAACCGGACTTATATTCCCGAAGAACAACCTAGTATAATCAATCACCTCACAATAATCTTAATCGACTAGCGAAACAAGATATTGTGGAATCACAAATGATGAGACGAAGGTGTTTGTGATTACTTTTATCTTGCCTATCGGAGAAATTAATCTCGAGTCAATTATTTCAATTGTGCTCAATACGACAGAATCGGGCAAGATCAGAACATGCAACTACAAAGAAAATAGTTGGGTCTGGCTTCACAATCCCAATGAAGTCTTTGAAGTCGTTAACCTACAAGGTCTCGAAGAAACCTAAGGTTAAAGGAGAATCGACTCTAGTTGATGCAACTAGTAACACACAGGAGGTGTGGGGATTAGGTTTCTCAGTTGCTAGAGTTCTCCTTTATATAGTTTTCAAACAGTGTTTGCAATCCAAGTTACCTTGGTAACAAAGCATTCAATATTCACCGTTAGATGAAAAACCTTATTCAACCAAGCTAATATCTTGCAACCGTTAGATCGAACTTAGCTTGTTACACACAAATGAAATGTACCCAAATTTAGGTTTATGTAACCTTACCCAAACGTGTACACCATGTTGGCTCAACAATAGTTAACCGAAGTTAGCCATATGATTACTCTCATATCAACCTTATTCATGTTAACCATAACTAGTTCAAATTACTCAAATGAAACTAGTTAAAGAGCCATTCAATTGTTATATTCTCATAGAAGTATACAAGAACACAATTGAAGCAAAATTGGTTTGCTTCACTCGAATCAATACATGAACATTATAGCCACGGTTTGCAAAGATTGCATTCCTTATTTTATAAATGTTTAAGTTCATGTACACAACCGATTTTAGGAAGTAACCAACTCAAAAATACAAACGGGTACGCATAATTAAGTAGCCGGACCGAGTTTGGTTACGCCAGTATGCGTACGGGTGCGCATAACAATTTACGTTCCAAACTCCATCAGAATTCCACGGACGTGAGACTTCCGCCAGTATGCGTACAAGTACGCATACTTGCCCAGAAATCCAACAACCGCCAGTACGCGTACGGGTACGCATACTTCAGGTTCCCAGTTTTGGACTTATATACAAATGTGATAACACATTATGTTTATATCCAAACATGGTTACATGATTCTAAGCTCTTTATTTCAATCATTGAAACTTTCTTAGAGGATGACAATAGCCATTTTCACACACTATTAGCATCAAAGCAATTTTCAAGATATTGAAATAATCATAACGAAACATTCCAAGACTACACCAAATGATTGTATCACACAAATAATGTAAGATGTTACTCGATAATTTTCACATGATATAAGATGAACTTGGTCGAAGCAAAAGCTTGCCAACACATATTTCGAGAAATATGTAAGCGAGATAAACTCAGCTCGAAATCTCAAATGTGTATATAGATACGACTTATGTCTCAATATAGGAGATAGAGTAGAAATAGACTTTCCAAGTGATAGATGAGATTCAGTCTCCACATACCTTTTTTCGATGAAGTCCCACAACCTCCCCTTAGTAGTTCTTCGTCTTCAAATGATGAACGTCGTGAAGTCTAAGCTCAACTACACAATCTATGTCCTAGTCCGAGACATCGATAAATAGGCTAGAAATCTATAGTCAAGACTTATAGTTTTGATCACTAACATTGACAAACATGCTTGAGATAGCAACGCATGCGAGTTCGACCGAGCAGTGCTCTAACAACATACTCTGTCATATGGACCCACAAATTAGAGTTCCATGTAACCAAAACCCATAAACAACAAATTAAATTAAAAAGGTAAAGTTGGGAAAGTTTCTTCTACAACAGTAGAGAAATTGAGACAAGATTGTTTGCGTAAGAATTTGTGTAAGCACTAATGAAATGTCAAATGACGGATGAGTACCTCATGCAATAGGCAAACACGTTCATCCTCCAATGGATTTTGGTGTTGCTGATGCCCTCGCAATTTCAGAAACCAATCAAAACAATAGCAAACGCATCAAAATCTGAAGGTTCTTATATAAATTTGAACAATTTTGAAATTATTTTTATTTTGGAATCCCAGACATCTGTCATTAATGCGTCACAATTGATTTTTTGTTCGATATTAGTGACAATTTGAACCATACATTTTTTTAATTTCCTTCTCTCCGATAATTTATACTTTAAATACCCCGGTTGTGAACAAAAGAAGAAGGTGTTTTATTTTCTTTTCTTTTTTATAAAGAAGAAGACAATGGTGGGCATATATGAAATTAAAGACTCCGATGATGATCCCTGACCGCTAAACCGTAGTTTAGTGGCCGCTAGATTAGGGTTATATTTGGTTGGGGCCGCGGCATAATCTATGACGTCCAAAATAATAAGATGCATAAAATCAATGGCTACGTTTGACTTTGAGTCAAACATCCAACAATGAATCGCTGCCACTGGATGGCCGAAATCAAGGGCCCTAATTGACTCATAGACAGACACCCTTCTTCCTTATAATATAGATATGGACAATTGTAAAATTAGGGTTGAAATTCAATTTCTTGGTATTCTTAAAGTTAATTTAGGAATTAGCAATAAACCCCTAATATGTCTTCAACATAATTGTCTGATTTTACTTCACAAGGATTTTTGTGTTTGTTGTCTGTTATTTGCATTCTGCTGCGGTGTCATCTGCATATACTGATATTGGTGTGTATCTGATTAGGAATTATCACCTAGGGAATTATTACTTGATTTGTAACTGCATACTATGAATTCCCATAATTTATAACACTTCCATTATTCCTAGGCATTATTGTGTCAATTGTCTGCTTTCTCTGTTCCTTCTTCAAGGCAGTCCTAGATATTATTCTCATCACCACAAAATGAGAATCTTGTCGTGGAATTATCAGGGATTAGGCAACCCTGGAACTACTGCCCTCTGGAATTTAATTAGAAGCCATATGTTATTTATTTATTTGTGAAACTAAGAATGACAATAACAAAATGACCCAATACCTCAGAAGGTTCAGGTATCCTAATAGTTTGATATTTCCATCAATTGGGCTTTCAGGAGGTATTGCTCTTTTATGGAAAACTGATTTTGAACTTCAAATTGTACAAAACACGGATAAAATGATAAATGTCATCATATCTGCAGACCCTAGTAAACCAGAATTCCGTGCCACTTTTCTTCATGGTTCTGCATACCATGAAGAAAAGTTGGCTCAATGGAATTATATCAGTGAAATAGGAACTAGGGCAAATCTCCCGTGGGTTCTTATTGGGGATCTTAATATTACTATGCATGATTATGAGAGGTCTACTTTTTCTAATCCTACAACATCTGAATTTCCATTTATTCAGTCAGTCATTGATGCCAGTGATCTAAGTGATCTGGTTACATTGGTTCCCAGTTCACTTGGTCTAACAGGCAAATAAGAAATGATAATATCCAAGCCATACTTGATAGGGCTTTAGTCAATGGTCAGTGGTGAACATATTACCCAAATGCCAAATTGTTTCACAATGAGACAGTTGGCTTTGATCATTAAGCAATTATCTTGGTCGCTAATCCTCAGTCCCACCAAGGTAAAAAGCCTTAAAGATATTACAAATGTTGGTTTAGTGACCCATCTTCCCACGAGGTCATCAGAAACTCCTTTAATCGTAATATTAGAGGTTCTGCTCCATACAAAGTTGTTAATAGACTTAGAAATGTTAAATTTGGTCTTAAAGATTGGAACATTGACCATAAAGCGAGAAATCTTGAAAATCAACTCCAAAATCTGTCGAATAGAAGTAATACTCCACATAATATGGAAGCCATTAAGCAAGTTGAAATAGATTTAGAGCATTGGAAAAAAGTCCAAGAAGATTTTTATACTCAGAAATAAAGAATAGATTATATTTGAAGTTATGATAGAAATACTAGCTTCTATCACACTCATGTGAATAGAAGAAAGCATTTCAATCATATAAGTTCTTTGAAATTGAATGATGGTAATTGGTCTGAGGATAGAAATGCTCTTGAAGATCTGTTAACATCTCATTTCAAATTTGTAAGCACTACTACTAATCCTTTTCAAGATAGCTTTACTCTTAATTGCATGGATTCTTGTGTAACAAATGAGGACAGTGACAAACTATTGAGTCCAGTGACTTCGCAAGAAGTGAGAGATACCATTAAGCAAATGATTTGTTGGACTGCTCCTGGTCCAGATGTATTCCCTCCATGTTTCTACAAACAACATCTTGATATTGTTGAAACCGATGTTTGGAATACCGTAATTTTTTTTTTCAATACTCGACATTTTCTTAAGGAAATGAAACATACATTTCTATCTCTTATTCCTAAAATCAAGAATCCTGCTACACCAACAGATTTTAGACCAATCTCTCTTTGTAATACCAATTAAAAAATTATCTCTAAAATCCTAGTGAACAGGATGAAACCATTGCTCTGTAAATTGATTAGTCCATATCAATCTGCATATGTTCCAAATAGAAATATTCAGAACAATGTTATTATAGCGCATGAATTGGTTCACACTATGAAAAGAAAAAGGTTAGAACAGGTATTATGGGATTAAAAATCGATATGTCAAAAGCATTTGACACAGTCGAGTGGTCTTTTCTTAACAATGTTCTCAAGAGATTTGGTTTCTCTGATCATTGGTGTGAGCTCATCCACCAATGTATAAAAGTATAACCACTATCTTTGTGATGCTTAATGGCTCTCCTTGCCAACCTTTTAAACCTACAAGTGGTTTGCGGCGGGAAATCCATTGTCATTTGAAAAAAAGACGAAGGTACCCAAATACACCACAATCTTTTATTTATCCACCTATAAGTCCTCTTAAGAAAGTGATTGTCTATGGACAAAGTCAAGACAATACTCAAATCAGTATTCACACTTCGTGTGATTGTCTATGCATACGAGATCGAGACAATACGACTACCAAAGTGTGATTACTTGATAATATATTCGGACTTAACCAAACTCTATAGGATCACTATCAAGTAAAACGGAGTTAATGTTTGTGTAATTTACTTTAAATTATAATAACAACAATTATAATTGCGGAAAGCAAAAGTAAATGACACAACAAGATTTTGTTAACGAGGAAACCGCAAATGCAGAAAAACCCCGGGACCTAGTCCATAATTGAATACTCTCAAAATTAAGCCGATATACAAAATTTAAACCAAACTTCATATAGTTGAAACCAAGCAACTAACCCTAGTTCACTTAGTTTCCTCAGTATCCATGTGCTTCCGACTTCGATGAGTGCAAGCAGTGGAACAATTCCTTTGGATCGTATTCCAAACAGTAAAGGAACAACAAATCTGTTTGGTAACAACTCTATTGATTCTTTCCAGATAAAGATATCTCAAGTCATATGCAAAGGCTCTTCCGTTTAAACTAATAAACTCCTTTTCTGGTGTTGATGGTGGTTTTTAGACAAGGGTAAAATCGTAAAACCCCATGACCTAGTGTTACGCAACACATTAACTAAGAGCATTTAACTCAGGTGTAAACAATTAATAGGTATTTTTCAAAATACCAGATTAGGGTTTTCAACACAGAACCTAATTCCAAAACCAAGCCGCATCTTTGCGCGCCATGGCAACAATGCCAAACCAAGCCGCATATCTGCGCACCATGGCAACAATGCCAAACCAAGCCGCATCTCCTGCGCACCATGGCAACAATGCCAAACCAAGCGCACCCTGCGCACCATGGCAACAATGCCAAACCAAGCGCACCTGCGCACCATGGCAACAATGCCAAACCAAGCCGCACCCTGCGCACCATGGCAACAATGCCAAACCAAGCCGCACCCTACGCACCATGGCAGCAAGGCCATATTTCAAGCCGCTATGCCTTTGGCCCACGCCAAATATAGCGCCCTAGGCTTGCAAGACTTGCAACTAGGTCAACATGGCCGTACGTGCCATTGGCACATGCCAACGCGTCATCGCGGGCCATATTTCCAAGCCGCTATGCCTTTGGCCCACGCCAAATATAGCGCCCTAGGCTTGCAAGACTTGCAACTAGGTCAACATGGCCGTCGTGCCATTGGCACATGCCAACACGTATCATGAGGCCATATTTCCAAGCCGTTATGCCTTTGGCCCACGCCAAATATAGCGCCCTAGGCTTGCAAGACTTGCAACTAGGTCAACATGGCCGTACGTTCCATTGGCACATGCCAACACGTATCGCATGCCATATTTCCAAGCCGCTATGCCTTTGGCCCACGCCAAATATAGCGCCCTAGGCTTGCAAGACTTGCAACTAGGTCAACATGGCCGTACGTGCCATTGGCACATGCCAACGCGTATCGCAGGCCATATTTCCAAGCCGTTATGCCTTTGGCCCACGCCAAATATAGCGCCCTAGGCTTGCAAGACTTGCAACTAGGTCAACATGGCCGTACGTGCCATTGGCACATGCCAATGCGTATCGCATGCCATATTTCCAAGCCGCTATGCCTTTGGCCCACGCCAAATATAGCGCCCTAGGCTTGCAAGACTTGCAACTAGGTCAACATGGCCGTACGTTCCATTGGCACATGCCAACACGTATCACGGGGCCATATTTCCCAGCCGCTATGCCTTTGGCCCACGCCAAATATAGCGCCCTAGGCTTGCAAGACTTGCAACTAGGTCAACATGGCCGTACGTGCCATTGGCCATATTTCCAAGCCGCTATGCCTTTGGCCCACGCCAAATATGGCGCCCTAGGCTTGCAAGACTTGGAACTAGGTCAACATGGCCGTACGTGCCATTGGCACATGCCAACACGTATCGCAGGCCATATTTCCAAGCCGCTATGCCTTTGGCCCACGCCAAATATAGCGCCCCTAGGCTTGCAAGACTTGCAACTAGGTCGACATGGCCGTACATGCCATTGGCACATGCCAAACACACACGCTGGTAGCCTAACTTGCAAACCGTGCAACCTACCACCAAGGCATTCCGCACATGCCATTGGCACATGCCAAACACACACTCTGGTAGCCTAACTTGCAAACCGTGCAACCTACCACCAAGGCATTCCGCACATGCCATTGGCACATGCCAAACACACACGCCTTCGTAGCCTAACTTGCAAACCGTGCAACCTACCACCAAGGCATTCGCACATCCGTTGGCACATACCACACACGCCACTAGCAGACTCTGGCATTACCACTTACGCTCGAGGTGCAACTCGCAACGAAGGCATTCCGCACATGCCATTGGCACATGCCACATGCGTCCCCTAGCAAAGCACCACTTGCACGCAAGATGCAACCAACACTCGAGACATCAACACTGGCGGGGGATGCTTTCTAGGGTTTTGGTTTGGCGGTCACAGCATGCAGCGTACACTATGCTCACATTAAGAAAGCGTGAAAAGGAATAAAGCGGTGAGGAAATAATGGTGAAAACGTTTTCACCCATTAACACCATGCGGTTACCACCTCCTCCCATTATTTCACCCTTTACTCTCTTCCTTCATGAGGTCAGGGTACGTTTTAAATCTCGACTTGTATAAATAGGTCTTACCTATTTCCACCAGACAACAAGTCTCGGTCAGGAGAAAAATACTACACTCTCGGGAAAAGGCAACTTTGCAAGCTCTCCAAAAGCTTTCATCTCTTGCAAGCTTCCTAAGCTTTCACTTTACGATACAAGTCGAGACACTACTCTCCCGAGGAACTATTCTCGGGTCTCAACACCTTTCTTTGCTTCCCTCCCCAAACCAACCCTTCTCCTTCACTTTGTGACCGAAGCAAGTCTGGAACGACCATTTCTTGGTTTAGGCCGGACTTGTACAGATTGATCTCTCGAATCTATAAAGTGCTCACGTGCAGCACATTTGTTTAGGGTTTAAACCAGTTTTTCACTCACCCACCGAATTTACTGAAATCGACAGAAACGATTTTCACCCATAAACAATTGGCGACCACAGCGGGAGGATTGATCTTTCGGTTACAACATCAAGTTCTAGCTCCCATCCGCAAATTTCACGCAAGCATGGTCGGCTATCAGGCAATCTCCACAAACATTGATCCCGCCCAAGGTCATGATAACTCCTCAATTTACAGGCGGCACCACCAATGGAGAGGTCCCAAGATTGGTTGACGTCGTGTTCGGAGATCCACGCGAAACATGGACCTAATGAAGGGCGTGATTACCCGGCATACTCGACTTCCTCATCAATCTAGCATCGGGGCCAAGTGATCCATGCTCCCGGAGATCAAAACAGGGGACTAATATCCCGAATGAGCATGCTCGAATCAACGGTTTCGTCAGCGATTGGAAGCCGGCGGACGGAGGAGGCGACCATGTTGATAGAAAACTTATGTGAGTTGTTGCATCTCTCCAAGGACCAGCGAACAAAAGGCGTTCTCTGCTATCAACCGAATAGCACTAAACGCATCACTAATTCCTACACCCCGCGGGGACTCCAAGGATCCCAGGAAGATCCGTCAACAATATCATTTTCACCGATGATGACATGATGGTAGAAGACGGTCACAACCGGGCCTTGCATGTTACAGCTCTCGTCAAGAACATGGAGTTTCGAAGAGCACTCATTGACACGGGTGCATCTTCCAATGTCATCACTCTCATATGTTCTCTTTCATGGATGGATATAGCGGCTACAACAGGATAAAGATGTATGAGCATACCTAGCGAGTAAGGCGCTTTCAGTACCCCTCTCGGAAACTTCTATTACACCGTAATGCCTTTCGGTACGAAGAATCCTGGCGCTGCTTACCAACGCTCTATGACTACCATCTTCCACGATATGATGCACAAGCAAGTCGAAGATTACGTAGATGACGTGGTGGTTAAATCGAAGACTCGAGCGGATCATCCGAAACGCCGCGCCAAGTGTTCGAAAGATGCCGCGAATACAAGTTGAAGATGAATCCTACGAAATGCGCCTTTGGTGTCTCTTCGGGGAAATTCTTGGGATTCCAAGTGACGACCGCAGGAATAAAAGTCGATCCAGTCAAAACGCAAGCTATCCTCACGATCGCCACCACGAACCGTAAAGGAGCTCGTGAGTTTCATGGGCAAGGTAAACTACATTCGTCGCTTCATACCGGGGCTGGGGCACAACTCACCACTACGTTTAATCCTCTGCAAAAAGAAAGGAGCGAATTTCGCATGGGCTACGCCTCGACAAAAAGCGTACCCGGAAGATCCAAGCAAATCTTTGTCCTCTCCCGGTAGTCATGAAGCCTCCTATGCGAGGGAAGCCACTATGTCTCTACATAGCCTTTAGCGATACTGCCGTTGGAGCTCTCCTCGCACAAGAGGACGACAAAGGAATGGAATACCCCATATACTATTTCAGTCGAACGTTGAGAGACGCTGAACTCAGATACCCCAAAGCGGAAAAGGCGTGTTTAGCACGATTTATTCCATCCAAGTTCCAGGCACTACCTCCTCTCCAATAAAGTGGTGCTAGTATCCAAATCAGACCACCATAAAGTTTCTCCTCTCGAAACACCTTACTGATAGGGAGGCCGGCTAAATGGCTCCTGCAATTGTCGAGTTCGACATAACGTGCGTTTCCCAAGGGCCATAAAGGGACAAGGCATTGCGGACCATTAGCGGCATTCCCGAGGAGAAGATACCGCAGAATTACGAGAAGATCTCCCGGGAGATCTTCCAGATATCCTTTTAGTCAAAGAAGAAACGTGGCTACTATTCTTCGACGGCTCTTCCACCCCCAGCACTAATACCGGAGGAGCGGGTGTTGTACTAGTATCTCCTGCTGGAGAAGTCTTCTCGCACTCTTTCAAGCTAGACTTTTCGTGCACCAATAACTCAGCTGAATACGAAGCTTTCCTCATCGGACTATCACTAGCTAAACAAGTCGGGGCCACGCGTTTAGAGATAAGAGGAGATTCAAATTACTCATCAACCGGGTAAACGGGATCTATGCATTGAAGGAACTAACGCGGCACCATACGGGTGAAGCACAAAAACTACTCAATTATTTATTTGAAGCAACCATCACACATGTCGGTAGTAGCAGCAACAAGCATGCCGATTTGCTTAGTTACACTAGCCTCAAAGCTGCGATTCGAAGGAACCGAGGAAACCCCGACAGAAACGGCGAACGATAGCTTCAACGTGGCTTTCACAACCCGAGAAAGCCGAAGATGACGCACTGGAGAACTCCTATCATTCGAACTCAACAACTCACTCTTTCAAGGGAAGGTCGACCTCAAGACCTTGCAGAATTTCTTTATGCTTCAAGGTGTTACGTATCGCCGAAATCCAGGGCTCTCGTCAAGGTGTCTCGGGAAAGAGGAAGCCAAAGAAATGCGGCTTGAACATATTCATGCCGAAGTCCGTGGAATAACATCGGTGGTAACCCTCTGCCGTCGTTTACAACGACTTGGATACTCTGGCCGGGAGATGGAAACCCAATCCCGATTGCTCCAAAAGCGTGTCCAAATTGCCAGCGCCCCCGTGTCGATCGAAATCCTCAACATCAGCCCACTGGGATGGCGGGAGCCGTACATCACTTTCCTTTGCGATGGCATTCTTCCTACTAACAAAGAGGATGCGTCCAAACTAAGACAAGTCCAAAAGGTTCGTGTTCCATGATGGGGTTTTATATCGCAAGAGTTTCAGGGGAGGTCTACTAAGGTGTTTGGACGACACGGAGGCCCCAGTTATGTTAAGAGAAATGCACGGCGAACACCAAGGAAAAGCGAAATTATTCCTGGAGATACACGAGAGGTACTCACCGGCCGACCATGGAAGAAGAGCGGCTACCTTCGTTCAGAAATGCCGAGAATGCCAGATTCATGGAAACCTCATCCACGCGCCTCCAACACCCTTGCACGCAATAAGTAGCCCGTGGCCCTTTTATAGCTGGGGACTCGACATCATCGGGAAGATCAACCCCCCATCCTCAAAACAGCATGAGTACATAATAACCGCGACCGAGTACTTTACCAAGTGGGTTGAGGTGTCCCGCTGAAAGGAACCACTATGGAGCCACAATCGCGGCATTCATCAAGGAGCACATCATCTGCCGTTTTGGCGTACCTAAACACGTCATCACCGACAACGACACACCTTTCGCTAAAAGCAAGTACAGGAACTACTTGAGAGGTACGGAATCAAACAAGTCTTCTCTACCATCTATTATCCTCAGGGAAATGGGCAAGCCGAAAGTACCAACAAGACTACGATCCGAATCCTCGGCGGACGGTACATGACAATCCCGAACTGGCATGAGCAATTGCCAATGGCTCTCGGGCGTCACAGAACATCTCTAGAAGCTCCACGGCGTGTCTCCTTACTCCCTCGTCACAGTGGGACGCGATCCTCCCCAGAAATCAAGATCCCATCCGCGGAATTGCCACGGCGGCGGACCCAGTGGAATGAAGCCGAATCACTCAATGCCGAGTGCGGGCTGGATACTCTAGACTCCAAAAAGATCCCGGGCAGAGGAACATGCACAAATATACAGAACATGATTTCTAGGGCGTACAATGACCATGTAAAACCCGGGGGTTTTCAAGGAAGGAGATCTCGGTGCTAAAAACCGCCAAACACATCCAAAGAAGACGCATCAAGACCGAAGTTTTCTCCCAAATGGGAAGGGCCGTACATCACTAAAGCATATAACAGCGGTTACTACAAGATCATCAAAGAAGATGGGGGAAAGCTAGAGACAGTTATCAATGGAAAATGGCTTAAGGCGTACTACGCCTAATCATTCCCTGCAACATGCTACATCAAAAGTGTGAACGTCCAGGCATTTTCTCCGCTTTTACTTTCTTTTTTACCAGTTATCGAATTTCAATACGAAGCCAATGGATTAACAGAATCTCTTTATTTTCTTCAAAAAAAAAAAAAAAAAAAGAGAAAGGAGAGCCTTCGAATCTCATAATGCAAATCAGAAAAGCCCATCTAGTAAATTATAATCCCTACAAAATATCATCTTCAATCGGCCATGATATCTTTCACCCTACTCTTCAAATCTCGAGTTAACTCTTCAATCTTCCGAGACTCCAGGGCCAAAATTTCCTCTTCTTCCAAAGATGGCTTTCGTGGCGTGAATCACACGGCAAGAAGAATACCAAAATTGGTCGACCTTCACAATATTGAGGCGGTGTCGCAACCACTAACGTTAAATTCCAAAGATTCAAGGTAGACACCATGTTCTCCCACTTTTGAATGGTGACTCCACAACAAAAGATGAATGGACACATTCTCCATCTCAAGCAATCATTGGCAAAAGACGGTTCACTACGGAAACCAAAGCGGACGAACAAAGACTTCACCACGCTCCCGGTAGCAATATGGCCGTACGTCTTCCATATCCTCGTATAAAGGGCTACGAATTCTTTCCGCACCAAGAAACCACCAACATTCCGATAATTGGAGGAGAGACACCTCATACGAGTCCCAAAACGATAAACTGCAGAAGGGTATTCATGGCAAGAGAGCCCTAAATCAGCATTCTCCAAATCTGTTAAATCGACAAGCCCAGGACTTGAAGGAAGGGAACAACTAGGTCATCCTCGTCGATACTTGATGACGCATGCTCCAACAGGATATCTCTGCACAAAAGGAAATTTCCCCATTTACACAACAAGCGTTAAAGTGTGTGTCGGTCCGCAAAGAAGAAGAAAACATACCCGGTATGATTTTCTTAACCCGAATAACATTTGTTGCTCATGCAAGAATCGACCTCGCGCCCTCATCCGGAGGCGATTGGTTAGAAGATGACTCGAATCTGCGTGACATGACAAAGAGAGAAATCCAACAAGAAGAATCTTTTCTCAAACAATGAATATGATGCGGTTGCATTGGGTATAAATACGGGATCTTAAAAAAGGAAAGGGGCCATGAGGGACATAACGCTTTGAGATTTTAGCATGAACAATGCCCTAATGAAGCCACACGTGAAGGAAAGCAAAATAAGGAAACTTTGCTGTCTGAAGAAATGCCTACTCCCTCTTTATTTACATAAGTCACGCTTTGCAAGCACGGTTTCCAAGTTGCACCGACCCCACCAATTGCGCCGACCTCCCAATGGTCGCACAAGTCACGCCCCGCAAGCACGCAAGACTTCCACACTTTGCGCCCGGTCCCACCAACTAGCACACCTTGCTTCCCAACTCATGCCAACTTCCCCAACGTCGCCCAAGCTGCACCGGCCCTTGGTGTGCCCGACCTCCCGATTTGTGCAAAACTACCGAGGCATGGATTCCAAATCCTATTTATAAAAGGTCGAGACAAGCCTCCTTCAATTTTCCTTACGTTTCTTGTTAATAGTTTGTCACCATCTTATGCTTACCTCGCAACAAAGCCCCCGTCATTAGAGCTAGCGGGGGACTTAATGTTGATGGTGGTTTTTAGACAAGGGGTAAAATCGTAAAACCCCATGACCTAGTGTTACCCGCAACACATTAACTAAGAGCATTTAACTCGTGTAAACAATTAATAGGGGTATTTTTCAAAATGCCGATTAGTTTTTCAACATTTAACCCTAATTCCAAAACCAAGCCGCATACATCTTTGCGCGCCATGGCAACAATGCCAAACCAAGCCCATATCGCAGCACCATGGCAACAATGCCAAACCAAGCCGCATATCTGCGCACCATGGCAACAATGCCAAACCAAGCCGCACCCGCGCACCATGGCAACAATGCCAAACCAAGCCGCACCCTGCGCACCATGGCAACAATGCCAAACCAAGCGCACCCGCGCACCATGGCAACAATGCCAAACCAAGCCGCATGCACGCACCATGGCAACAAGGCCATATTTCCAAGCCGCTATGCCTTTGGCCCACGCCAAATATAGCGCCCTAGGTCCAAGACTTGCAACTAGGTCAACATGGCCGTACGTGCCATTGGCACATGCCACCCGCAGATCGCAGGCCATATTTCCAAGCCGCTATGCCTTTGGCCCACGCCAAATATAGCGCCTAGGGTCATGCAAGACTTGCAACTAGGTCAACATGGCCAGACGTGCCATTGCACATGCCAACACGTATCGCAGGCCATATTTCCAAGCCGCTATGCCTTTGGCCCACGCCAAATATAGCGCCCTAGGGCTGCAAGACTTGCAACTAGGTCAACATGGCCGTACGTGCCATTGGCACATGCCAACACGTATCGTGTGCCATATTTCCAAGCCGTTATGCCTTTGGCCCACGCCAAATATAGCGCCCTAGGCTTGCAAGACTTGGGCAACTAGGTCAACATGGCCGTACGTGCCATTGGCACATGCCAACGTATCGCATGAGCCATATTTCAGCCGCTATGCCTTTGGCCCACGCCAAATATAGCGCCCTAGGCCTCCCAAGACTTGCAACTAGGTCAACATGGGCATCACGTGCCATTGGCACATGCCAACGCCGTATCGGGGCCATATTTCCAAGCCGCTATGCCTTTGGCCCACGCAAATATAGCGCCCTAGGCTTGCAAGACTTGCAACTAGTCAACATGGCCGTACGTGCCATTGGCACATGCCAACGCGTATCATGAGGCCATATTTCCAAGCCGCTATGCCTTTGGCCCACGCCAAATATAGCGCCTAGGCTTGCACCAAGACTTGCAACTAGGGTCAACATGGCCGTACGTGCCATTGGCACATGCAACACAATATCATGAGGCCATATTTCCAAGCCGTTATGCCTTTGGCCCACGCCAAATATAGCGCCCTAGGCTTGCAAGACTTGCAACTAGGTCAACATGGCCGCACGTGCCATTGGCACATGCCAACACGTATCGTAGGCCATATTTTCCAAGCCGCTATGCCTTTGGCCCACATAAAATATAGCGCCTAG